>OY856187.1:409644412-410076912 GCA_963693315.1 Diogma glabrata | reverse complement strand
ATCAACTTTAATAATTATTTAGATATAATTTTTAGAACATACCAACCATCTTCACTATAAAAATTAAGAACTTATAAATACAATTATTAAAAGAAACCAGACGCTTTCACTATTATCTTGAATGATTGTTAGGAAATAATTTTTAGAACATACCAACCACCTCCACTATAAAAATTAAAAAACTTATAAATACAATTATTAAAAGAAACCAGACGCCTCCACTATTATCTTTAATGTTTGTTGCGAAATAATTTTAAGAACATACCAACCACCTCCACTATTAAAGTTGTAAACTAATAAATACAATTATTAAAATAAACCAGCCGCCTCCACTATCAACTTTAATAATAGTTAATAAGAAAAAATTTTTAGAACATACCAACTACCTCCACTATTAAAACTAAAAACTAATAAATACAAAGACTACAAGACAAAATTTCAGACCGCTTGCCATTGTATGAGCACTACGGATGTATTGCTGCCAATTGAATGCTTTGAAACCCGACATGTTTTAAATGCGCAGGGTTAATGGTGTAGAACTACTTTCACCTTCTCTAGCGTTTTATTAGACTGACAATTTCGTTTTGAGTTAAAATACTAGGTGAAAGTTTAAATAAATCAACCAGAACGGATGTTAAACCATTATCTTAACTTAGCTTAGCTTAGCTAAGAAATTTAGATTTGTTTTAAAAATGAAAAGGTTTTTTAGAACAGAATAAATTTAATTTTTAAGGTTTTTTATAAAACTGAAAGAACTCCAAATTGATAACTAGGTGAGTAATGAATTACTTAGATTGGTTTGTACCTTGTTTTGATATGAACCCAAAACTAAATAGATGCTTGTTCATTCTGCAATTAACGCTAAACTATTTATTTAGTAATAGCAAGTGATAAGTTAGCTTGTCAGTCTATCACAAAATTCTTGATTCACTTTTATTCCATCGTAACCAATAATGTTTATATAAAATGATTGCAGTAAACTGAAAGTTGAGAAAGGAATTTTTGTTCTTGCAAATAACGTTTGTATCCAGTTTGCTCTAAATCCAATATCAATTGAACGTTAATTTAGGTGTTTACGAGAATTATTACACTTGGTTAAGTTTCGTGTAAAAGCTTATTTTACGTTTTCTGTCGATAATTCATGAAGTAACAATTACACCAATATTTACTTATAAAATGAAAAAGGAATTTAACTCATTAAAAATTTCAAATATATATATTTTATTTTCTGTTACCTTAAAACCAAATTCTACATTTTCCCTCTTCGGTTTTTATTTCATATTTCCCAATACTTCCCCACATATTTCACACCGTTAAATTTTCAATTTTGTTTACGCTGATTACTATTATTATTAGTATTATAGTACGACAATGTCGAGGAATGTTATTATTTTGAGTGCAAGAAAAAGTACAATAAAAAAGTTCCAAAAAAAAAAAGAATGTAACAAAATCTCAAAGAGAGTTGAAATTTTGAAAATGAGAGAGAACCAACAAATAACGATTGAGAAACGATTCAAATCTCTTTGCAAAACCTGAAAAAATGCCGGTATTGTTGTCTATTTCATATTGTAAACCCATGAAAATATTTCACATTTCCTTACAATTTTGTTGTTATTTTTTTCGTTCAACTCAGTTTTGTTGTTATTTTTAAGGTTAGCCGATTGGTTTGATATAGTATTTTATTTCGTTCGTCTTGTATGAAAGGAAAATAACAACAAAAGTTGTATGGAAAAAGTGGAAAAATTTCATTTCGTTTCTGAATCCTACAATAACAACAATACTAAAATGAAAAAAGGATAAACTGAGAAAAGAAAAAAAAAAACATTGACGATGGTATAAAGTAAATATTTGAATTTCATGTGTCAGTAGATTTTCACGTCTTGTCGGGAAAACACATGAATTATATTTTTTTTTTTGATGATAAATTATAAATTTTCCTTATAGGAGGAAAAACTTCGTAACGGTTACTTTTGTTTTTTATCCTTGATAATTTCAGTGGATTAATAAAATCATTTTTTGTTGGTTTTCGTTGATGGTTTTTTTCTCGGTTTGTTTTAATGTTTATCGGTTCACGTACTTAATTCAATTAGTTATGTAAATAAAAAATAAAAAAAAAACAAATAAATATTTGTCACGTGATTTATTTAGTGTTTTGATTTATTGTGAAAAAAAAATTATAAAAATGAAAATAAATATTTGAAATGTGTTTTGATTAAAAGAAAATTGTGTGAAAAGTTAGTTAAAGTATTTTGAAATTTTTATAAATATTATTATTATCAATTCAAAATAAATTCATTTCCGACGGTAAGTGAATTTTTATATCAAAGTTATAAGATTTATAGTCGCTAATTGGCTACTAAAAATTTGAGTATTGTTTTGTATTTTACTTTGTTGTTACAAAGACTATCTATTCAAGCCGAAATATTTTTTCGTTTTTCAAGTTTTGAGCTAAAAAGAATTGTTTCGAAATAAATAAAAATAATTTTAAATTTAGTGGAATTTTATACAATAGCAAACAGAAAAATAAAAAAAAATACAAATAAAATGAGAAACAGAAAAACTAAAGACTTGAGTTGGTTATATATTTTATACAAGATTTTACTCGATGGTCTTTTGGAATTAGAAACAAAAAAAATTTTTATTAACAATTTTTTGGAAATTGAAATTCTTCAGTATTAAAGTTTGATGTTTTGGTTGTATAAAATGGGGTCAGATCGCCTTGTAGTTAAAATACTTTGCATCTGGCATCATACAGTTGTTAGTTGAGAATAAAAAATATTTTTGTGTAATATTAGCCTTCAACAAAATGTTATTTTTCCGAGTAACTATTTCATGTTTGCTTAATTCATTCTGATTACTTTGATCCATTTTTGATTTTATTGGGAAGTTTAGCTATTTTGGTGATTATCATAGATTTTTGGTTATCATAGAATCAAAACATTCTTGCTATATTTTGGGTTCCTGTTGCCACCAAATCAGATATTAGACATTATTGTTTTTGCAACCCTAAAAGTTTGTTCAACAATTTTCTCCGTTTTTTTTAATGTGAATAAGGTTTTGTGGGTTTCTTGGTTCTAAGTTATTCTTTTGAATCAAACTTCTCATCAAACTAGTTTTTAGTCTTGCTTTTTCTTTTCAATATTGCAAACAATTATTTTTTACAACCTTTTTTTTTAAATTTCTATGATAACATATGAAATTGTTATTAGTTTATCTTTTTTAACGTCAAAATTTGTCTATTTTTACTAGCATAAATACAATTGATTGTTTTACTTCTTTTGAAAGATACTCATTGCCATTGATTCCAATGCCAACTTCTAACCGGTTTTTTTCTTAGGAAATTTTTATTTCTTAATCCATAAAAACAGCAATCTTTAGTTATGTATTTCTGAAATAAACATTGAAAATTTTCTTGGAAATCGGAATTTTCTATCACTCTGGTTTTATTTTTGAATTTATTAAACAAAACCATACAACACCCACCTGTTGCAGGTGGTTTGACATTTGTTAAACAACAATCAATAATATACTGCTATTTCGCGGATGATACGGGCTCGATTCCCTGTCAGGTCATAGTTGTTTTCATTAAAAACTCAAAAACCATCAACACCCTAGGCTTACAATTAACCGATTGTCACTTAATATGACTGATAGTTCATTCATTCAATACAGTCATGAACAGCGATTATTGAACTCTTTTCGATGGTGCATTGGTTAATTTTTGTGACGTCTTGAGCATACTATTAATATTACAAGTATTTTTGTATTATTAATAAAGATTTTTTTAAACGATGACCAATCGTTCAGTTAGTATACAGAAAAAAATAAAGTTGCATTTTCATTTAATTTAGATTATATGAGTTGAAAATTTATGATTCATATAGCTTTTTATAAAATTTCACTAAAATATTTTAATGTTTCAAACATTTCATTAAATCTTGTAACTAAAATTAGATGACATCTTATTTTTGATCAGTTCATTGAAAGAAATATTTATTTAATAAAATTAAATTTATTAATTCATTCAATACAATTGTATGATAATTATACTTATAAATCATTCAATGTATAATTCATTAAACTGACAAATATTTTCCTACCAAGAAAAGCATATGTGTTGTAAATGATGCGTCCATTTTGTCGACATTTTTTTAATGATTCAATTTAAAAACAAAAAATCTGAAATCAAAAAATAAAAATTTTCATAATTTTTAAATATTTTTCTTAATATTCTTTATTAAATTTAAATATCGGTAAGCCGACATGAAACAAGGCAAACACAAAATATGAAAAATACGTAAACTTTTTTTAAATCTGTAATAAAGAGTTTTCTCATTGGCGAACCAATGAGAATGGCATAGCAGGATGCGTACCTAGAGTTATTTAACACCGTAACGACTAAGGCTCAGTCATCGTGGATATGAGATATTAAAAACCTGCTGCTTCAGCACAAATACAGAAATGTACGCAACTTACGTGAATATTCGGAAATGGAAAAAACAATACAAATGAGAAAATGAGACTCTGGCGACCCCTTTTTACGAAAAAACCACGGTCAGCACGTTCAACCCCCACATTCACTCACATACGCTCACGTACACACTTATTCACACTCATTCACACCCCCTAATCATAAGACAAAATGAAAAAAAAAATGATTTAGTTTCACTCACCCCATGATTATGTCCTCCTGGTCTCCAAGCCGTACTTCTCTCAGCCCTCCATCAGCACATTCGTTGAAAAATAAAACAGATTGACAACGATGATATAACTACTGTATCCAAATTCGTTGTACAAGTTGACAATGATGATATGAATATTGTACCAAAAACACGTTGTCAAAGTTGTCAATTAAGAGACAAATAATGTAGATCGAAACACGTTGCAAAAGTTGACAGCGAGGATGTAAATATTGTACAAAAGTTCGTGGCAAAAATTGACAATGATGATATAAATTTTGCACAAAACTTCGTTGTAAATCATTGACAATGACGATATAAATATTGTACAAAAGTACGTTGTAAAAATTGACAATGATGATACAAAGATTGAAAAAAAAGGACGTGATAAAAGATGCAAATGCTGATATAAATATTGTATAGAACTGCGTTGTAAAAGTTGAAAATGATGATGTAAATATCATACAAAAATTCATTGTAACAGCTGACAATGATGATACAAATATTGTACAAAAATACGTTGCAAAAATTGGCAATGATGATAGAAATATCGTATAAAACTTCGTTATACAGGTTGACAATGATGATAGAAATATTGGACCAAAAATACGTTATTGTACTTATTGAACAAAAATACGTTGTACCAATTGACCGTGATGGTATAAATATTGTATAGAGATTCGTTGTAAAAATTGATAATGATGATATAATTATTGTACCAAAATAGGTTGCAAAAGTTGAAATTGATGATATAAATATTGTACAAAAATATGTTGTAAAAGTTGATAATGATGATATAGTTATTGTACCAAAAATATGTTGTAAAAGTTGAAATTGATGATATAAATATTATAAGAAAATGCGGGGTAAAAGTTGAAACTGATGACGTAACTATTGTACGCAAAAATTCGTTGTAAAAGTTGACAATGATGATATAGTTATTGTACAAAAACATGTTGTAAAAGTTGAAATTGATGATATAAATATTGTACAGAAATACGTTGTGTGAGCTGAGGTAAATATTATATAGGTTGCGCTGCAGGAACTCAGCGATTGCTGACCAGTTGATAAACGTACGAGGCAAACATTGATACAAACATTATAGCATTATCGCATAAAAGTTTCGTTGAAACCCGTATACGATAGCTATTCAAAACTGTAGTAACTGTTGTATCAATATTGTAGAAATATGAGACAATTATGGTAGTCAAGAAATAGCCCCCTAAATTGATGACGTAGTCCTCTTTGATGGGAGTATCAAGTTCACGGTTTTCTCTCTAACGTAGGTTTTATCAGAATCAACTATTTGGTTTGTTACGATTTGTTAACGTAATTTCCGTTTGATTTTATTTGTAAAAGAACTGTGTAAAACAACGATATTCCAATTTAGGCAATTTTATTAAAATAAACATATTATATAATCAGCTTAAGGGCTACCGTTCGTACACATATATTATTATTTTTTTGTTATTTTCCAACAAGGAATGATTGACATAGAATAATATTTCGACGGACAAACACAATCACTAATAGTTCTAATAAGAATATCCTACAAATTTTCCTAATTATGTTAATTAATACTGATTTATTGTAAAATCGTTCTATAAATTTAACTACGATAACAAGATAACAGGCACAGATGTTTGTATTAATAAATTAACTATACCGACTCACAGCTTATTTGGTTAATTGACATTTCAGATTTTGTCTACTATTTGTAACATAATATTAATATCACAGATTATTTGGTTAATTTAAGTTTGAGATTCTTTTTTTTTTCTATTTGTAACTTAATAATAATATCACAGTTTGAATGAAGCGAGATCTCTTAGATCGATAATTATGGATCACACAGACAGTCACCAACATATATATCACACGAGAAATTAGTACCAATTGAACTTGGTTAGTTTATTATGTACCGGAATTTTATTTAGCGGCATTATTTTTATCCGATAAAAAAAAAATTATTTTACGGGAAAGTTGTATCATGGGCAATGATTATCACCACGACCGAAAACAAACAATCTAATTCACCTAGTTCGCCATTTTTTCCACGTATCGCGGATTCTGCTAACAGTATAGGTTAATTTCACTTCAATATTTCTTCAGTTCAATAAATGCCGTATTAATATGCAATTTGTTTTGCTTTTGTTTTAACACTCATTTGGATGCACAATATAATTAACTTGTCTATATACGGCCGAATCGCATTAAACATCGATTGCCATTTTTACAAGCATAACATTTATTTGTTTGATGGTATTACAAAGTGAGAAAAATAAATTCATACCCTTTTACGCTGGTGATGCGATACTCAATCTTGACACGACTCTGTCCTCGTTTTATTGGCTGGTACAAACTTCCGTCTGCTCTCACACATCATTAATCCCCGAAAATAAATTAATCAGCAACAGAAAATAGTTAATAACAATCATCCATGTTAAATCTTCAGTTCGAACACCAAAACTTGTTGTAGACGTCAAAATATCAATCCAATCGGAAACAAAGGTAATAGATTAAGAGACGTCAAATACACGAATCAAAATGTGATAGCTAAGAGATTGAAAATTTCTACAGTCGTTCCTTATATAGCAAATTTCTTTTTTTGAAAAATTCGAAAAAGAGTTTTTGATGCAAGGCAATTAATTTACACTATGTAAATAAATGTTAGGACCTTTTTTCGTTAAAACAAAACCGTTTGTTACTTTGTAATACCCAAGAAAGCAAAATAATTTTACGGAATAAGTTATCTCCAACACACTAATAAGAAATATCAATGAATTAGAGTGGATTAAACGTAAGTTTAATCGATTTTATGATGTTTACGTATTACACAATAACAACTTACAACAGTATTACAGCGAAATTCAGATTCATAACGAAAAGATAATTTGATAACAATACCCATAAAGGAATTCTAATGCATAACGAATTGTAGGATAATAATTTCTCTATTGCGACGAGTGGACAAATACGCACAGCTGTTTGAGGTTTGAAAACTTCGTTGATCAAGCATGGTTAGTGTTTAGAGAATTCAAAGTTCTGCAGTAAGGTAAAGTAAGGCGGGTGGAAACGCAGTATGATTCAATAATAGGGGATTGTAAAAGAAATATTATTGTTAACTATTTATGCTGAGAACAAACTTAGGTACGGAAACTGTATGAAAATAAGACTATAGATGGTGGATGGATGAGAAACTATTATGAAATATGTATGGTAAACAAAAGGGGGAATCATGAGAAAACAGACATTGCATAAATCGGAAACTTTACCGCTCTACATTATCAGTCTACATTACAAATCACTGGAATTAATTATTCAAAGTTCCAGTTTGTTTTTTGTTGTTTGCATAACTTTTACAGAAAATTAAACATAGAAAGCAATTCGGAAAATCAATAAAAAATTCAATGAATCTTAAAATGTCTAAACTTACATCACATTAATTTTAATTTCAAAGAGTGCGGATGTATTTTTGTGTTGCTCTTTAAAAATAATTCCAAAAAAAATTTGTTTAGAATTTTAGCTTTCTGTGTATAAACTAGTTTAATCCGGAAGTGACTTTTTTGTTGTTCTTCTAAAACATTTTGAAATTAAAACTTGCTAATTAGAAACGATTGTGATTATCAAGTGCACACGTAAATTTACGGTTTTGTTTAGTAATTATAAAGTTCATGAACTCAAATTTTGTTTTCACTTGTTTGTTTTATATTGTTGTCTGAAACTGTTTATTTTACATTAACTTTTATTGGCTAATTGAATCTGATAAATAGCTAATTGATTAATCGCAGTTGATTGATTATTGTTAATTTGATACTTTTGAATTTATACTGCTCAATAGATTTATCAAAATGAAAATTTACTGTTAGTGTAGCAAACCAGAAGATGATCTACAAGATATTATGAAATGTTCATCTTGTGAGAACATATTTCATACCATACAATGTGGAGGGTTGACATTTGAGACTCTGTCTGCAGTAAAAGAAATGAAAAACTTGAAATTTTTATGTGATGACTGCTGTGATAATGGTGCATCAACATTTTCTACTAGAAATAAAACTATAAATGATACAATCAAAACTATATCAACCTCAACTGATAACATTGAAATGACTAGTTTTGAAGATTTGGATAAAAGTATGAATTCATTAATTGTTGATGTTGCATTTATTAAGAATAAATTGAATGACGATTTCGTAGCCAGCAAGGAATCGTCGAATAAATTAAATTTCTTTCAAGATCGATGTATGTTTCACGGTTACACCCATCGACGTTACCAAAATAACAGCCTATATAAAAAGAAAATTAGACTTTCCTTATGATAATATTGTACTACGTTTACTGGTTAAAGCCGATCAAAGTCTTGATGATTTGAGCTTTGCATCCTTTAAATTGTCGGGCACTGACGACCTTTATGATAATCTTCTTTAAATAGGTTTCTGGCCTCAACATGTATTAATTGGTGATTTAATTGCAAAGAATAAAACATCTAAAAGTCAACTCTATCATTGGATTCAACATTACCTTCAAGTCAGATATATTGTTCTACTGTTAATGATCCTAATCATTCTGATGCAAACTTAAAATTTTCATCTCTTTGTTCACTGTTTCTTAAAGCATGTATCAGGAACTGTTTTTGTACACTCTTGATTTGATTACGATGTTTAGCTTCAGAGGGATTCCATATAGGTGAACAGTTATCAAGTACTGGTAGCAGAATCGATGTATATAATAATTTAAACGTATTCGGGGTAATTGTTTTACATAGGCGTCCGAATAAAACCCAAAGTAATCATCCCCCTCAACATTGAATCATTGGCAAGAAGAAGAATAAAAAATGGAATGATGTTCATGTATGATGTTGTCACACAAAAGCTCATTACACATCTTCTACACAATGTTATTAAAATTGTGCACAATCCATCTGATGCAACATTGGTTGAAGTGTTCAGTAAGGGACTCTATAGATATAATAAGAACCCTCTTGTTGTTCTTTGTAGGGATTTTAATGCATCAATCAATGAATTTTTGGAATCAACAGGTTGTCGTTCTTATAAAGGACAAATACGGGAAATGGATGATATCAAATTCGGCCTTCTTTAAATTAGTAGAACCAAAAATATTAGTCTAATATTTGAAGTAAAACTTTTTTAGGCGCGTTGTGAGAATTTTGCAACGGAAGTCACAGATTTTTGAACATTTGAACAGATATGTAACCACATGTATTCATCTCTATCATACTATAGTCTGATTTTGAATTTTAAACACATAAATGCACACAATTCCAAAAAAAAAACGAAAGTAGAAATTTAAACAACAATGAATTAAAAATAGCATTTTAATCGATCAGTGTGTAAGGAAATAGTTTATTCTCAAGCAAAGAGAAAATAAAATTCAATAAACACGAATTGATTACAATACTTTATTTTCTGACAATGAATTGTGTATTATATAAAATAAAAACATTTTCTTCAATTAAAACAATTAATCTTTATTGTTAATTAATTAGTAAATTAAATTTCTTATTAAAGAAAAACCTGATGATAAAAAAGCCCCATCCCATGCAATCAACCAAATTCAACTAAAAGAAATAAGAGAATTTAACTTAAAATTTGATTTTGGAAGAAAACGTATCAAAGCCATTGTGATTATAATTTGAAAATAATTTTAATAAAATCAAAACAATTTGACTAATTGGAATCATACCAATTGAATACTGATAATTTTTTTCTATGAAAGTTTACATTAGACAAAAGGGTAAGTTCATTAGGCTATAGGCTAGAAAACAATAAAATAATTCATACTATTATTATTATTCTATTGCGAGAGGCTCGCATAGTTTTCTTTGATGTGAAAATTACCGTTTTTCGTCAAAACATCTGAATCTGTTTGGATAGTTTGAGTTGTATTATATTGCTATAGATTTTGATGTGGTCGTTTTTAATTTTCTATGTCTAAAAATATGCTGTTTTTTTAAAAGTTTATTTTTAAATAAAAATATTTGTGTTGATTAAATTTATTTTGTTAAATAGAAAAATGAAACCGTGTAATCTTTGCACGCGGTTGAAATAAATTTCTTTCGCTACAGTGGCAGGTACTAATAAAAAGATTAAATATAAATTTGGATGGGTTTTTCGTGAACAATTAACCTTAAGTACACACTAGTCACTTGAATTTTGCAATTCGAAATAACTTTTCATTTTCTCTAAAATTCCTTACAGAAAAAATTTTGTGTTTCGTGTCAGGATTCGAACTACATGCATCAGAGACACATGTTCAAATCCCGTCATTATTGATTGTGGTAAATCAATGCGAAACTTAATATCTGACGTAAAGTCAATATGTTGTTATATTTTTGGTTAGGAAATATAGACAACTTTAGGATTTTACACTCGTGACTTAGGATGTTAATTAGAATGTTGACTTAAATGTTGACGAAATATTCTCTCATCCTATGAATTCACACATCGTAATATATAGAAATTTAATACAACAAATCCCAAAGAAATACAATTTCCAATATGTAATCATAGATGAAAGACTCAACTTAAGTAAATATGAAAAATGATGAAGTTTCAATTAAGAAATTATCTGAACATCAAAATTGAAATATGTTTTGTCATCTCTTCCTTGGCTTAGTTGTGTAAGACAAACGGGATTTGAATATGTGTCTCTGATGAATTTAGTTCGAATCCTGACACGAAACACAAAATTTTTTCTAAAAGGAATTTTAGAGAAATTGAAAAGTTATTTCGAATTGCAAAATTCAAGTGATTTCCAATATGTACTTAAGCTTAATTGTTCACGAAAAACCCATCAAAAATTAAGAATTCCCTTAAAGTTGTCTATATTTCCTAACCTAAAATATCACAACATATTGGGTTTTTGGGTCCGGAACCCCCCTAACCGATTATGTTATATCATGTTTTTTTATTTAAAGCTAGGAATTGTTTAGTGTAACCATAATAAATTAAAGATTAACGTCTCTGAATATCAGAAGATACGATGATAAGTACGGAACTATATGGTTTGTGAAAATTGATAAATTTTTGAGGATTTTTTATGCTAATTTTAAAGTTTCAAGGATTAAAATTATCAGGGAAGACTAACGCCGGTAAGGCCTTTTAAAGATGCCAGACTCCGTGAAAAAAAAATCAATTTGAAAAGCGACAGTTCTACATCTTGTCACTTGAACAGTAAAAAGATGGTCTGCTATTGATTTTCTGGTGTAACGTGTGAATTTACAGATCCAGACAAAAATTGATTTGATCCAGACAGATACTTATTCATCCATAATGTATTTGTAAAATACCGTCAAATCAGCAACATTCAAGTAATCCAGCAAGCAAAATTTGAATTGCCAATCAATTTAATAGCTCGCTTTTGTGTAGAATTAAGACACTTCAAACTAATTTTACATGCCGCATTCCCTATGTGAGAACAATATTCCATGCAGGGACGATTAAATAACCTATATTAAAAGAAGCTATTTGCTATTAAAATCCTTATGACAACGAAGTAAAAATTGAACTTTGTAGCCTATCGTTGGAAGAAAATACTTGATAAAAGTGGTGAAACGTACGTTAGTAGACATCTCAAATGCGTTTGATCGAATCTGGCATGCCGACCTAATCCACAAGCTCGTTGCGTAGGATTTCAACCCATAGTCCCCATCACCTCATCCTAAAGCTGATTAAACATTTTCTTACCGACCGATACATTACGGTATCTATCGATGGCTTTTCTTCTGAGCCAAATTAATTAACGCTGATGTACTCCTCAGTAAGACTCAGTTTTATTCCTTACTCTAGTTTTAATTTAAATCAATGAGCTCTAGAGATGCACCAGTAATCTGATAGATGATAGTAAACTGCACATGCCATTCGTTCCCCTATTTTCAAAGAGTAAAATGCATAAACGAATAAAGGCTGCATTGAGAGACGCTGCCTTAAATGTAAACGAGGACCTTATAAGTCAATTTGGATTTCAACATGATATTTTAGATAGTATTTGTGACGATCAACTAGACGAATATGAAAGCGTTCGTTTATTGGGAGTCACAATTTCCAATGACCTGCTCTGGAACGATCGTTTAACGGCAATTGCAACCAGTGCGTCATAAACACTCGGGCTTCTCAATAGATGTAAAAAAATTTTCACTTCCTTTCAATTACTCCACATTTATAAGTCTAATATTTGTCCTTGTATGTAGTATTGTTGTCAAGTTTGGGGCGCTGCACCTGTTTCCATCCTAGCTCTTTTCGACTTTTCGACTCGGTACAAGAGCGTGCCGTGCAAATTGTGAGTGATCGAAGTTTAACTTCAAATCTTGATTCCCTACAACACCGTCGTACTGTTGCTGATCTCGTTGTTTTTAATAAATATTGTCACCAGAAGTGCTGGAACGAAATCAGATCCATTATGCCTCAAACATATTTGTGCAAGCAGTCAAACTGTTGCAATTACTTACTGGTTTAGTGACAGAATGCAGTGGGATTTCTTCGCCCGTACATTGCATTAATGGAATGTTTTGCACGAAACAATAGTTTCGGGGACGTTCAATCAACGAAAGTTTAGAAAAAGCGTGCGTCAACGCATGTTGTTGTGAAACCAAGATCTTTAAAGGTATCTATGTGTTGTTGCGACACATATTGTAGTTCTTATAACACAACACTTTTCATTAAAAAAATTCTTTGGACCCCTCCTAAAATTTTTTCTGTGTGCACCCCTGGTGTTTAGTATTTTTCGGATTATGATTGTTCGGAAGAAAAAAACATTTTATATGCAATTGTTTGTAGATTGATTTCATGGATTTTTGACGAGGTTGGTAGACAGGCTGAGTTGTTTGCTTTTTATCACAATTTTACTCAAATAATAGACCAACCAACCAGAGCTCCTGACATTCCTCGTCAAAGTAGTAATATACTTGATTTATTTTTGACAAACGATCCATATCTGGTTCAATTTAAAATATTAGAACCATTGGGTGGTTCAGATCATAAGTTGATCTCCACACAAGTAAATATACAAATTCCAAAACAATTTAAAGCGAATCCTCGCAATAGACTGAGAGCTAGTGAACCCTTTGAGTAACGGTCGTCCTGTAAGGCTAGAATTTTTTTAGTGGAAGTTCATGAAATGTGAAGTACAGAAACCACAACCTGGCAGGCATCAGCCGTGTACGTCATCATCCCCTATATGTTTAAAAGTGTAAAAAAATGAAAAAACAAACTTGGTCCTGTAAGCTTGAAATTTTTATATGATTTAGCTCACTTATTGTAGAGTACAAAATCAAATTAACAGGCGGTTTTGAGGTGCACAAGTCAATGAAAGTCAATGAAAGTAAAATGACAGGCGGCTCTGGCTAACATAAGTCCTTGACAGGCAAGAGAAAAGATGCTATGGGAGTGCGAGTAAGAGTCGTAATTTCAGGTCACACAAATAATTTATTTTTTTTTTTTTTTAAAAATTGGGTAAAAAAATAAATAAAAATCTTTCTTTTGACACACTTGACAACATTTTTTTGACAAACTTATAATGCAATAATCTAGGTTTTGGTATCAGATACCACTCCTGACCATCAAGAGTTCTTCAAATTCAATATTTATATCCGGAATCACTTAAGATGAACGATTTTTAAGCCAAAAATATGCAAATTTCCTTGTTTTGACACACTTGACGATTTTTTTGACACACTTCCGGTACAGTTATCGAACACATCGTCCTTTAGCTCTTTCCTTTGAGTAAACTTGTTTTTAAAATCAAAAATTTTGGAAATCCGTTCAGCGGTTTTCTTGATTTCGTCGCTTGTGACGGCCGGCCGGCATGTTGTAACATCTTTCGATTCGCTTGGCAGATGCTTGTGCACCTCCAAATCGCCTGTCAATTTGTTTTTGTACTCTACAATAAGTGAGCTAAATCATATAAAAATTTCAAGCTTACAGGACCAAGTTTGTTTTTTCATTTTTTTTACACTTTTAAACATATAGGGGATGATGACGTGCACGGCTGATGCCTGCCAACTTGTGGTTTCCGTACTTCACATTTCATGAACTATCACAAAAAAAATTCTAGCCTTACAGGACGACCGTTACTCAAAGGGTTCTCTAGCTCTTGGACTAGAATGTTTGGGATTGCAATGCTGCGGATTAGGAGACGCTATTGCGTTACCGGCCAAGACCCAGACATAGCTGCATCAAATTTTTCAATTTTTTTTTCACTATATCATTACTATTTACTTTCTATCATTTTGTGACTAGAAGCATCTCAAAACATCATGTTTAGGATCTAACGTTGTCAATAGCATGCGGTTTTTATATAAGAATTTTGAATTATATTTTTTTGTGTATATTTTTCGAATACTTTCTTTCAACGATGTAGTGCAATGACATAATTATTTTATTTTTGATTCATTTAGAATCACAATTAATAGTAGTCGCAATTCCGTCAATGTTTCGCGTGTAGGATTAGCGTCCCACGCTTTTCTTTAACGAATGTGTCAGATTTTCTCGATTTTGAATTTTTTGGAAAATCTATTTGAGTTTTGGAATTATTTTTATTTTTGCTTTTTAGTAATTTTTTTTACAGTATGCATAACAATGAAGTAAAGAAAACGTTTCTTAAAAAATTTTTTTTTCAAATATTTCAAGTTTTTTTGAATATTTTTTTTTATTATTTTAATTTTTTAATTTTTAGTCATCAACTCCTTGAACAGTCGGAAATTCTATTTTGTCACTTTCTTATACGAATTCAACACATTTTTCAGCTCAGAATTTAACATGTGTTAATTTATTTTCCTTGATGCCACGATGCATGGATAATGCATGAACTACTGCCGATAGACACATATTTCGATATAATTTCCTCATTTTCATTAGGACCTTCAGTATCTTCATTACATGGGCCATGATTTGATAGTCGAATCAAATCACGTTCATCAAGGTGTGCATTTTCATCAATAACAACGTCTCGGTACAATGGGTTATTTGATTTAAACCATTCTAAAGCTGCGATAAATTTAGTTCTGGAAACAGTGTAGTCTAGAATATAATTTGCATTTTCTAAGCGTTTCGTTACTACTATTACCAGTATCCATGGTTGATTGAGGTAGAAACGTAGAAAGATTTGAAATGACGTCAAAAATGTCCAAGGGAAAAAGGATTGCTTGACCTTTAAATCCGTACTGCCCGTACAATCCAGAAATCTTGACAATTTTAAGAAAAGGGTGAATCGGAGACTAAAGACGTTGTTCAGCTTGAGGAAATGCCTGAATTTCTGGTGGAATGTCACCCTAAATGGTTCCAGTAAGCATTAGCAGGTGGAGTTGTTTTGTTACTTTTTATGTGTGACCTGCAGTGGTGACAAACTGTAAGGCGAACTTTATTTTTTAATGCAGGCGCTATCTAATCTTGAGGTCGGATTGGAATCTGGTAGTTTGACATCTGCTTGGGGCAGCACTGCTTCGTCAAAATATCACATACTTTGTCTGCAAAAGTGTTAACTTCAGCCTCAAAATCGTCGTAACCACAATTTTGAGCTGTGGTAGTAAGCTGATTTCTTCCTTCATCTGGATTTTCTTCTTGACGTTCTGCTTCTTAACGTGCGCGGTGGCGTTTATATACGTTTAAATTTGATAACATACAAATATTGGCCGAAATCGGCGAAAATTTTTGAAATCAATTGTTTATTTATCGAGAAAATACCTAATTTATGGACGTAAAATGCATAATTCTGTATAGTTGATCTATTGGATCTTTATGTTGTGCAAATTTCAAGTCGCTACGTTAAGTAGATCGAGAGAATTTGAATATTTCCGATGAAAATCGATTTTTTTATTTCAACAACGAATAAACAATTGAAATTGTTAGTCAATATGATATTCGTGTATTGTCATCGGATATCCTGCAAAGTTTCATTCATTTTCATTGAATATAAGGCAGTCAAATTAACGTTACAAGATATGATCCAATAGTGTGAAGTAAAGAAAAGCGTTTAAAAAGAATCTAAATTAGCAGAACATCCGACTGGTTCACGCAATTTCTATAAAGCTGCAAAGGGTGTCCAAAGCTACTTTTGTAAATCTTCCCTACCGCCTTTTGTTAATAGAGATGTCCCTATCATTGATCCAAAAGAGAAAGCTAATTTGTTTGGGCATTATTTCTCTCTAAATTCTACTTTAAAAGAACCAAATTTCCAAGCTAAACCTATTTCTAAAGTTTTTTATAAAATGAGGCGGATAATTTTTCGGAAAAACATTGTTCGAAAAATGCTTTTAAAAATCAATACTAACAAGGCAACAGGTCCTGATTTTATTCCTCCAATTATACTTAAAATATAAATAGCTAGGGAGCTAGCACCAATTCTCACTAAAATCTTCTATTTGTTATATAAGAAAGGAATTTTTCCTGAAACTTGGAAAATGGCTAGTGTACAGCCAGTTTCCAAAAAAGGTAGTAAGACTGATCCTACGAATTGATCTTACGACCCATTTCAATTTTATCGGTAATTGCTAAAATTTTTGAGAAATATGTCCATTTTAATTTAATGAGCTTCTTAGAGTCTTCCAAATTACTTAATGAGAGACAATAAGGATTTCGAAAAGGAAAGGCGACGGGAGATTTGCTGTATTTTGTCACTCATATCTGGAACAAGTCGCTTGAAAACTTTGGAGAAACATTCGGTGTTGCTCGTGATATTTCCAAAGCATTTGACAAAGTTTGGCATAACAACCTTATATGCAAATTGAGATCCTATGGTTTAGACGAGCAGCATATATCTTGGACACAGAGCTTTATATCTGATCGAAAATTTTGGGTCAATGTTGACGGTGTATCATCGAATACTTTTTCAACTAATGTAGGAGTTCCTCAATGTTCCGCTTTGTCACCAACTCTTTTTGTTATCTATATTAATAATTTATTAGACTCCATGGTTTATCCTATACATAGTTTTGCTGATGAAAGCATGCTTCATGCGTCTCATGAAGCACCTAAATTATATACACTCTTAGTGCTTAGTGAGTGTAGGTCAAAATTGATAGATTCCCTTAATACTGATCTTAAAACAATTGACGAAAAACTTGACTATTTTTGATTTTCCTGAAACTATGGTTTTAAAGACGAAAAAAAAGCATATTTTTGTGATTTTTTTGCGGCGACATGAGTAATATAATTTTAATAAATTTAATTACATATTTGTAGAACTTTTGAAATATGTCAGAAAAAAATTTCAACTAAAAATATTGATAAATCAGCCGGTGACGTTGAATCTCCATAGGCGCCTTGAAAAAAAGTGGTTTTGCGGTGAATATTATAACTCGTTACCGGATCATGTGAAACAAAAAAATTGATATGCGTTTTGAAGGTGATTTATTTCTCAAGGTAATTAGGAAGAGTTTTTTTTTTTTGCTATTTTTTGCAGCACTTGGAAGTGAAAATTACGATTTTAGCTCCAAAAATCGCGTTTAATTTGTTATTAAAAAATAGAAAAAAATAAAAAATAAAGAAAACTCTTCCTGATTACCTGTTGATTTATGTGAAGAAGTAATGTTCAAATTTTTAAAAGGATCGCTTTAGTAGATTTTGAGTTCTAATGTTCACGAACTTCAAAAATGACGTTTTCGGGAAAATGGGGTCAAACGGCATTCCAGTTGAAACGCTGTTATACTCGGATGGACTTAAAATTTGTACACAATATTCTCGACATATTGTTCATCTAGAAAAAAATTTAAAAAAAAATGCAAAAAAAATTATTGTAAGACCATATCCCTCCCCCCCCCCCCAAAGAAATCTATCATTTTAATACGAAAACTAGTTAAGGATCGACATTCTTTTGCAACATTTTATTATCAATCATAAAAAGAAAGGATCAACCACATATAAATTGTGTTTGTTAATGTCAGGTATTTATTTAAAAAAAACAATTAACCGTTTAACCATTTATGATTTTAACGAAACCAATACAATCAATAAATCAATACAACTTAGAGCATTAAAATGAGATCGTATCAGAGAATATTAACGAAAATGTAACAAATGCAATTACGTAGAGTTTCCTCATGTTTGTTTTAACAGAGTTAATATAAAAGAAATCGATAATGTTATGCTGAACGTGAAACAATACGATTTTGGAGAATCGTGTTGTTGGTGGGAGCGCGATTAATATATATTGATTGTTAGTTGTACGGACAATGAATAATGTGATTCATTGTTGATAATATTATGTTTGCTGTTATGTGTATTTGCACATGTTGATATTAAAAATGCCAACTAGTCATGTTAGATGGAAGAAAAAAAAACAGTGTGGCGATGGGATGGGAATATATCTTTGACTGTTCGTTGATTATCTTAACCGTTAACAACCAAAGCATACATTTCTTCCAATCCAACAGTACAGAACCTGAACTCGTTCTGGAGGGGGTAGATTCTCTTTTAAATGCCACTGGTCCTAACTCACGTTGGATTGTGGCATAACAGGGTATTGCTATAACAGTGTTGAATTCAATACAAGCAAAACACAGGTTTGTCACTTTTCTAGAATAACGATACCTAATTCTTTTCCATCAACGTTTGGCCCCAAAAATCTTTTAGAGAATGAGTGTCAGACTTCTAGGAGTTGAGATTGAAGTAGAATTCCCCTATTTTAAATCTGGCTAAGAATGCTGTTCAAAAGTTGGGATTTTTAGGGCGATGCCGTAAGTTTTTCGATGGCGAACAACTTCTTTTAGTTTATAAATTTTTTATACGACCCTGCATGGAATACTGTTCTCACATATGGGGTGGAGCTTACTTGAGTAGACTAAATTGCCTGGATTCTGTACAGCGTAGAGATATTTAGCTCATTGGTAGCTCAAGTCTTACTAACGGTCTTGATTCCTTGCAGCACAGAAGAAATGTTGCTGATTTGACTATATTTTATAAATATATCATGGATGAACGAGCTTTTGAAGAGATCAAATTGATTTTACCAAAATCAGCACACCTTTCGCGTCACACCAGAGCAAATGTAGCAGCGAATCCCTTTACAGTTCAAATAATTAGGTGTAGAACTGTAGTCTTCAACGTGATTTTTTCAATAGAGTCTCTCATCTTTGAAATGCCTTACCTTCCTGGGTTTTCCCTGATGAATTTAATCCCCAAGGCTTTAAAGTTAACGTTCATAAATTTCTCAGCGAAACTTAATTTACATTCCATTCTTATCCCTAGTTGGCATGGTATCTTCGGATATTCAGTAACGTTAATTTATAATTTATTATAATTAACACTAAACATGCCAAACTCTGAATAAAAAAAAATTATTGTTCAATTTTTCTTGGTAGTGTGGGTCCTGGAATACAAAATTAATTTAATTTAATTTTTTTCAAATTTTGTTGTAGAATAAAATATAGTTTTTGTGCATGTTTGAATTAAACTTAAATATATAATTCTAACAGGCTGAAATAGGTCTTCTAAACAGGGTTGCGTAAAATAAAAGTAAAGTTTTGGTTCTTAAAATAAATTACATTAATCAAATCAAATAAAATATTCACAAGCTTCAAAGCTTATGTTGTTGTTGAATATAAGTCCCAAGTTTTCATTTCATTATTAATATTCATCTATGAAAGATATCGTTTCTATCAAAAGCTCTGTTTCATCATAACATACGTATATACAACTTTAATTTATAAAACGGATGACTATATCGTATTTTTTTTTTATATTTTCAATATTCATTTTCTTCTTCACACAAACATTCTATTTATAATTTTATCGAACTGTCAAAATATGTAAAGTTCATCTGCTCTTCAAAATACCAAAAAATTGAAAAATTCATAAACTTTCACCACTCAATTTAAAAACAGGAAAACTTTTATCTTTTTATTATATATAATATATATATTTTGATTATTTGATGAGAAAAAAAAATGTTCACAGAGATTTCATTTTCATATTCATTTGGAAAATGTAAAAAGCAGAGAAAAAAATTTCACTGTGTTTATTGAAAAATGATAAATAACAACGTTACGTTTTCCCCGTTATTTTTTTTTTTTTGTTATATTATTTTAGAACTCGTCTTTCAAAATCAATCAAAAGAACATGTAAAAATGTTAAAAGTTTTTCTTCTATTATCTGTGTTATTTTATTATTTTAAAATAAATGTTTCATCAGTCAATTTATTTTTCGACGGTTATTTTTGCTTATGAAATATTTTTTTCCAAAAAGCTCATTTTTAAAAAAAAAATAAACTTACAATTTTTCTTGTTGAACGGTAGAGTGAATAAATCAGATGAAATAATTTTTAAAAGATGAAATCATATATTGAAGAGATTTATGACGAGAAATTGAAATTGATACTCAAAATTGTGGTGAAATAAAGTTTTAATAAAATTGAAAGTGTTTGTGAAAGTTATTTGAAATATTTTGATTGATTGATTGTAATTTGAAAATTATTTTATAAGATATGTATGAGTTTTGAATAAAACGGGGTTGTTGAATTTAAGTAATTTCTCATGCATTTTTCATCTTCTGCTGTTGTGAATTTAAATGTATAAGTCTTAAAATTCATATTATTTATAACCTCTAGTCTCAGAAATTTGAAATTTTGTTCCTAATCCAATCTTTCACACTGCGTTTCGACCCGCGTTGCCTCGTCATACTGCACAAATTGGGATTCTCCGGGCCTCTAATCATAACTGCTCTAAATATTTTCAAACCTCAAACAGCTGTGCATATTTGTCAATTCGTCTTGTTATCAAAGAAAAATTTATATCCTACCATCAGCTTTGAAATTGTCTTCAAAACGTATTATATTTCTTACCTAGTTGTTTTTATCAATTCTTCTTTCCGCTATATGTATAGATTCTACTGTAAAACGGTTGTAATTTACTATTTCGTAATACGAAATCATCATAAAATCGGTTGTACATACGTTTTAATCCATCCTAATGTCGCATATATTACTATTTCTTTCAAACGCGTTGTAAATAGAATATTGCGTTAAATTATCTTTCAATTTTGTTTATTACAAACTAATGACCAGTATTTGTTTTGATACGGAAAATGTACTAACAATAATTTGTAAATTTAAAACTTTCGAAAAACATTTAGCTCATTTTTCGATATTAATTGCCTATATAAGAGATGAAAACAGCTAGTCGTCTCTCTTAGTCTGTTATTTCATTTCACAGCTGATTGATTTTCTTGAAGTTTGGGAGACACTGGTGAAGTGTCAGTGACATTGTGTGTTAATTTGCTGTTTAAATTATTTTTCTGTGTAGTCAATTTTTGTTTTGTGGGTGCATTTCCGGAGATGAGGATATAGATCCTAAACGTCGAACCAGCGAGAGCGAAGGTGTAACAGGAGTTGGATAACCATACGCCGAATAAAATGGTATGATTTGTAATATTGATTTAAAGCCAGAGTGTATAAGCGAAAACCACCAATGGCGGTCTATCGCTTTTGAGATTAGATCCCTAGTTTGTGTATTTGCAAACAGATATAAATAAGCTGAACTCCAGTTCATCAACTAAGGTGCTAAATTAATTAATATATCCAAATAGTAATTCAAACAAAAAAATTTTGATGGTGAAATTTCTAATGTAATGTAACATCGTATTTACTGCATACTGGCGATCGTAAATAATTTAAAATTTGTGTTTAGAAAATTAAATTACGTATAATCCAAACTGTAGTTCAACAAATAAATTAATGTATAAAATAATATAGTAAAATTAGTCATTCAGCACGTAAGAAAAATCATAGTAAAATTCATTCTTTAATGTTAAAATTGCTGTTACGTCATAGTGGCGATAAGTAGAAACCTAGATTTTAGGATTGATAGAATAAATTGTATATTGATCGAACATTGATTCTTCGAATAAATTATTAATTAAAATATTGTGTGAAACCGTCTAAAACTTCATAGAGTAATGATCATAAAAACCCTGTGTAAATTGTTGGAGTGTCATAAAGGCGACCAATAGAAGCCTGGATTTTTCTTTGGTTTGTTAAAATAAATGATTTTTTTTGTTGTTAAAAATAAAAAAAAACGGCCAGCGGTTCATCAGATACAATGTAAAATAAACAAAACAAATTTAAGGAAAATTTTAATATTGTCAAATCTACCTAAAGTTTCAACTACAACAATCGAAAGAAAGAGATCACCCTCCATTCACGGGTGGTAAACGATCAGCAGTACAGTGTATCAGTACAGTTTGTTAATAATCGCCTAGTGTTTGTGGCACAACATTTTGTTATTATTATACAACTACTCATCTCATTATAATTTGTATGCTGGAGGATCCACCGATAATGGAGTGCTGAATATTAAGACATAGAGGCCAGTCGGATATAACCATGGGGTGAGTGTTCTTTAATTATTCTTTTTGTTTTTGTCTAACGTAAAAGGTATGAATGCGCGTGAATGGGGTACATGTGGTTGGATGTGGGCGTGATTGCCGAAGCGCGTGCGTGAATGCATGTAGTGAATATCTGCGAGACACTACGATCTAAATTAAAAATGATTATGATTAAAATATTTTTTTTCTAAGGTAATATTTTTTTTGGAATTATTGCTCTCACTCAAATAATTATTATGCTACCTGCAACTAGCTTATAAGGAAATCATTCATGCCGTTATAATCGTAACCGACGTAATATATCCCTGCTAACCCACTATGAAGGAATTAGCCTGGAACTTCTATGTATCAATCAGAATACCAACTACTGTTCACTGGAGATTATGATTGGATATGTCGAGGTGCATTTATGTATGCCATTTCCTTTAAATATAGCGTGTGAAGTTGGTCACGTACTCTACGAGTGGATGGCCAGTTTTCGAGTGATGGCATGAAGCGTTAGAGTGTGGGCATATAGGAGTGAATGTGGGGGTGGAACGTGGTGATCACGGGTCTTTCGCAAAAGGGGTCGCCAGAGTCTCATTTTCTCATTTGTAATCTTTCCATTTCTGTATAATCTCGTAATTCGCGTACATGTCTGTATTTGTATTGGAGTAGCAGGGTTTACCAATCGAACTCCATACTGTGACTAGTCCGGAGCATTTAAACAACCTAAATTAGCTACGCGACCTGCTATGCCGTTTCATTGGTTCGCCAATGAAAAAGCTCTTCACTACAACCAAAACTAGTGAAATCTTACTGGTCTCAACCATGGTTTTTTCATTTCTCACATTAACTCGTATGTCAACAATAAGGACGAGGAATATGTCACTAGTTTTGTTACTGTAAATATTTTTAAAAACATTTTCCCTTCGCTCCTTTACTTAAAATCAACGTTTATTTGGTTGGCACAGTGATTATCCATTTGTTGTTTCTTCAGTACATTTGTTGTGTATTCAAATTTATTATTATGTACAATTTTAATGTGATTAAAATGACTTAATAAGGACCTGCAGAGGCTTTTACATAGTGCCGCCTTAGATCCAATGAACACAGCAGCTTGCGCGCACGGGGTTCTGTTTGCATGTTTGCTATGAGGGTGTTATGATCTGACTAGGGAGGATTTGATTTAAAGCTTACCGGTAATAGCAGACGCCAACCTAAAATCGTTTCTTGCAGAATCAGATGTGGATGAACCGTCGCTCGCGACCGCTTACCCCAAAGTGGTCGTAACGGCCGGACTTTGAACCGTCAGAGTCCAGACCAAAACAGAGTCTGATTATAACTACGAAAAAACCGGTACGTGTTAATTTAGAGGCTACGTCGAAAAAGCCCCTAAAAAGTGATTAATAAATATTTAGGAAAGTTGAAAGTTCAAGAAAGAAAAATCTTTCAAGAAAAAAATTCCGCATGGAGGGATCAGTTTTTATTGTTTTGAATTTTTTTTTTTATTTTTGATTTACGGGTGTGACAGCTCCGCGTACTCCAGTCCCTGCTATTGACATATGAGTTAATGTGAGATATCACATACCACTGGCAAGAGCAGTGAGATATCACTAGCCAAGGTGGCATCTTAGGGGTGATGGCGGATGAGCTGTCAGTCAACCCATAGCACCCTCAATCCTAGCTGTGAAATAATCCTTTATGATGAGACGCTATTGCTTCCTTGAAGAAACGAGCCTTCATATAATTATGTGTGAATTTTAATCTTCAAGAAAGACAGTGCGTCACATGATCAAGGAATATGCAACCGGCTGGATTATTGGCAACTACATTGTTGTTTTGTTTCATCAAATTTTTGTAAAAATTTGCTATTTACTTTTTAATTTACTTTTATTTTCCCTATTCTATCATAAAATATTGGATTATGTCATATTTTGGGGGTGAAAGGATTTTTTGTTTAGTTATCCATTCTAAAAATATAAGACAGAATTCCTTTTTTATTCAATTGAACTAAATCATAAAACCCGATCTTGGATCTCTCATAAGTTGATTTACCAATCAAATCAAATTCGATATGGTACCCATTCACCCATTATCACCGCGGTTTAAAAACAAAAAAAATATTTAATAAATCATAATAACATACTTCGGTTGGACATTGTATTATAAATAAAATTGGTATCAACAAACAGAACTCCATCCATACCTCCATACATTCACACACCCATATGCCCTCGTACACGCTATCTTCCATACCCACATACGATTATGCATCCACCCGTAAAATAACAAAACAGAAAAAAATCTGCAAAGAATCTCGATTCTCCATAACCTCCCGAACTATGTATATTGGAGGTCGAATAACACTTTCGGAGATATGATCACACCAAAAACTTCGAACTTCGATACCCATTTCCACTTATATTTTGGACTTTCTAGTTTGAAAGTTAACATTAAATTTGGGTTAGTCTTTATTTTTTTAAATAAAATACATATATATTTATAGCGACTTCGTTCTTCATAAGTTAAGAAGTTTTGTAGAAGTAAATTGTTTGTGCATAACCACCATGAAATTAATTCAGACTTGGAATACTAAAATCATCGAAACAAATATTAAATTTGTTGATTACCTATCATTTTTAAAATTCAATCAAAACATATGAAGGCGTTATCCTTGCATCAAATATCGAAGGAGAACCCCCACACAATAAAGTCAATGATACACCTCGTTATCGATGACATAAACAATCTTGACTGCACAAAAGATAATTCGGTGATCAGGTTTTTTTTGTTGCATACATTACCGTTATAGAATTATTGTAATAAAATTTTGTCTCGGCAAGACAAGTCTCATCCACACATCCACGCGTTCACGCACTCACACAGTTTCACACTTCTATATATAAAAAAACAAATGCGACTCACCACATGTTGTTGATAGATCCCACCTCTCCTCCAAAAAAAAACCGAGAGTGACAGTCAGAATAATCAACATCAGACTACAAGTCACAATCGACAAAAAAAAATGAAATCAACCAACTGCCCGCCATATGAAAGTTCAGCGCTTCTATAGTAAGCGAATGCAAACATTTCCCCCTGAATATCCCGAACCAATGCTGTGACAATTGAAACCGATCACGAATCGAGACATCTATCATGAAATGACTTTGGGAAGTACATTGACCAATGTATCCGCCAAGCAACTCGTATAATCCCCGGGTCCCATAATTGGAGTATGGCCATGCATAGAAACCGGTTAGCGGACATCTACAGGAGAATAGCGAAACCAATGAATTCAGGTTGAAGTCCCGAATTAACATTTACAATAGCGGACTACGAAGTATCACAACCAATACAAAAATAGCAAACCACAATTGAGTTACAGAAGAATCTCGTTTGCGAGAATCATGTATATACACGTATATAGCGGAAATAAGCATCGATAATAACGAATCGAACGTTTCTAGGTTAATTTCTATACTGATTAACAGATTCAGCCCTAAGGTAGGAAATCAGATGGCCAAATATGCACATCTATCCTAGGCTTTACTACAATAACAGCAGATGGCGGTTATAGCTTGAGTTTACGGAGAAACAAATTAACCATTCTAGCGAAGTTGTGCCTGTGCGAACGCAGTGCGACTCAAAATCAGTGCAATACACCTGAAGGAAAAAATTGCAAACTAGCGTTGTAGAAACAGACACATAAACTTTATATGCTTTTATTTAAACTTCAACCAGTGCACCGCTCTATGTGGTTCAGCCATTATCAGCAACAAATTATTGCTGGCAAATAAGACGGACGAAGAAATAACAGCCAATGGTCACAAAGCTCCTTATAGCACAACTGATGATTCATTTGATATGATATAAAAATCTTTGAAAACATATCCATACAACCAATCATGAATGGTCGCATTCCAGGCACGATAACATCCCACTATTCCACCAATCTCTATAAAACAGTCGATCACCGAATCTCAGCAACTTGGTGCGCCTGTTCATCGCCACGCGTGCAGCAACGTGTAAAATCCATACAAACATACAACTGCAACTGTCGAGGCCATTCCAAATAGAAATGTTAACAGAGTTATGAACGTCATTTCGGTCCTTTTAAAGTCGACACAATATTCCTCTAGAAAGCGATCGATAACCAACGAGCAACTGTATACCATTGCCAAGTACTCCGCCAAGTATTGAGCAACTTTCCCCCAATTAACCCGTTTACCTCTTGGATAACTATTATGATAAATCAAAGCTGGAGCGAACATAAAATATAAATACTTCAAAACACGTTGGTTCACATTGACGAACAGCCTTCTCCGTATTTCACACCACACGACTGGCGGTTGTTCGTAGAAATGCACATTTTTCATCAACAGACGGATTATTTCCATCAATAATGCCGTTCACCATTGGAATCCAAATTTATGTAGCGGAAACTACACCAATTGATGACTAGGAACTACGTATGCGAAACAAAACACTTATGAAAGTCCCAGGCAACGAAAACTTGAGGCATGTGGTACAACAGGGAATCTACCAATCAAGGAATTTCACAAATGCGCCGTCGAGCGCCAAGTTACCTCGTTAAACTTTTCCATCCCCCTTCTCCCCCCTTTTGTGTACATGCCCTGTTAAAATGAATTGCGTTCCCTGTTTTGTTCGTAAACCGTCATGGTTTCGAATTGATTTTGTTTGTTTAATTTTTGTATGGCAGTCCCTTACATCGAAATGCGTGTAGCCAAACCCACCCCAGTCTAAGCAAAAGACGTGAAATGACTGCTTGTGGCTACACAAAAACGCATCCCAATATTTTGTTATATTTCCGGCGGGTTATTTCCAGATGTTCGGTTGGGTGAAACAACGTAGCTGAAGACGTTTTCAATTACCCATTTGACTTTAATTTCATGGACAATCTCTTGTCTTCCGATGTACGGAGGCTAAGTCAATCACCCAGCATCTTTAATCTCAGCCTGCCGTTTATACTCTATCATATAATCGATTCTCTGTTTCGCTTTCCACTCTTGTAATAAGCAATTTTCACTAATACAAACAATTATTTATGCAAAACATATATTATTAGTACGAGAGACGTAACTAAACCGTCAACAAAAAAATGTTTAATTGCACAACAGTAGAACAAACAATGGTCCCTACGCTAATTACAATTAAAGAAAGATCCTTGGAATTTCGAATATCGAATTTGTTTGAATATTAATGTACAATTATTTTAGAATAAAAATTGAAAATAGTCCGTCGTTACAACCTTTCAGTGTATATCTAACGTGATGATTGCTAACGACATTTCAAATCTGATGTCGGCTTTCTATTCACACCAGACCTCAATCTTGAATGCAGATTTGGAACAGGTACAAAATCGTTCGTGAACTGATGTTCGTCCGTCAATGCTGATATGCCAGAGCACTCTTTCTTGGTTAGATCCCGGTATGTCATATATGACATAAGGTTAGAGCTTGGTATGATAGATTTACTTTCGTCAATCTTATTGTTAGTGTTGCCTGAATGAAGATGTGCTGGTATATCAGACACGATCTTTAAATCTAACAAAAACAGATTTGATGGGCTTAGTGATGCGTTTAGAGAAACATCAATATCTTGTTTATTTTGTTTTCATTATTTTTTCCATAAAATAGTTTTGTTGAGTGAATGTAGTTCAAAGATACACCACAGCAGAGTATAATGCTTTGTTCAGGTTAGATTTAAACTGACGAGCATTTGGTATCCATATATCCGTGCTTACGGCCAAGCATCCACTTAACCATGCAGCTTTCGGTGTACTTGTCTCACCATAGTTTGGACATGATCTTAGCTTTAATACTGCTGTACTAGCTACTAAACCCCTACACTTGGGTCAAAATGCCAAGTCTAAGATAGGGATTGAAATAGCTTAGTAACCAACTTGTAATTAATTTTAAAAATTTTGCTTTATTTGTATACTATCATGGGTGCAAGCAGTCGAAAATTATACTATAGATTATGTGGCGTATACCATGGTGTTTCTCAACTGGTTTCATGCCACGGACTGATAAATATTTTAAGATTTTATTGGTGCTCGTTAGAATAATAAAAGAAATTAATAAGTTGTTTTTATTTTTGAAATAATTTTAACACAGGGTGAGTCGGAATTTGTTAAGAAATTTAGTCACTAGAACAAATTAAAGTTAAATTATGCACGAACGACTTAACCTTTTTTTAATAATTTTATTTTTTGTTTGAAAGGTCTCACTAAGAACCTTTTAAAGTACCTATAAGTACCCTAAGTACCTAAGTTGCTTTCTAAAATATTACACTGAAATGTTTGCATTTTTAGATGATTTTTTTTAAATTTTAATTATTAAAACAATGGCGATTTCTAAAAGTACCATTTTTTTCTTGCATTTTTTTATATATTAAAGATTTATTATAAACCCAAAAACATACTAAAATTACCGACAAGCATTTTTTTGATTATTGAGAAAAAGGCATTTAAATATATTATGAGTTGGAAATATTTTGTATACCTACAAATCAAATACAATCAAATGAATTGTTCTATCTTTCCGGAATCTATAAATATTGGTTTATTTGCAGTATTTTAAAACCACAATAGTGTGCGTTATTAGTCTTAATATACCATAAAACAAACATCTGTTATTCCTATTCTGTTGCGTAAGCACAATAAAACAATTGTATTCAACTCTGAAATAAATTTGTTTGATTGTATTTTATTTAAAATTTTCTTTCATTTTATAATAAAATCAACAAAACTTTTTCGTTGTGATGATATAAATAACAATGAATCCAAACTAATGTGCATGTTCCTCTCTCGAATATTGAAAAAGGCAAAAGCTACTACGATCAAATTGAATTAAATTTACATTGAGAAAAAATAATTTTTTTTATGACTGTTTTTTGGTTTCTCAATTATCATTAGTATTATTAGTTAGAACTTTGATGTGTTTTAATTATAGGTCATTTTATTTTCAAAATAACAAACCATTAAATATGTATCGAAATTAGAGTTTTTCTCTGAGATAATTCCAACCATACCCTTGAATTGAGAGAATTGCAACTGCTTCCGTAGTTACTTGAGTTTAATTACTCATAAAATCCTGACCATGAATTTTCACGGTTATTTTGTGGATTTATAATTTAATAGTTTATAATAAATATCGTTTATATATTTATAACGTAAAAAAAATTTGTAAATTTTTGCTTGAAAAATAAAATATATCAATAAACACTAACCCAATAAAATACAAATAATGTATTCCGCAGAAATCACGCAACGGAATAAAATTAACAGATTTTTATTTTATTCTTATTTTTATTAAGACTAATATCGCACACAATTATGGTTGTAAAAGAACAAAAATAAATTATTCGTAGTTACCGGAAGGATACATTTTTTCAGACCCTCAAACATTTAATTTTTGCTTTAAATTTGAAATCTTCGTATTAAAAAAAACAGTAGATTATTTTGCTGAATGGTTTGGCAAATTTTGCAAGCATTATTACTAAAATAATAAAACAGATGACGAAAAAGTACTAATTTTCCTTTTCTGCATTTGGAATGAAGGAAATGGGAGTGAAATAATATTTTGCTGTTACGAGCGAGAACAATATTAAAAATATATGGGACATTTTGATGTTTTTTTGTGAGTAAAAATCTTGCGTAGAAAATCCGATTTTTTCTACGTTCGAAAATATATAAACGATATTAATTATAAACTATTAAATTAGAAATTGATCTTGTAGACCAGGGTCGATAATTTTGGCAAACAAAAAAAATAATAGTAGGAGGAAATCCATTAGAAAAGGAGGAGAATATTATAAAAATGAAAGGGAAAATAATTTACGGGCGATCTGAGGTCGGGAAGGGGAAGGGGTGAGTTTTTAAGGGTAAAAAACGGTTTATCTCGATTTCCGGCAAAACTAAAAGTCCTACGGAAAAACATTGACCGGCAAAGTTGTAGGTAATAAAAAGATCTAGAACTTTTGCATAGAAATTTTTTTCACATAACCGAGATAAACCGTTTTTTACCCTTAAAAACTCACCCCTTCCCCTTCTCGACCTCAGATCGCCCGAAAGTTATTTTTTCTTTCATTTTTATAATATTCTCCTCCTTTTCTAATGGGTTTCATCCTACTATTATTTTTTTCACTTTTTATTATTTTTAAAGGTTTCTACTCTGGTCTATTGTGAGTAATTGAACTCAAGTAACTAAGAAAGAATTTTTATTTTTTTTTTTCAAGAGTATGGTTGAAATTATCTCTCTCTATTATGGTTGCTTTGATTTAAAAACTTTTGTTATATTACATAAAAATGTTGCTATGATAACATTGTTGCTATGATAACAAGAATTTTTTAGTTAGCGAAAATGATTTCACATTAGTGAAAAAACATTTTCACAAGGGATTAAGCTGGCATGAAAATAGAATGTTTATATGCAATCATGGCAAAAAATATTGATTTTGTGAAATAGTATTCACATTTGAGAAGTGAAAAAAGCGCTCGAATAAAATAAAATTGTGACTGGTAATAAATTTAAAGAAAATTGCGGGTCACTAAACTTTTTTCCGGATCACTAATGGTCCGCGGACCAACAGTTGAGAAAAACTGGCGTAGACAATATCCAGCATTATAATAAATAACAAATGAATGAATTGTAGATTAACTATTTGTCCAATGGTAACCTTGAACTGCATCTTGAATTATGAAAGAATAATTTTCTGAAAAATCCAACTGCACCAATATATTTCCTAATTTTAATTAATTATTTTTTTCACTTATAAATTTTGATTGTGAATAAGATATAAAATAGTGTGATATCAATAATTTCAAATGTCTCACAAATAGCTCGGCTCAATAGAAAACTTCGAGATCACTGAAAAAGGCTGCAAAATTAAATCCACTTCAGTGAATATTTGTAGCGCAAGCATCACACATCGAAAGCAGTTTGTTGTATAATTGTTTTTACTAATTTCCATTACATTTCAAATCCTATTAATCCTAATAGATATTTATTTTTAAACTCTAAATGTGTTTTTCTAAATGATGAAAATTCATAAGGACCTTCCAAATTTCTTTGTGATCTTTCCCTTCTCTAACAGTGATGAAATTTTGTAATTTAGGCATTAAGTGGGTGATATCGTCTTCTTCATAAATTCGGATTGGCAAACTTTTCATTTTTTATGCATGTTGGGTCACCATTGAGCATTATGCACTTTAAACAAATTATAAAATAAGTGGTATTTTTGATTTTGTCTACACTACTTCAATGCTATGTTCCAGAAAATCCAAAATGGTCAGGTATTTACAACCCGGTCTTAAACACGTTTTTCTTCTTTTCTGATCTTTCTCAGTTTCCAACATGTATGATAGATTGTGTTTTTTACATTAAAAAATGATAAACTTATTAAAGAGCAAACAAGCAAAATAAACGCCATGAGATGTTAACCCAATCAACCTATAGTTCAAATGAAATATAAAATAAAAAAACAACTTGCAAAAAAATTTGGAATCTTTGTTTTGTGAATCTAGATTAATTATAGAAAAAGTCCTGGCTGGTGCTGTGGCTAAACCCGCTTACCAATTATGCTATAACTTGAGGTAGGGGATTGTTTTGGACCCACCTTTCAGTTTATATGCCATTCCCCAAGATTTGCGACAACTTTTTTTTTCGCTAAAAAAACAGGTAAGGGGTTAACCCATGCTTTTTTTGCAAAATTTTTGTCAAAAAAAAAATTGAAAAAATATGCTGGCGGTAATCTCTAGATGTCAATTTAAGCGAAATAAGTCAAAATACCAGGTTTACTACCTTAAACAGGCCATAAATTGAAAACCAAAAATTTTACATTTGAAACCCAAGCTGGTGCTGTGGCTAAACCCGCTTACCAATTATGCTATAACTTGAGGTAGGGGATTGTTTTGGACCCACCTTTCAGTTTATATGCCATTCCCCAAGATTTGCGACAACTTTTTTTTTCGCTAAAAAAACAGGTAAGGGGTTAACAGGTAAGAAAAAACAGGGAAGGGGTCAAGTTTTCACAACTCGGTCTAGAACACATTTTTCTTCTATAGTTTAAAAACTAATTGGCTTTTGGAAAAATACCATGATGCAAATATAAAAATAATGCTACCCAAGTAACAATTTCAGTTTTATATAAGCTCTCACAGTGCTCTAGAGCTAAACTATAGAGCTGATAGCTTTATATTTTGCTGAAGTAGCGCTGCCACAGCTCTAACAGAGCTGTTATGATGCAAAATTTGCTACTTTTACAGCTTATTTCTCCTTCAGATAACTCTAAACAAGTGGTTCAATAATATATTATAGAGCTATTTTAGGTTATATAGCTGTGTGTTAGAGTTTTTAAGAGTTACTATCAGGATTAATTTTGACGTTTTTTTTTTGAAAACAAATACAAATAGTTTCTTTTAATAAAATTTTTTAATTATAAAACTAATACATATTCGACATGGTTCCAAAATATGTTGGTGTTAAGTTTTCTCTCAACTTTTATATAAATTATATGTCGCGGAAATAAATTAAATAATATTTTAAATAAATAATATAACTATGTTGTTTTTGAATATGTACGGGAATTTTACGTGCCAATTAATTTTTATGGTAAAACCTGACAATATAAGACCCACATTTCAATGCGCCCTTAGTAAATATTGTATAATTTCTGGAAAATAAAATAATTGTTAGACAATTATGAATTTTTTGTATCATTTTTGACAGTTTCAGGTTATGTCAAATGAATTTATTTTGGGGAATTTATTTTTAAAATTTAAAACTTATTCTAAGTTATGAATGGTCGTCAACAAAAATCCAGTTATCGTAATATGTACGTGATAAATTCAAAATACATAGTTATCAAAAATAGTTATTAAAACATTTTTGGTCATTATGGCGATACATTTTCCACTCCATCTTTATAAAAACGAAGATGATGACAAGTTACACCAATACAGAGCTTCATGATACATTTTAATCCTTTATAACGCTACTTGTAATAGAATATTTAAATATAGTGCTACCTCAATCATGCTACTTCTTTATAAAGCTATTTGCTTTGTAACAAAATAAGTTGATTATATAGATATACTAACGCATTTATGCAATAAAACATAGATAAAGCATCTCTCTCTCTCTCTCTCTCTCTCTCTATTTATATTAAAATGTCATGTCATGCGAAATGTTGCTGCGAGTTTTAGTAAAGATTCTGTAACGCGACAAGAATCTATTTTAATTGGTAATTGCCAGATCCACTCATTTTGTGTTTATTGTGTCTGTTTAACTTATCTCTTTATTTCTTAAATCTAATTAAATCTAATTAAAATTGTATAAACTAAAAAAAAATGTAAATATTAAAAATTTGTAACTCTTGTTAAATTTATAGTTAATTTTAGTTTAAAGTTGTACTAGCATAAAATATTGAAAAATTGAAGGAAATAATTGAGCCAATTTATATGAAAATCGTTAGCCAAGCTTTGAAGAATGGAACGAAGATCAATAGGTTGAACAAGCTGAAATGCGCCGATCATTATTATTTTCCTCATTCAAACAAAATTTAAAATTAAATCCACGACATATGCTTTAATCGAAAATGTATTCGAAAAATTCATAAGGCAGGACAACCAACCCATTGACATAAATAATTTGGAGAAAATTTATGGAGATTTTCAATTATAATTTGGAAGATGAAAAATTAAAAATATTATAGGAGTCTATTCGTTTTTGGTGGTCATCGACTGCAGATCAAAAAAAGGTAAAAAAAATCAAGAGGAAATGTTCAAGCTGAACAATTAAACATCACTTAGAAGAAAACTATAGCGGCGATTATAAAGATTTGGACAATCAGCAGGATCATCAAAAAATAAACATTTGGTATTATTTATATTATTATATTATTTTAATTCTAAAATTTATTGTGTTCAATTGAATCAAAAAGAATCTTCGTACAACTTTCCTTTTTATATTAATTGTAGTTATAAAATAAGAACAATTTTAGCTAAATAAAAATAAAATTATAACGTTGATAATTAATTTTTTGTGTGTTTTGATAGTTAGGATTTGCGTTTTTGATCGTGGTTTTTTTTTCCCCTGTTAAATAGTGTTTGTGAATTTAAGGTCGATTTATGTGTTTTGAATATTATATTTTTACAAGAACTCATAGAACTGCTTCAACACTAACATATGAGACAAAGGCCCGTCTCACCCAATTTTTAAGCGCAAAGCGCGAAAGGACGGTTATAATTCATATACTTGCAATAACTCTAAATTAACTTAAAAAGAAACAACGAGCTCTTTTGTTGCATTTTTTAATTATAAACAAACTGTATGTAAACATACGTTGACACTTTATTAGAGTTAGATTTAATAATGCTAATAGCTTTAATAAAGCTTTATAATAGCTTGTTTTTCTGTTGCAAAGGTGAAATAGAGCTTATTGGTCTATAACAAGTGGTGCTGTACTACTTAGATTTTAAAGCTCTTAATAAGATAATTATGCTAATGTAAAGCTAATATAGTTACTTCCTGCTCTACATTTTATTAGAGCTAAGAGTTTGTAGAAACTCCTTCATAAAGAAATATTAATTGTTTTTAGAGCTTCAAGTATCACTCTACAAAGTAAAAGAACCACTAGCAACATAGGAACTTTTTTAGAGCTTTAGTACAGCGTCACGACACTTATAGCTCTAAGAATTGTTACTTGGGTATGATATTCTTTTGCCTTCGTCTATTAACATCGTTGTTCAAATTTTAATATAGTTCATGGGAAAGAGTATTAATCTGGTTTAATTTTTTTAGTACAAAGTAAAAAGCACCTTAAGCTGTTATACCGGTAGCCCTTTCTTTACTCAGTTTTTGTACTGCTAGCTATAAGCGGTTCGATAATAATCTAATTTTTTAAAAATATTTCTATATCCTTATCCTTATCATTAATTTTTTCAGAGCCTAATCGAGTGCAGTATTAATGCAATTTCAAAAATCAATTTATTTTATTGCTGCAGTTAGTAGGTGATAAAATTTTAGTTCTTACTGGCGATTTCTTAAGTGCACGAAGACATAACTCGAGATTCTGCTATTTTATCGTTTTCAAATAATATGTTTCCGTCGTCGTAAAAGTTGTTGTTATATTCTACTTGTTCTGCGGCGCGGCGTCTTCATCTTTAAAATCTATTAAACCATCATCTTCTTTGACTAACCTTACATCATCACTATTGTTACCACAAGCATTTATTCTCAAGGATCTATATTTTAAGGTGATAGAAGTAAGATTTATTAGTTTTATAAATCTACTTAGGTTCAAACGGTCGTTTAAACGCTCTATATTTTATGACTTAAAACCTTTGAAACTATTTCACAGCCCTATTCATTTACAAACTTATCTAAAATGCAGTTTATAATATAAATTTTCCGTAACCATTTCTTGTCCAGATCAACAAAAGTAACAGTGAGAGTGCCTTAAAGCATTTTGTTTTTGCAATACCCTCTCTTTCTCTTTATGACATGAACAATACATTTAAATGGATATTAGGTAAATGGGATAAACACTAAAATGGGTATTTAGCAAACAAAATAGAAAACATCTCATTTCATATTACTATTTTATTCCATGCAACACGTAGATATTAAACAAAATTTTCCTTATCTTTATTAAAATATGTTATAAACATTATAGTACATTATGATGCAAGGACGTAAAGCTAAAGATTTTAGACACATGTTTTGGACACATGGACCCCCTACCACTTTGTTCACTATCGCTCAAAAACTAATCAGTTCTTTGTCATACATGTTTGCGTCTTTTTCCAAAGTGTCATCAAAATTCGTGCACGAATGAATGTTTTATGCTCCACAAAACCACCTGTTGTATGGTGGACCCCCCAACCCTTTATCCAAGGTGCTCCAAAAGCTGATAAAATCTTTCTCATGTTATTTAAAAGCTTTTCGCAACGTTTCATGAAAATCGATCGGTAATTGTAGGCTACAGTAGAGATAAACACCTGAAAAAAAAACATTTTAACCGGAAGTGACAAACCGGAAGTTGGTATGCAGAAATATTGGAAACAGTACTAAAACCTTATATACTAAGTTTCAATAAGATCATAGCCCGGGATCAGAAGTTATTCAAGATTTAAACTTAGAGGTGTTCGGGAGACCCCCGCCATTTTGTCCAAATTTAAAATGAATCCAGATCTTCTATTTTCAAGTGAACCTGTATCATTTGCCAGAGTTTCATCAAGATCCTATGCAGAAAACTCACCCACCCACCCACCCACCCAAAAACCCACCAAACCACCCACCCACCCAAACACCCACCCCCCAAACCCACCCACACACCCACCCACGCACACACAGACGTACCCCAAATTATTTTTTGGCTATTTAGATAGAGGATGGTCCAAAACAAAAGAAAAAATAAAATTTGGGGTATGTAAGATTTTTTTTTTCACGATAGATTGCATAACTTCACACAATTTAAAATTGTGGTGAAGTAAAAAGTGCCGACACAAAATACTAAATAGCGACCATGTGAGTTTGTGTTTCCTTAAAAGCTGAACACCAAAAATAAAATTAATAGTGTTATACTGTAATTGATGATGATAACAAGAAAATAAATCAAATAAAATTGAAACAATAAAATTAGCTAAAAACAAACTACGGGAAATCGATATAAAATTTCTTAACAATAAACCATCAAAAATAAAATTAACATTTTCAAACATAAACTTTTAAGGCTTTTTATTGGTTTTTAAAGAAAAATGTGATAACTGAAGACACTGTGTGAAATATTATATAATTTTTGAATTTCATGCTATTATTGTTTTCAAAACCATGAACATTTGTTGAATATTAAGAAAAAAAAAATCATGAATGTTTCGACAACTGGTAAACTTGTATAATTTCTTGTTCGAGTTATGTTTTCATTTAATCAAATGGTAATTGATTCAAAAGAAAACATAGATGAAAATTACTTTCTCTAAAAATATGGTAGCATTGTTATTCTAGAATACGCTGTAATTTTCTTTCCAAGACATGGGAAAACAAAAGCAAAGGCGATCATTTTAAGAAAAATTTAAGCTTTTTTATTTTGATTTCGGACTTGTTACAATTTTGTACATCGTTTCGTTGTTATACTTATTGCCGTCAGCAAGGACAACGGAAAAACATTTTCAAACTAAGTAGAACATAGAAAAACGAGATTCAAAATATATACGAAATAGTTTTTGTTTAAAATAAAAACGACTGAAGAATGTATAATGAATATAAGTTTATGTTGAGGTTTGAATTTTTTTAAGTTTGTTTTAAAATTATTGTTGTTGGGGTATAATACAATGGATTGTGTTTGTGGCAATAATGGAAAGATTGCAAGTTATTTTGGACGAGATTTGTAGCTCATAAAGTTTGGAAAGACTTTGGCTAGGTAGGACTATGAAAGATGGTATAGCCCTTCCAATAATAAAGTTGTGGAAAATGCCTAAGTTGTCTTTGAAAATAAATAATCAGTAGACAGAACTAACTTTTTGGTAGTAAAAATTAGTGATGGTAAAGGCCAGATTTGACAAGTAACGATGTTTGATTTACATCCACCACGATCTTTCTCCAACATACAAAAATATTGGTTTACAAAATCTTGCTCAGATGCCTCATTACCGTTTATTGAGCACATATAAATTTAATTGTCTGAGTAGTAGAAATCGAATTTATACATGACTTGTTTTCCGATCATTTCTTATTCCATTGTATGAAAAACTCCGAATAACAAAATACCTAAAATAGTTTTCAGTGAATTATTTACACCTCGATAAATATAAAATAGTTTCACAGAAAATGTTAAAACTAGGATTTACAATGTAATGTAATTTAATGTTACTAAAACATCTTAGATAAAAATAAGTTGTGGTTAAACAAGTTTATCTTTTAGACGATTTTTGATGAAAGAAGATGGAAAAGTTTTTAAGATTTAAACAACAGCCTATAATCCACCTTTTTTTTTTGTAACAAACAACAGGAACATTTCAAATAGTATAAAGTGTTAAGGACATAACCCTCACGTTTATAAATAAAGCAAAAAAAATTGATAAATTCACCACCATCAAACAAAACCCGGAAAAAAAGGTTTAAAAGAAAATTAAATTTATTTTTCACTAAAACGTTCCGACACGTAAATCTAATTCCAAGCAAAAATTTTATTTCCCATTTTATTCAAATTATGTGTTTGGCTATAATTTTATTATGTTTTTTTTTTTCAATTACCGATTTCATTCTAAGTAGTTTGTTTTACTATATTTTAATTGGAAAATCGATTGCAAGCAAAAAAAAATAATAAAATTAAAATAAATCCACCGAAGTGAAAAAGAAAAACTATTTCACCAGCAACAAAAATAAAAAATTCAAAAAAAAAAAAATTGATACAAATATAATAAACAAGGTAATATTTTTTTGGAAGTAGAAAATAATAAAAACGAAACTATAAAAAAATTTTCATTCCAAAAGTATCGATTTTAAATTCAAAAGAAAATAATTTTTTTTTTTTTTTGCAAAAGTTTGATTTAGATTTTTGAGTTTTTCAAGAATTTAATCAATCGAAATGAACTAGATATGCATTTTTTGGGTATGAAACATTTTCTAAAATTAGATTTTTTTATTCTCTATAACATTGGACACACTGGATAAACTGCATAAACGAATAAGTCAGTGACGGTTAGTTGGGAAAATTGCCGTTGGTGATACCAATGACATCTTTTTTATTCTGCGTTCTATTTGTCTAGGATCTCTACTAATAAAGTCAAAATTTAACAGTAAATGCTAACAGGAGATGCTAAACAGTGCCAGGAAAATCAATTTAAATTTTTATCCAGCTGCGATATTTTAGTGATGTGATGTCCTGACTTAAAATTTTAAGTTCATATTTAGATATATAAAGCCTGAACCAGGGGTCCGTGTGGAAAGTCTGTACAGTATTTTCTATTAAATAGGTTGGTATAAAATCTGAATTAAGTTTCTTGATGGATAGCCTGAAACTGGTTTCCTGGCAAATCTTCTGAGCCATACTTCCTGGTGGATAGCCAGAGTCAAGATTTCTGGTGGATAGCCTAAGCCAGGTTTCCTGATGGATAGTCTGAGCCAGGTTTCGTGGTAGATGGTCTGAGTCAGATTTCTGATGCATAGCCTTGGCCAGGTATCTTGATGGATAGTCTGAGCCAAGTTCCGTAGTAAAAAACCTGATCCAGGATTCCTGGTGGATAGCCAAAGCCAGGTTTCCTGGTGGATAGCCAAAGCCAGGTTTCCTGGTGCAAAGCCTGAGCCAGCCTCCGTGGTGGAAAGTCTGAGCCAGGTTTTCTGATGGATAGATAGCTTAAGCCAGGTTTCCTGGTAGAAAGCCTGAGACAGGTTCCCTGGTGGATAGCCTGAGCCAGGTTTCCTGGTGGATAGCCTGAGCCAGGTTTCCTGCTGGATAGCCTGAGCCAGGTTTCCGGAGCGTTAGAGGTGGATAACCTGGTACTGTGTCTGGGAATGGGAATTCGATAAAAAAACTGGAGGAGGTGCAAATGCTTGCTTGCTTATGTATCACTAGTGCTTTCAGGACAACGCCCACAGCAAGTCTGCAGGTTTTATTAGAGCTTCCTCCCTGGCATATATTTGTAAAAATAGAGGCTCTTAAGGCCACAAAAAGGCGTGAACTCCTGGGAAACACCAGGGACTGTAGGAAAAATCATCAAATGCTATGTAGGGATCTGGAAGAACACCTGACAGATTTGTCCATGCGGACTTATGACACAGTACCTGTACAGTACCGGTGGATAACCTGAGACATGTTCCCTGGTGGATGGCCTGAGACAGGCTTCCTGGTGGATAGCCTGAGACAGGTTTCCTGGTGGAAAGCCTGAGCAAGATTTCCTGGTGAAAAGCCTGAGGCAGGTTTTCTGGTGGCTAGCCTGAGCCAGATTTTCTGGTGGATAGCCTGAGCCAGGTTTCCTGGTGGATAGCCTGAGCCAGGTTTCCTGGTGGATAGCCTGAGCCAGGTTTCCTGGTGGATAGTCTGAGACAGGTTTCCTGTGAATAGCCTGAGCTAGATTTCCTAGTGGATACCCTGAGCCAAGCTTCCTGGTGGATAGCCTGAGCCAGGTTTCCTGGTAGATAGCCTGAGCCAGGTTTCCTGGTGGATAGCCTGAGCCAGGTTTCTTGGTGGATAGCCTGGGTCAGGCTTCCTGGTTGAAAGCTTTAGCCAGGTTTCCTGGTTGATAGCCTGAGCCAGGTTGATAGCCTGACCCTTTCTGGTGGAAAGCCTAAGCCAGGTTTCCTGGTGGATAGATTGAGCTAGGTTTCCTGGTGGATAGCCAGAACGAGGTTTCCTGGTGGATAGCCTGAGCCAGATTTCCTGGCAAATAACCTGAGCCAGGTTTCCTGGCGATTAGCCTAAGCCAGGTTTCCGGGTGGATAGCCTGAGCCAGGTTTCCTGGTGGTAAGCCTGAGCCAGGTTTCCTGGTACATAGCCTGAGCCAGGTGTTCTAATACATAGCCTGAGCCAGGTTTCCTGGTACATAGCCTGAGCCAGATTTCCTGGTGCATAGCTTGAGCCAGGTTTCCTGGTGGATAGTCTGAGCAGGGTTTCCTGGTGCATAGCCTGAGCCAGGTTTCCTGGTGGATAGCCTGAGCCAGGTTTCCTGGTGGATAGCTTGTGCCAGGTTTCCTGGTGGATAACCTGAGCCAGGTTTCCTGGTGGATAGCCTGATCCAGGTTTCCTGGTGGTAGCCTGAGCCAGGTTTCCTGGTGGATAGCCTGAGCCAGGTTTCCTGGTGGACAGCCTGAGCCAGGTTTCCTGGTGGATAGCATGAGCCAGGTTTCCTGGTGGATAGCCTGAGCCAGGTTTCATGGTGGATAGCCTGAGCCAGGTTTCATGGTGGATAGCCTGAGCCAGGTTTCATGGTGGATAGCCTGAGCCAGGTTTCCTGGTGGATAGCCTGAGCCAGGTTTCCTGGTGGATAGCCTGAGCCAGGTTTCCTGGTGGATAGCCTGAGCCAGGTTTCCTGGTGGATAGCCTGAGCTTGGTTTCCTGGTGGATAGCCTGAGCCAGGTTTCCTGGTGGATAGCCTGAGCCAGGTTTCCTGGTGGATAGCCTGAGCCAGGTTTCCTGGTGGATAGCCTGAGCCAGGTTTCCTGGTGGATAGCCTGAGTCAGGTTTCCAGGTGGATAGCCTGAGCCAGGTTTCCTGGTGGATAGCCTGAGCCAGGTTTCCTGGTGGATAGCCTGAGCCAGGTTTCCTGGTGGATAGCCTGAGCCAGGTTTCCTGGTGGATAGCCTGAGCCAGGTATCCTGGTGGAAAGCCTGAGCCAGGTTTCCTGGTGGATAGCCTGAGCCAGGTTTCCTGGTGGATAGCCTGAGACAGGTTTCCTGGTGGATAGCCTGAGCCAGGTTTCCTGGTGGATAGATTGAGCCAGGTTTTCTGGTGGATAGATTGAGCCAGGCTTCCTGGTGGATAGCCTGAGACAGGTTTCCTGGTGGATAGTCTGAGCCAGGTTTCCTGGTGGATAGCCTGAGCCAGGCTTCCTGGTGGATAGCCTGAGCCAGGTATCCTGGTAGATAGCCTGAGCCAGGTTTCCTGGTAGATAGCCTGAGCCAGGTTTCCTGGTGAAAAGCCTGAGCCAGGATTCCTAGTTGTTAGCCTTAGCCAGGTGTCCTGGTGGATAGCCTGAGCGAGTTTTCCTGGTGAATCCTATCCTATCCTAGTGGATACTTATATCTGCGGACTCTATTAAAAAAGTCGGTCTGGAAGGACACAGTTCTACAACGAGGTATTTGGACCAAAAATGGATGGGATAACTCGGAAGCTTTTGTTTGGCGATCATACTGCGCACACGATGGAGGGACATTTTGAACTTTCTTAGAGGAGAATTCGCTAAAGGTATATTTGTAGTAAATTGACAATTCAGCCCCATTTATTCTGTGCTGGAGTGAATCAAGCTGATCCGTTGGTTCGGTATTACCAATCAAACGTAATGCTTTTCTCTGTACAGAGTCTAGACATTTTATTGTTGACTGACAAGTACCTCCCCAAACATGACTGCAGTATTCCATACACGGACAAATAAAGGACTTAAAGATTAGCAAAATTTGCTCGGGATTGAAATACTTTTACATCGACTCAAGAATCCTAATTTTTGCATTGCAGATTTAGCGAGATTGAAAACATGTGTATCCCATTTCAGGTTATTTTCAATATCCACACCAAGAAATTTAATTGATTCAAACTCAAGCAATTCCTTATGGTTTATCTTAATAGTGAAATTTTTATGTTGCTCTCTTCGTGAAAGACGGCATAGTTTGGTTTTGCTTGGATTAAATGAAACAAGATTATGTTCACCCCATTCCATTATACGATCCAGGTCTTTGTTGATAGAATTAACTAGCAGCTCTCTAGCAGTACGAGATCAAAATTTAGGAGATGCATGTGTTGCATGCAATGTGCTATCATCAGCAAAACTTTGGATAGGGTGCACTGTGGAATTATGTAAATCATTAATGTTTAGAAGAAACAAGGTTGGTGAGAGTGCAGTGCCTTGGGGAACCCCAGCATTGGTTGTGAAAATATTGGATGTGATTCCATCTGAACTAACATGAAATTGGTGACCTGTAAGAAAACTATGAATCCTTGAGACAGTAAGATTGTCTATGGCTTAAGATTTTAATTTTGCTATGAGATTTTTATCTCACACTTTATCAAATGCTTTGGAAATATCAAGTTAAATACTGAATGTTTCACCATGGTAATTTGTTCCAGATAGGAAACGTAGGCTAACAGATCACCTGTTGCATGACTTCTACGAAAACCATTTACTGCTTATCATCAATAATTCGTGACATCTTCAAATATTCTTTTAAATTGTAGTTATTTTTCAAATATTTTAGCCAAAACCAACAGAATTGTAATTGGTTTAGTTCGGTTAGATTCGAATTGAGACCTCCCTTGTTGGTGAAGTTAATGCTAAGCTGTTGGTTCATTCTGCTGTCATTTTGTTGAGACAAAGGCTTGCCCTTTGACATTGCAGGTATAGATACTGAGAATCGGCCAGGCCTAAATTTCAATACCACACAATACAAAAAAAACTGGGTATCTCTGTCACAAAAATACGATAGCAGGTTTCATGCAACAGTAGCACGATAAGCGAAATACAAAAAATATGGGGACACGAAAGACACTAACCAAAGTGAAGAGTACAGATAATGGGGTTTAATTCGGGGTTTAATTCGAAATTTTTACTAACAACTAAAAAAAAAACAAATTTATGCTTTAAAAAAATAAATTTATTACATTAAAGCAATAAAAGGTAAAATTTTATCTGCTTACCGCCTGGTAACAGTAAATAAATACCAAGTAATTTTTTAATACAGAACAATCTCTCTTCATAAATAAACTTTCACTAACACTAAAACACGCGCAGTGTATTTTATCTTATTTTACCTTTGTTCTGTCTTTATAAAGACAATTCAAAAATAAAATGAAATAAAATTCATTTTTTATTTTTTTATTTTTGTTTGTTTAATATTTAACCTTCTCCTTCTGACTCGGGTTGATGGGTGAGGTTTCCTGGTGGATAGTCTGCGCTAAGTTTCTTGGTAGATATGCTGAGCCAGGTTTCCTGGTGAATAGTCTAAACCTGATTTTCTAATGGACAGCTTGAGTCAGGTTTCCTGGTGAACAGCGTGAGCTTGGCTTCCTGGACAGCCTGTCCAGCCTAAGCCAAGTTTAGTGGACAGCCTAAGCTAAGTTTCCTGGTGACAGCCTGAGTCAGGTTACATGGTGGATAGCTTGAGCCAGGCTACCTGGTGGAAAGCCTGAGCCAGGTTTCCTGGTGGATATATTGAGCCTAGTTTCCTGGTTGATAGCCTGTTCCTAGTGGATAGCCTGAGCCAGGCTATACTAATTGATATATTGAACCAGGATTCCTGGTGGATAGCTTAAGCCGGGTTTCCTGGTGAATAGCTTTAGCTGGGTTTCCTGGTGGATAGCTTGGGCCAGTTTTCCTGGTGAATAGTTTTAAGCCAGGTTTCTTTGTGGAAAGTTTGAGCTAGGTTTCGTGGTAGAGTGTCTGAGACAGGATTTCTGATGAATGACCTGAAGCAATTTATCTGATGAATAGATTAAAGCAGCATGGATAACTTGAGCCAAGTTTTTTGGTGAATAGCGTGAACAAGATTCCCGGTGGATATTTTGAACTAGGTTTTCTGGTGAGCAGCCTGCCCCAGGTTTCTTGGAGAAAAGTTTGAGCTAGGTTTCACGGTAGACAGCTTGAGCCAGGTTTACTGATGAATGGTCCGAAGAAGGTTACCTGATGAATAGCCTGAAGTAGGTTTTCCTGGTGGCTAGGCGGAGCCAGGTGTCGTGGTGGATAGCCTAGCCAGTATTCTTGTTGGATAGTAAAACCCAGGTTTCCGGGTGAATAACCTGAGCTGATAAACCATATGTGCTGGTCTAAATTTCTGCAAAGAGTCAAATAAAGCTCAGCTGTTAAATAGAATAAGGTGATAAACATATAGCTAAATTTACTTATGGAGAGTCGGAGGCTGTTCCGCTGATGTATTGTCTGAGAAAAATTATTAGATACATTGAAATAAAGTTACTAAATTCAGCTTTTCTTGTGTTTAAATCGTGACAAATTGTTCGAAGTAGCTTGAAAAAATGCATTCATAGGATTATTCTTCAACAATCGCTTCAATTGGAGCAACAGTTTATTTGATTTATTTTCTTAACTAAGTACTACAAGTTAACCGCTGTGATAGACTAAGTAGGAAGAGGAAGAAGACTGGGAGCCAACACAATTTAATTGGGTGGGTGAATTTTTTTCCTGAATGGTGTCGCATCCTCTGGCCTTGGGGGGTCGTCAAAGTCTCTTCTAATTAATTTATCCTTCTATTTTTCGTCTACTCTGTCTCAAACGCGGGCATACAGGCTAATTTTTACTATATTGGGCGATGTTCATTCGTACTCACCTGGCTGTTGCTCGTTGGAATATAGTTTCGCTAGTTGCGCGGTCTGCGCTGGTCTAGGTGCGCAGCTGGTTAATAGTATGAAAAACATTGCTGGTGACTAGACTGAGGCAGCTTTGATTCAGATAGGTTCAGGCAAAATACCGAACGAAGGCCAGCTTCCTTGGTGGATGCCTTCCCCCATACCAAAGGCCAGTTTTCTTTGTGGATACCAAAGATATTTTTGCTGACAGATAGCTTGAGGCAGTTACGCTGTTCAAAAGTTCAAAGCTATTGAATTAAGCGGTAGGATTTAGAGCTAAACATTTGGATTTGATGCATAAATAAGGCTTCGCTGGTTGATATTCAGAGTCACTTGAGATGTTGGTGCACTGTTGGAAAGTTTTACCCAGCGTTGCTATTGGATGTCCAAATTCGACTTCGCTGGTGAAAATAATGACCCAAAGTCACTGGTGAATAGCTTAGAGAGGTTTACATAATGTAACACCTAAAAAGTCATCGTTGGAGAATTGGGGGGCAATTTTACCAAATTAAACCTTGACAAAACTTTGTTGGTAAAGCATTTGAACTATATTTATGGTTCGATGAATAATTTGAGCCACCCTTTGCATCACTTGAGAGGTCTATGCGAGTTTTATTTGAGCAGAACACCTATGAAATATATCTGATAAAAACTTTGATCAACATTGGGAATAAAAACCTTTAGACCGTAACGCTGCCTTTGAGAAAAATCGTAGAAATCGTAATTATTAGATTTTGAACAGAAAAACTTGCATTCTGTAAAGTTTCAGTCTATTTTATTATTTTATTACATTAATTTTTTGAAATTCGTAAGCAGTTTTGCTACAGAATGTCTTAGAGTGACTTTACATTCTAGCACACGAAAAATGTTAATTAGTTTCACTGATTAAGATCTCTATCGACGATTTTGCATAACCATATATAGCTAGATAAATTCGTTGGCATATTTTTAACTTTCTTTAATAAAACAAATAGTTATCTTCTCTGGAAGAAAGTTATATAGTTCAAAGAGAGCTTTATTGGAAATTCTTAGTCAAATTTGGCAAATTTGATATTTGTATTGTAAGTTCTAATAAACAACAATTTGTATTCAACGGTTAAAAAATAACAAACTCGAACAAAATAAACAACACGATGAACTCGAAAAAAAAATTTCACTTCAAGCGAGATTTTATAATTCAAGAATACTATTGTCTGAACAGCAATTTGAATTTCACTTTCATAAAAAAAATGCACTTACGTTTGATGTGGTAATCCTTGTAAACCTTTTCAACAAAGCTCTTGATGTTGATTATGAAAAGTAATTTTCTTAATGGTTATTATGATAATTAAATAAAAAAGGAATTTTCCTTTTTTGATTTCTATTAGTTTTCTTATCCTTGTTTTTATTAAATAAAACAAACCAAAAAATTATATAATTAAATCGTGTAGCTCTCTCTAGTTATTTAATTTTTAGAGTTGAAATAAAAACAATTAAATGCGAAAAATAATATAAGAAAAGAAAATTCGTAGACAACAAAAATAAAAAGTTTTACAATTTTCTTTCCTTTTTAAACAATTTTAAAAACTATTATAAGATTGTTGAAGTTGTTGTCTTCTCCTTATCTCTTTAGAATTTTCTGTATAATTTTCTATTTGATTTTCTTTGTGCCTATAATTCAATTTGTTTTTCTTGGTTTTTTTGGTGTGATGTTTTATTATGGCTATGGTTGTATTGTTATTGACCAGTGTTCACGTGCAAAAATGAGGGAATTTTTTTACTATATAGAAGCATATCGAAGTGATCGAAAGAAATCTGACCCCTTCAAAACAACCTTTATAATATCTAAACAAGTCATCTCCACAACTGTACTGTTAAATTTGTTGTTGTCGTAACATGTGAAAAATCTTCATGACATTTATATTTATACTTTCAATTTATTTCTAGCGAATATCCTTTCATTGTTGATTAACATAAACAAATTGTCTACCAAATTTTTCTACATTAATGAAAGCAAAATTAAAATATTTATAACTTAAAAATTAAATTTTATCATGTGTTGAAATCAGTGTAATTGTATTTTCATGTAAAAAAAAATCTATTTTTACCAATGTTAGTTGATAAGAAGCTAACTGAAGCTAAATGAAGTTTCAGGTGGATGTGATGGAATAAAATAAAAATAAATAAATATTTTGTCAATGAGCCTATCGTTGAGCCAATCGATTTTTCGAATAAATTCAACATATCCAACCATACACGATTTGTTAATTAAAACGTTTTATCGAAAATAGTAAAATTGTACGAGAATAGAAAATGAAAAAACCATCCTTCAGTTTTCCCTAACATATAAAACCTATTTCATTTCTATGTTTTTTTATATTAGAAATAAAACAAAGAAATATGTTAAATTATAATAAACATAAATCAGTTGAGTTTAGTATACGAAGTATAAGAAAATCTAAAACATAAATTATGGGAAAAAATATATTTTATTATTAATCAGAAAATATGTTATTTTCGTTAGCAAAATTAGATATATTTGATTTGTAAAAAGTTACATATGGTAAAAACATTTTTGGGACTATCGTAATTCAGACAAAGTAAAATTCCTTCATTCAAAAGTAGACCAAAAAATGTCTTCAATATCGTAAAAGTAAAGTACCATGTCGTTTACTTGTAGTTAGATTCATTTTATCTGAAAGTGTTTATCACAGTATAATTTGTAATGAAGAGCTTCTCCATTGGCGAACCACTGAAGCGGCATTGCAGGCTGCGTACCTAGAGATTTATAACGCCGTAACGACTAAAGCTCAGTCATCGTGGATTTTATAGATTAATACCTGCTGCTTCAACAAAAATGCAGACATATACGCAAATTACGTGAATAACCAGAAATGGAAACAATACGAATGAAAAAAAATGAGACTCTGGCGACACCTTGTGCGAAAGACCCGCGATCAGCACGTCCAACCCCCACATCCATTCCCATACGCCCACACACTCGCACTGCATACACGCTTACATCCACCCACACACTCAGACAGCGAAGTAAGACAATGAAGCTCAAAGACCCACAGCAAGCACCGTAGCGGGTAGTAATCAAAAAATATGATACCGTTCGTAAGCTACTGCCATGGCTGGTGTTATCAACCGATGCTATAAATCTACCTTATCGGGCAATATTATAGGTTATAGAAACAATTTAAAACTGGCAACATATAATTCTCCATCTTTTTTTTATAATTCATTTTCTTGCGCGCTGTGAATTGTTAGTTACATTAATTAGATTGTTAAAATTAATAAGATAAATATATTTAATAATTGTAACAATTCAAAAACAAGATTGAAGGGTAAATTAAAACAATATTTGTTAAAATATATCTGTCAATAAAATAGAGAAATATTATAGCTCATTGTTTGTACCTACTCAATCGGTAACAAATTTTTAACAAATATTGCAACGAATGCTCAATATATATGTCGTTGAACAAAGGTTCCAGTGATCACGTCATCAATGATGATCAAGACAAAGAACTTCCAGGGATACAACAAGAGAAAAATGTTGGCGTTGGTGATGTGCAGACAGGTCAGAATCAAAGTAGTGGTGGTGAAGTGAACCTGGTGCAAGAGAAAGACAGTTCGTCGGAACAGCAAGTATTGACAAGAGATACTAAAAAGAAAGAGAAACGTCCAACTAGGATGAAACCCCAGGGCAGTCAAACTGCAGAGAGACAGGTAATAGTAAGTTGTAGGTTAGAAGGATGCAAAACATCAGATAATAAATATATGGTGCAATGTGATAGCTGTGATGGTTGGTATCATTACAAATGTGTCGGTGTGGACAAATCTGTCGCGAATAGAGATTGGAGTTGTGATAGTTGTCTTAAAACTTTAAATAAATCAGATCATGGCAACAGATCTACAACGTCTAGCAAAAGATACCAAACGCAGATGAAGTCCCTTGAAGCAGAAAAAGAATTAAGAGACCGAAGAGCGGAAGAGGCAATGAGATTGAAAATGAAGAGAATAGAAGAAGAACAGCAGGCGAAAGAAAGGGTGGAAAAGGAGTATCTAGCCGAACTTGAGAAGAACGATCAAGAATTTTTAGATAAGGTCGAATCACTGTCGAACTCGTCGTCGAAATCAGTAATTTCATCCCGTGTCTCAAAGCAATCACGAGACAAAGTTCAGAATTGGATATGTGGAAGAGCTGATGATGATCCAAGATTACCACCGTTACGTAAATCAAATTTAGTCAGGCAAAACGAAGTGAAACCGAAACCGAAGTCAATACGTCCACCTGCAATTGCACAATCAAATTATCGAAATACACAACTCGAACCGAACTATCCAGCGAATGGCAACACATTCGCCATTCCAGATCTATCAAGCCATATTGTTGCACGTCAAGTGATAGGAAGAATTGATCTACCGAAGTTTAGTGGTGATCCACTGGACTGGCCCATGTTCTTCAGTACCTTCCAGCAGACTACAGAGCAGTGTCATTATACGGACACAGAAAACCTATTACGACTTCAGAAGAGCTTACAAGGAGATGCATTAGAATTTGTACGAGCAAGTTTAATTTATGGTGCATCAGTCCCAACTGTAATCCAGACTCTTAAGCAAATGTATGGACAACCTGAAACGATACTTTCAAGATTGATTCAAAGAATAAAGGTCATGCCAGCTATCAAACCAGATCGCCATGATATGCTGGTTCGATTTTCTATTGAAGCAAAGAACTTATATGCTACGATTGTAGCATCTGAATTAACCGAACACCTGTATAATCCATTACTGAGGCAAGAGCTGGTTGATAAATTGCCTCATGATCTAAAGTTAAGATGGGGATTTCACAGACAGCAACATATGGATGGTAGCCTATCCGAATTTAATACATGGCTTGCTTCAGTATCGGAAGCAGCAAGTCTTGCTACACCGGATATGAAATTGATGAGCCTAAAGATACCAGAAATAAAAGAGTGTCAGTCGAAGCAGAAGAAAACCTATCAAAAAACCGAACGAATTGCAATTCACAACGCAGATACAACTACCAGGTCTGAAGATAAAGTAGAAGATGCGCCCAAATGTGTTGTTTGTAGAACAGAGTATCACCCTGTAGAAGAGTGTCCTAAGTTTCTAAAGTTAATACCAGGTCGAAGAATGGACATAGTTAAGGAGTTACGTATTTGTCGCACATGCTTAAAGCAACATGCCTCCTACTGCAATATAAGTGAGAGATGTGGTGTTGATGGTTGCAAACGTTTTCATCACGCACTGTTACACAAGTACAAGAAGCCGGCAGAATTGAAAGCCGCAAACCACGATAAAGGAACACTGGATCAGAACAGTCACCATGTTTTGGGTACAGTACTATATCGAATCGTTCCTGTATTTCTATATGGACCAAAGAAACGCATCAGTACCTTTGCAATGCTTGATGAGGGCTCAAGTTCAACATTCCTAGAAGAATCTGTCGCAAATGAACTCGGTCTAGATGGACCTATAAGCGACCTGAAAATTAAATGGACTGCTGATATCACACGAACCGAGAGATCGAAGATGGTTTCTCTTGAAATATCTGGTGTTGAAGATGGATGCCATAAGTACTATATCAACCAGGTGAACACTGTCAAACATCTGAAACTTCCAAATCAAACCATTAATTGTTCTAAAATTGGTAAATATACACATCTGCAAAACATCCCGGTTACACTATACAATGAGTGCATTCCAACGATTCTTATCGGAATCGATCAGTATAAGCTGACACTACCTCTCGAGGTTCGTGAAGGTGGCTGGGCAGACCCGATTGCTACAAAAACGAGATTGAGCTGGACAATTTGCGGAACAAATCGAAGTATTCCAGAAGAACAACAACTAAATGTTCATAAAATAGATGGTAACGATGATGATCAAGTCCTTCATTCCATCGTGAAAGAATTTATAACATTAGATAACTTTGGTGTAACTTCTGGCAAGCCTCTGGTTGGCAAGGATGTGGTCAGAGCCCATAAGATTATGGAGAAAACAAGCAAGTATGAAAACTATCGATACCAAATCGGGTTACTGTGGTGCGACGACAACGAAAAGATGCCACCAAGTCGGGAAATGGCACTGGGTCGATTGAACAACTTTGAAAATAGACTCTTACGAAATCCTGAATTAAAAGAACTAGTAAATAAGAAAATAAGAGAATATTTACTAAAAGGGTTCGCAGAAAAGATAAATATCCAGGAAAAGCCTCTTACAGGCAGAGTGTGGTACCTACCGATATTTGCGGTTCAAAGCACCAACAAGCCATCAAAGCTGCGCATTGTATGGGACGCTGCGGCTAAGTCACACGGCGTTTCTCTGAATGATTTTCTGCTGAAAGGACCCGATGAGCTGTCGCCAATGCAAGGAATTTTATTCAGATTCAGACAGAGAAGAATAGCCATAACTGGCGATATAAAGGAAATGTATCATCAAATTGTCGTGGATGAAAAAGATCGCCAGGTGCAACGCTTTCTCTGGAGAGATTGTAATAAAGACAGAGAGCCAGAAGAATACCTCCTACGTGTTCTAACCTTTGGAGCCACATGTTCCCCGAGTCTTGCACAATACGTCAAAAATACACATGCTCAGAAATATTATGATCAGTACCCACTAGCAGTTAAAGCTATCCAGTGTAACCATTATGTAGACGATTGGCTTGATAGCTTCGATACACCAGGAGAGGCAATTAGAACCGCGAAGGAAGTTCGAATGATACATTCAACGGCAGGTTTTGAGATCCGTAACTGGCTGTGCAACGATAAGAACGTACTCAAAGCGTTATATGAAGGAAGTGATTGCAAATCGAGTTCAACACCGAGTAGCAAGGTCCTGAGTGGTCTGGAAGGGTCGGTAGACAAAGTTTTAGGAATGATGTGGTGCACCGAAGAAGACGTATTGATATTCCGTGTGAATCGCTCCCGAGTAAATATGGCTTTCTCAACGGTACAAAGAAGCCTACCAAACGCCAAACTTTAAGCATTGTGATGAGCACTTTTGATCCACTCGGGTTGGTCGCTTCATTCATAATTCATGGAAAAATTATTCTACAAGAAATCTGGAGACAAGGTATCGCATGGGATGAAGCCATCAGTGAGCAGACATACGTGAAGTGGCAGAGGTGGATCCAAAGATTAATGACCATTGAGCATCTAAAAATAGGAAGATCATATTTTCAAAGGTTATCTATTGGATATAATACCGTCTTCGAATTGCATATTTTCGTCGATGCCAGTGAAGAGGCATACTCAGCAGTGGCTTACGTCCGTGGATATAGTTGTGACCAGCCCGAAAACGTTGAAAGCTCGTTGGTATCTTCAAAAACGAAGGTAGCGCCACAGAAACCTGTGTCAATCCCTCGACTCGAACTACTTGCAGCCGTACTTGGTGTACGACTAATGAATACCATAATTAAGGCTCACACAATAAAATTTGAGAGTCGAGTCATATGGTCAGATTCTAGCACAGTGTTGAACTGGCTAAGATGTGACGCTCGTCGTTACAAAACATTTGTTGCACTGCGAATAAGTGAGTGCCTTGAGAGTACTGAAGTACGAGAGTGGCGCTACGTGCCTTCAAAACTTAATGTTGCCGACGAAGCTACCAAGTGGTACAATAAGTCAGATGGAATAACAACGAACAGATGGTTTGACGGACCGGAATTTCTACGGCAAAGCAGATCGATTTAGGGATGAAGTTGCCGGACTAACACTGAATCCAGGGTCTTCTGTAGAGCCAAACAGTCCGCTATATGCTTATTCTCCATATGTCGATGCACATGGTTTGATTCGCATGAGGGGTCGAGTCGACAAAGCGAAGAGTATGAGGTTTGAAGCCAAAAGACCTCTTATATTACCGAAGGATCATGAAGTAACCATCAAACTGGTGCAACACTACCATCACATCTACCTGCATCAAAACCATGAAACTGTCGTAAATGAACTTCGACAACGATTTGTTATACCTAGGCTACGTGTCTTATACAGAACCGTCCGTAGCAGCTATCAGCAGTGTAAGGTTAAGTTTTCTAAGCCCAGACAACCGGAAATGGCTGATCTACCCTCCGATCGGGTGGCTGTGAATGTAAGACCATTTACTAATGTCGGTATGGACTACTTTGGTCCAGTGGAAGTAACCGTGGGAAGGCATATCGAGAAGAGATGGGGTGTCATTTATACATGTATGTCTGTTCGCGCCATTCATTTGGAAGTGGTCAACAGTCTCTCTACAGACTCCTGCATCAAAAGTCTAGTCAGGTTCATTGCACGTCGAGGCACACCAAGAAGAATATATAGTGACAACGCTACAACATTTCGAGGTACCAACAATGCTTTGCATATGGAACAGAAAAAAGTAAGCACTGATATGCTGGCAGAAAGATTCACACAAATCGAATGGAGATTCATACCACCCAGTTCTCCGCACTTTGGTGGCGTATGGGAGCGCTTGGTCCGGATTGTAAAATCAAATCTATATGCTGCTCTACCGGAGAGGAAACCAAACGATGAAACGTTGATGACCTGTTTGGCTGAAGTTGAGATGATCGTAAACTCTCGACCGCTTACACATATTCCCATAGATGCAGAAGATGCAGAAGCCTTAACGCCCAATCATTTTCTAATGGGTGATTCTGGCGGAGAGAAGCCTTTATGTGATATCGAAGAATCAACCTTGCCAACAACCAAGAGCTGGAAAATATCTCAGATGTTCGCAGATAGATTCTGGAGACGCTTCCTACGTGAGTATCTACCCGATCTGGCAAAGAGAACTAAGTGGTATGCACCAGTGGAACCACTAAAGAAAGGAGATCTGGTATTTATCATAGATGAACGGAATAAGCGCGGCAGCTGGCCTAGAGGAAAGGTAATAGATGTCGTACCAGGGAAAGACGGTCAAGTACGAAGTGCGGTGATAAGAACTGCAGATGGTACGTATACTCGACCAACCGCGAAATTGGCAATTATTGATACAAAGGCTAATAGTCAAGCTGAATCAACAGTGGGTGAATCACCTGACCAGGGAGGAGAATGTTATCAACCGATGCTATAAATCTACCTTATCGGGCAATATTATAGGTTATAGAAACAATTTAAAACTGGCAACATATAATTCTCCATCTTTTTTTTATAATTCATTTTCTAGCGCGTTGTGAATTGTTAGTTACATTAATTAGATTGTTAAAATTAATAAGATAAATATATTTAATAATTGTAACAATTCAAAAACAAGATTGAAGGGTAAATTAAAACAATATTTGTTAAAATATATCTGTCAATAAAATAGAGAAATATTATAGCTCGTTGTTTGTACCCACTCAATCGGTAACAGCTGGTAAACCGAGAATAATCAAATCTTAGAGCACGGGAGAACGTCACACGCTATATTGAAACTCTTCATTATTTATTTCTTTTTTTTTTATTAATAACATTTCCAAAATTTATAAAATCATACGCAATCACCATAAATTACCAAAAAAAAATTACTTACAGCTCCAAAAAAGAAGTTATAATTTATTTGTAAGTTAACTAAATATTTCAAAACCAATTTAATTAAATACATGTAGTTTATAGTTGGTTTAATGTGTAATATGGTTAGCAAAAATTAAACCCAAAAAGAATTAGTTTTTTTTTTTGTATGGTTCTCATATTATTTGGGATGGATTTTTGATTACGTAAAGTATAAATTGATAAATTTAAATATTACTAAATATTTCAATTATAATCATCTCCTATCTAGGCTGCACGTGTCTCGCTACACGCGCCGCCAGCTCTCACACACACACACAACGACAAGCCAGCCCCCCATTCATTCACTTGTACACCCTTTCACGCGCATTCACATCTCTACGTTAAAAAAAAGTAAATAACATAAACAAAATTCACTCACCCCATGATTATATCCTCCAGGCCTCCAAGTCTTAAGGTTTCAGCCTTCCATCAGCGGCGAAAATCCCAGCAGGCAAAGCATTATTGGTGAAATTGCTCAAATAAGATGACTAGGTGTACAACATTTGCAGAACTGTTGCGTAGCAATAACCAAGGTGAACGTTGTAGCAATAGTATAAATTTTATATAAATGTTGCGTTGAAATACTGTAGTAATGTTGCACCGCAATAACTAAGGCGATTGTTGTAAAAATAGCATAAAAACTATATAAATGTTGCGTGGAAATAAATCCGGCAATCACTGACAAAATTGCAAAACCAAGCAGTAAATGCTGGGCCGTAATAACTCAGGCAACCACTGATAAAGACTGTAGAAATATTGTACTGTTAAGGTATGAAAGTTGCGTCCCAACTACTTAGGACGATAGCAAAGTCCTTTGTTAACCATTAACACACAAAAAAAAATCGAATCAACTAGTTATGTGCAGTGTAAACGTGTTACTAAAACAATATTAATTAATCTAAGTTAGTTTGCACTAAAGACATTTTAGATTTACTTTTATTGAACTACTGAATTTGTTGTTATTTAACTTAATTTTAGATTTACTTTAATTGAACTAATAATACGAAATTATTTTCCAAATAGCTAAGACACAATATTATCAACTAGCTTTGTATTTTTATCACTTTTATATCTAAACACTTGTCGAAACTTTTTTTTTATTTTTTTATTACTAATGAACAGAAACATGAATCTTATTTTTTTAACATATATCAAAACATATGCTCATCTGGTCTTCTTTTCAACAAAAAAAGAATTTATTTTTACATTTACCAGTGTGTTCTCCATGACCATCAAGAAAAAGGAAATACTGAGAATTCTTCTCATGTAAGTAATTTTCATCGACAGACATGTTTTTTCTTACGTTATTCCATCATTTTTAATTTGATGTACAGTAATACTCAATATAAAGAATTGTGCAATTTAATTAGGACCAGATGTTTCTAGTAAGTTCTATATGGTTAATTACATACCAATTTGACTCATTAACAACACAACACAGACCAAGAATATCTTTCTGTAAACTCTAATTAAAATTCTTTTGAATGCTATCAATTACTATCAATTTAACTAAGAGCATATTTGAGTTAAAGAAAGATTATTGTAAAAGCAAAATGAATTCTACCACTCTGGTTTGGCATCACAAATAAATTAAATTAATCGCAAATAAATTAAATTAATCACAAATAAATAAACTACACAAAAAATTTTATGACTTTTTAGATTTAAAAATCTCACAAACTGCCAGATACCATGTGATTATGTAATTAAAGAATGATAGACTAAGAGAGAGAAAAGACGATATATTCATCTCTTATATAGGAATTTAATATCGAAAATTGAGCTACAAAGTTTTTTGAAGGGGAAATCTACAGAGTAATGTTAGTACATTTTCCGTTTAAAAAAAATACTGATTGTTATTTTGTAATACATAAAATTGTAAGATAATTTCACGAAATAAGTTATTTCCAACGCATTTGGAAGAAATATTAATATGTTAGAATGGATTAAACGTATGTTCAACCGATTTTATGATGATTACGTTTTATGAAATAATAGCTTACAACCGTATTACAGTAAAATTTAGATTTATAACGGAAAGAGAAATTGATAAAAACACCTATATAAGAAATATAATACGTCTTGAAGACAACTGCCAAACCGATTGTAGGACAACAATTTTTAGATAGTAAGACGATTGGACAAATATGAACAGCTATTTGAGGCTTGAAAACATTTAGAGCGAGTACGGTTAAAGGTCCGGCGAATTCAAATTCATGTAGTATGGTGAAGCAATGCTGGTGGAAACACAGTGTGAACCAATAATAGGATATTGTAAAGAGAATATTATTGTTAATGGTTTATGCTAAGAACAAATTTGTGTAACGGAAACTATATGAAAATATGACTATAGATTGTGGATGAACGAGAAACTATTATGAACTACGCGTGGTAAGCAAAATTGTGATTTATGAGAAGACAGACATTTATTATGATGGACCCACAACCCAACTTTTCTCTATCCATAACTCTCTCTATTTATCTAATTTTAATACCACATAGCTCAACAAACTTAAACAAAGAATGTCTAAGCAAAATACATTTACTAAAAACAAATTATTTACTAGAAACAACTTAAAATTCGATAAAAGAATTTGAAATTTCAAAAGGAATTCCAAAATAAAGAAAATGCAATCGTGTAAGATGTTAGTCGTTCGACGAGTAACGAGAAATCAAATTAAAATTAAAAATCTAAAAACAATACTAAAAAACTTAAGATTCAAAAAATTTAAAAGCTCAAATAAATCTAAAATGTTTAATTATTGCATAAAAACTCAAAATTAGTTAATACAGCATCGAAGCAAGTGAAGGACCTTAAGTGGTTTGGGAAGGTCAATAATATTTTTACATGTAGTAAGGCTGCTTTAAAAGCACTGAAAAATCACACTATTAAGCCAAAAATATTGCCAGGATGCTTTTGGTCATCTAATTTTTTTGAGCTCAAGAACAACATATCACTGATATTGACACCAGGTTCATGTGTTTTATGTTCTAATTGTACCAAGTGTTCTGCAACACTTGATTTATTTATATGAGAAAAAGATGAATATTTTCTGTGTTCCTTGCATCTAGTATCAAACTCACTTACAGTTTGTCCAATGTATGTCTCAGGGAAATCATCACAAGCGATGCATTCCATAATGTTACAAAAAAGCAGTTTTTATTGGTCCAATGAACAAGGATGACTTCGAAAAGAAAACAAAATTTTTTCTAGATACAGCATTAGCATTAGTAAACAAATAAAATTATCAAAAAACGTGAAACAAAACAGTCTAGAAATGACCATACAACTTTAGCTCCAGCATCCACTCAACAGAGTCTACCTTCTAACTTAAAAATCATACATAAACTGCAGAATGGTTTTCGGATATACGATATGGAATTAGCTTACCATCATTTCAACACAAATTCAAAAATATTTATATAACTTCAAAGATGCAGAACATAAGAATAAAAAAGCAGAAGTTTATCAGAAAAAGTGTTAAGATTTCCCCGAAATATCCATTGAACAAACAGCAAGAGAGTTTGATGCTAGATACAAGGAACACAAAAAAGCTACATCTTTTTCTCATAGAAATAAATCAAGTGTTGCAGAATACATGATACAATTAGAATATAAAATAAATGAAGTTTTATTTGTGAATTTTTGGTTTTTAAATTGTATGAAAAGTTGAAGAGTTTGTAACTTATACCTTCAACAATTTACTAACACACCCTAAAATCTTAATAGAAATTCCAAACTAGCCGTTGGACAACCAGTCGGAAAGTAACGAGAAAGCAAATTTAAAAAAAAAATTCAACAAAAAAGAATTAAATAGTTTAATTTGAGAACTGGATGGTTCAAAAAATTTCTCGAAATTCACACCAAGTGTAACTTTGAAATCAAATTGGAAAAGAACGGCTCATCTGATATGGGCTGTTTTATATATATGCAGGAAAGGTATTGTATCTTCCTATTGAAAAAAGATACACAATAGTCTGTTTGTTTACCCTGTTAAAAATATAAAAATATAAAAAATATAATTTTTAAAGATGGCTGTTGGCGATATTGTCTTGTTATTGTTATTCGTATTCGTACCCAACATCAGATGTCGCGTCAAGATTAGTTAATGTCAATTTTGATATGTTAATATTAAGTTCCAAAAATGAAAGTTATTTTAATGTTAATACTGTCGGTGATTTTGTCGTGTGTACATTCATTGTGTTTAAGTTATATTGTTATATAAATTGTTAAGTAGAGTCGAATTTTGTTTGGTAACCTTGCTGTAAAGGTATTTAATTGTAAACATTTATATGGTTCTAATAGTTCTGTTTCCACGATTATTAAATTATATTTTATTATTAATAGATTCGCTCTAGATTACGATTGAATGAGACGGCGTGCTTTATTGTATGTACGTGACGTGAATAAATTTAAAAGTAAGATTAAGAAATTATATCTTGTTAAAAATGTTTTCTAATATATTATATTAAATTATAGGAATCAATAAATTACAAATTTTGTTATTACGCGATTCGATTTGTCAATTCTTTCTTCCTACGTCCTCAAAAAACTTGGATTCTGGTTTATAACCTCAACAAATGGCGACCGTGACAGGACACTGGTAGAACAAAGAATTGAAACACGTGCACGATTACAATAACCTAAAATCGGCTAGTCAGATAGCAATCTCAGATCACCTGCAAGGCTAGATAGATAGCAAACGTATACGGCTAGTAAGATAGCGATTTAAATTATGACTTCAGATATAGAAACTGAATATACTCCCGATCAAGATGATTTGGACAATCCATGTCAAATCTGCAATGGAATTTATGACGGTGTGGTGAGCATGGTTCAGTGCAGTGCCTGCAAATTATGGAACCATCACAAATGCGTTGGAAATCCAGTTGTCTCGGAAAAGGAATGGTGGGCGTGTCCTAAATGTGTAAAAGCTGGTAAAGAAACAGGAACATTACCGAAAAATCCGAATTCATCGGTTAGGAATGTTCAAAAGCCTAGGAATGAGGACAATGCTCCATTAGCCAGTAAAATTTCCAAATTAGAACAACTTATGGCGTCACAACAAGAGCTATTGAATCAATTGATTGCGAATCGTAAGCCAACTGGAGATGAAGCTACGTCGAGGGAAAGAGGTGGTAAACGGCATGAGCGAAATAGATCGGATCAGAACCTGAATTCCCAATCCGAAAATAGGAAGCCATCAAACGGCAAACAAGGCCGATCGAAGATGAAGACGATCAATAGACGATCGAAGTATTTTGAAAGCAGCGACAGTGAATCGGATGAACCTGAAAGTATAAGCAGCAGAGTGCCTAGGTACTCCGGCAAACAATTAAGCAAATACATTGCGCAACAGGAAATACGTGAGTTACCCATCTTCGACGGTAGCCCAACTTAATGTCCTGTCTTCTATAATACATACACGGAATCTAAGGAGTTGTTCAGCGACGTGACGAACCGTAACCGATTGCAAAAGGCGTTAAAGGGGAAAGCATTAAAAGCAGTTGCCGGCCTTCTTCTTTCGCCATCGACAATAGATGATGCTATTTATATGCTGGAATATCGCTTTGGGCAGAACGAGCAAATCATTCAAGAAGCAATCGATCACGCTATGACCGCAGAGCAGCCTAACGAAAAAAAACCCGAGTCTATAGTTGACTACGCCATGTTGATTCTAACAATAAAAGTTAACATTGAAGCGGTCGGCGACGAAGCCGAAATGATGAATCCTATGCTAATTAAATCCCTTGCACAGCGACTGCCATACGAATTACAAAAGAAGTGGAACAGAAAGAAGAGAGAATGCAAGGAGAACGACAAACTTGTGAAAATCAGCACCTTCAGCAAATGGTTGATGAATGAAAGTCAAGATTACGTTGGCATGTTAAGTTCGGACCCCAGAGAGTCAAAAGAAACGAAGCGTTCGGTTCACCTGCATCAACACTCCGAGGAAAACAACGTTCCAGTAAAGTCAACGCGGCGAGTCTGCTTTAAATGTTCAGATGAGAATCAGCAATTGGCAGAATGCGTGGAGTTTAGAGACATGAGCTGGCCCTGGAAAATAATATCTGTTTTGTTTGTTTAAAACGAGGACATCGGTTACAGAGATGTTACATGAAGAAGCAAGGAATTCATAAATTATTATCAGATCCTAAATTAGACTCCAAAGCCAATGAAGCGACCACCGCCGCTATTGCTGACACTGGAAAGGTCGAACGTGCAATGACTCACCATAGAAAGGATGAAAAGATGCTGTTTAAAATAATTCCAGTCGTACTTCATGGTCCGGTCTCACAAGTCAGAACATTTGCGCTTTTGGATGACTGCGCAAGTGTAACACTAATCGATCAAGATGTCGCCAACAAATTACAGCTGACTGGTGTTCCCGAACCATTGCTTATTGGATGGACTAGCAACATTAAGAATTTAGTCAAGGACTCAATAAAAGTACATTTCGATATATCAGGCATTGGAGTAGACAACAAGAAATTTAGGATCAAGAATGCAAGAACTGTGAGTAACTTGTCGTTACCTTGTCAGAATCTGGACGCAGAGGAACTCTCCAAAAAATATCAATATTTGAGAGACGCGGATATTACTAGTCTGGCGAGTGCAGTTCCAACAATTCTTATCGGCATAGACAACGCAAATCTAATAGCGCCGTTAGAGACCAAAATTGATCCCGAGGAAGTTGGCCCGGTTGCAATTAAAACTAAATTAGGATGGAGTATTCACGGCCCGGAAGCCCATATGCAAGAAAGAGAAAAAATCTACCCCACATTCGTGATATGTGAATGCAGCGTATCGGATCAAACCACTCATAACTTAGTCGAGAAATATTTTTTATACGAAGATTTTGGCGTACACAGTCCCAAGACAAATGTTGATTCAGCAGCGGACAAAACGGCCAAAAGAATTCTCGAAGAAACAACACGACGGACGAATGATGGTTTTGAAGTCGGTTTATTGTGGAGACGTTTGAATCCAGTAATGCCCTACAACTACAACATGTGTTTACGACGCCTACATTCGATTGAATTGAAGATGCAGCGCAATGCGAAGTTTGGGAACGCTTACAAATCGAAGATCGTAGAATACATCGATAAAGGTTACGCTCGAAAACTTAAGGAAGAAGAATTGGAAATGATACGTGGAAACATGTGGTACTTACCTCACTTTGGAGTGTCAACTGTAAACAAACCAAAGTTAAGACTAGTTTTTGATGCGAAAGCGGAGTTCGCGTTTGTGTCGTTAAACTCAGAATTATTGACCGGGCCGGATTCATATACATCGTTGATTGGTGTTCTATACAGATTCAGACAAGGACGTTTTGGAGTGACCGCAGATGTGCGCGAGATGTTCCATCAAATTAAAATACGCGAAGAAGATCAGCGTTTCCAATGCTTCTTATGGTGCGACGGCGATAGAAATAAAAAACCGGAAACTTATGTAATGAAAGTTTTAATATTTGGTGCCACCTGTTCTCCGTGCATTGCTCAGCATATTAAGAACCTTAACGCCAAAGAACACGATCATGTCAGAGCGGTGGATTCAATTTTGAGTCGGTTTTACGTCGATGACTATTTGGACTCATTCGAATCTGAGGAAGAAGCGTATGAGATTACCCGAAAAGTAATAGAAATCAACCACAACGGGAACTTCGAGTTGAGAAACATCATTTCAAACTCCAAACTCGTAATGGAACGCATACCAGAACACAAGGATACCCAAATAATTAATATGAATTTCGAGAAAGGCGTTTCGACAGAGAAGGTCCTAGGACTCCATTGGGACACCGATAGCGACGAATTCCTGTACAAATTGAACCTTCCAATAACCCAGAAGGACACAAACGTTTCGAAAAGGCAACTTCTCAGAGCATTGATGAGCTTGTTCGATCCTCTAGGTCTGTTGGCTCATTACGTAGTCAGAGCAAAATTAATTTTTCAAGAAGTCTGGATGCGAAAATTGGTCGAATGGGATAACCCTTTACCGATTGACTTATGCGAGAAGTGGTAGATATGGAAAAAGGGTCTAGAAGGAATCAAGGACTTAAGAATTCCGAGAAACTACTCAGAGTTGCTGCTGAAGTCCAACAATGTCGAACTGCATATATTTTCCGATGCAAGTGAGCGAGCATACTCCGCAGTCGCTTACGCCAGAATTGAATTCGAGGAAAAAATACACGTAGTGTTGATTTCCGGTAAAACAAAAATCGCATCACAGAAGAGTTCCAAAATTTTATCAATACCAAGGTTGGAATTGCAAGGCGCGGTATTGGGTACGAGATTAGCCAAATTCATCCAGCAAGAGCACTCCATAAAAACTATATCAACGACATTTTGGACTGATAGCCTCACCGTCCTCTCATGGATAAGAGCAACGAACAGCGTATTTAAACAATTCGTAGCACACCGAATAGCGGAAATTCTGAGTACGACGAAATGCGATCAATGGAAATATATATCGACTCATAAAAATCCGGCTGATGATGCCACAAAGCCGACAAAGGATGATCCATTTGACATAAGCAACCGGTGGTTTCAAGGACCCCAATTCTTGAAGGAATCATCAAAAAATTGGGCCTTTGAACCAGAACACCAGCCGAAGATTGAAGTTGATCCTGAGATTCGTAAGGTTTTCCTGGTATACAGCAAATCTAGCAATGGCATTTCACGAACCTTTGATTATTCGCCGATAGATCCGACGCGATTCAGTGATTGGTATGACTTGAAGAGCTCAACAGCCTGGATTAAAAGAGGACTATACAATTTTCACCTACGAATCCAAAAGAAGCCCACTAATAGTTTGCCGTTGTCTCTAAATGAAATCAAAGATGCTGAAGCGTATCACATTAAAAAGGCGCAATTAGAATCCTATCCTGAAGAAATTAAGAGCCTGTGGAGAAATCAATCTGTTTCCGGTAAGAGCAAAATTATTGATTTGACGCCATTCTTAGACCAGAATGGAATAATGCGAATGGCTGGAAGAATTGAGAACTCACCCCACGTATCTGCTGACATGAAAAGGCCCATAATTCTTGATCGAAAACACGCAGTGACAAAATTAGTTGTTATGGAATACCATGAAAAATTCAAGCAAATGTTTCAGGAAGCGGTTGTCAGTGAAATCAGATCTCGATTTTGGATTCCGCAGTTGAGATTGGCTGTAAAAGAATCGAAGAAGATTTGTCAAATTTGTAAGAATAATTCTGCGCTTCCAGTTCCACCACAAATGGCCAAACTACCGATAGCTAGAGTGGACGCATTCGTTGGCTGTTTCCAGTACTGTGGGATAGACCTGTTTGGACCAATGTTTGTGCCAGTCAAGAGAAGTTTAGAGAAACGCTGGGGGGTCGTATATACATGTCTCACTACTCGAGCCATTTATATTGATCTGGTACCTGACCTGTCCGCTGGCTCGCTTATTTTATTGATACGCAATTGCAACTCACGCAGAGGCCCGATAAAACACATCTACAGAGACTGTGGTACAAATATGAAAGGAGCGAGATCTGAATTGCAACACGCTCTGGATGAAATTACCGACAAGGCGATCCAGCAAGAATAGACATCGAATGGCATTACAATCCGCCGGCTTCACCTCACATGGGAAGATGCTGGGAACGCATGATCCGGACGATTAAGAGCGTTCTGAAGAAATTATTAAAAGAAAAGCATCCTAAGGAAAACACGCTTCGCAGTCTACTATGCGAAATAGAAGATATCGTTAATACCAGACCATTGACATATATAGCCCTCGAGAACGATTCTGATGATGTCATAACACCGAAGCACCTGTTGAATCCATATTTTCGTAATGCACCACCGCCTCCTGGTGAGTTCAACAAAACGGACTTGGCGAGTAGGAAACAATGGCGATTTGTACAAGAAATGGCCAATCATTTCTGGAAGAAGTGGCTCACTGAATATATGCCGATGATAACGCGTACAACTAAATGGCATACTAAGGCTCCACCCCTTCAAGAAGGCGATGTAGTAATTATTTGCGATAGCGCAGCTCCAAGAAGTCAGTGGGAAAAGGCCATCGTTAGCGGCGTCAACCTAGCAGCAGATGGACAAGTACTGTCCGCAATAGTACGAACTAAACATGGGTTGCTGACAAGACCTGCAGTAAAGCTCGCACGATTAGATGTCATTAAGCCAGTAAATCCGTAGGAATTTACGAAGGGGGTTGTTGGCGATATTGTCTTGTTATTGTTATTCGTATTCGTACCCAACATCAGATGTCGCGTCAAGATTAGTTAATGTCAATTTTGATATGTTAATATTAAGTTCCAAAAATGAAAGTTATTTTAATGTTAATACTGTCGGTGATTTTGTCGTGTGTACATTCATTGTGTTTAAGTTATATTGTTATATAAATTGTTAAGTAGAGTCGAATTTTGTTTGGTAACCTTGCTGTAAAGGTATTTAATTGTAAACATTTATATAGTTCCAATAGTTCTGTTTCCACGATTATTAAATTATATTTTATTATTAATAGATTTGCTCTAAATTACGATTGAATGAGACGGCGTGCTTTATTGTATGTACGTGACGTGAATAAATTTAAAAGTAAGATTAAGAAATTATATCTTGTTAAAAATGTTTTCTAATATATTATATTAAATTATAGGAATCAATAAATTACAAATTTTGTTATTACGCGATTCGATTTGTCAATTCTTTCTTCCTACGTCCTCAAAAAACTTGGATTCTGGTTTATAACCTCAACAATGGCCATGACATTGGGGACAATTGACGCTGATCCCAACCATTTTAGATCGACTTCATATATGGTAAACAATTACTCTGGGTGACATAAATAATTAGTCTTTTTTTAAACAGAATTAGTCTTTATACCAACAGAACTGCTCACGAGCTCTCAAAGGTTTTATGTGAGTTGGAAAGGTTAAAACTAATCTATCGAAAAATGTACACAGTAAATAAAAATAAAAAGAATTTTAGTTTTTAAAGTTAGCGCCGATGCCGTTGGTCAAACATTTTTTGAATTATTTTTCGCAGTATGAAAGTTTCAACCTAGTCTCAAAACACGCTAAAATTTAAATAAAAGAAAATTTGAATTTTTTAAAGACATACATTTTTGAACATGTGAACGCCAGGATAAAAAATTTTGAGTTTTACAACTAAAGTTGCAGATTTTCTCGATGCGAGCTGCTTGTTTAGCAAACGGCTTTCCAAAGTTTAAATCAAAATAAACCGATTTTTCTCCTAACCAGTTTTTTGTATTTTTAATACAAACTCATAACTCAATACATTGATTACTTTCTGCAACACTCGAATATTTTTCTAAATTTAGTGATGCATTCTAATTCACGTTCACGATGACATGATGAACTTCATAATTTCATTTTTTTATCTGCATTTCCATATCGTGGTTTGTTGGATTTGAAATAAACTTTATTGTATGGTGAAGTAAATAAAAAAACAAAAAAAAATGGAGATGAGAGGTTGTACTCCAATCCCAGCCAAACTATCAAAACTAATAAAAAGAAACTATGATATGATGTACAAGGCATAAAGATACAAATAAAATTTGCATCGATTTTTAAATTTTCATATGAAAAATTTATTTGAATTTTCTCGTTTCAGTTGTTATTTGTAATATGATATGAAAATTCCGTGAGTAGATCACGAATTGGAAATAAAGTTTTATTACTCTCATATTTAATGCAAACATATTTTTTCATGTTTTATGCTTTTTGATTGAATTGATATCGATTTAAAATTCTCCATGTGGTTTTTATGATACAATTTTTCTGTTAATTTTTTTATGTTGTGTTTAAAACTGTAAAAGTACACAGTGGAACCTTTAACTTAATGTCTAAATCATTTCAACTAAATATAATGTTTTCTAATATATTTTTCCATTATCGTAATAGTACTATTCACCTCTAAACAACATTTACTTACCTAGAAAAGCTTAAAAAAAAGCTCAGATAAACATAACGAAGTCAATATTAATAGAAAATAAACATATTACAACTTCAACAATGAATCTGAGATTCCATCTTAGATTATCAGGGGAGTTATGAAGATGAAGAATTTTCAATATAATTCTTTCTACTTTCTTAAATTGAGATATAAGAATCAAGTTTTAATTAAATAATATAAAAAAAATTATCCAGAAAAAAAGAAGAAGAGTAAGAAAAAACTTATTTATTTATTTAGCTCCAACAACTAACCATATAGAAAATGGAATTGAAAATAGATAAATATTTTTATTTAAGTTTTAATTTTTTTTTATTTGAACAACAATTTTCGTATGAATACTGTATGTGCCCCATGAGGATTAAGTAAACAAAAAAAAAAATATGTTCTCTGAGACATTTTGATAGAAAGTTTAAATGTGAAATTATTTGAAGAAAGTTTTTCTTGATATTGAAACCTATGCAATCTTCAGTTTTTCAAAGAATAAGTTAATTAAATTAAATTAATTTCAAAATTATTTAATTGGATTGATTAATGGTTTAATGTAGGAAATAAAAGTAATTTTTTGTAATTCGACAGCATGGGATATTGGTTGTTTTTATTTGTAATAACTTCGGTCTGAAAGACCGAAGTATTACATTCATGAGATAAAAGTGAAATTCTTACCCCCACTTTTTTTGGCATTTCTCGACGTTTTAGGACCTACTGATTCTAAAAAATCAAAATAAAAATGTATGGCTGTCTGCCGACCGGCCGTCACAACCGACGAAATTTAGAAAATCACTGGACGAATTTTAAATTTTTTTTCCTAAAAACAGGTTAACTCAATAGGAAGAACCGAAAGGTTTAAGTTCGTCAAAAAAAAAGTTGTCAGGTGTGTCAAAAGAAAGATTTTTTAATTATTTTTACGACATGAAATTTTATTATAATTATTGAGAATTATAAGTTTGTCAAAAAAATAATGTCAAGTGTGTCAAAAGAATGATTTTTATTTATTTTTTTAGAAAAAAATAAAATTAGTTATTTGTATGAAATGAAATGTATAATGAACCTGAAATTATTATTATTGAGAATTTTATTTGTAATGAAGCGCTTCGTCGTTGAAGAATCAACGAAGTGGCATAGCAGGCCGCGCACCTAGTGAGCTTATTAAAGCCCCAAACTAGCTTCAGTGAGTGGAGTTAAACAAAAAAAAAATCCTGCTGCTCCAGCACAGATATCAGTAATGTACGCGTAATTCGATGATAAGAATGGATTAAATGAAAAATAAATAAGTGAGAAGGGTAGACCCTAGTGACCCCCCATATGTGAAAGAACCACGATCACCACGTCCAACCCCATATATACTCACACATTCACACGCTCTCGCACTTCCTACACTCACACATTCAAACACAGAAAAATCGCATCCGTAAGCAGTAGTGAAACAAAATTAACAAAACGATAAGCATATCAAAAGGTGAATCGAGTACAAAAACATTCATATCTCTTATTGGTTACCACATGAGAAATAACTGAATGACTTAATAATGAATGAAATTAACCATACCAATAAGCTGATTTGCTTGTCTTCCATTTCCTCTACGGTAACTAGGTCATCGGAGGTTATATTGTTTGTAAACAGTATTAACTCATCGGCAGCCTCTTTTTTTATATTTACGGCTGTAAGCCGGGCCGATACTAAATAACTTAATTGTGATTGGGTAAAATTAATGATGTCATCATAGTTTACAGAATTTCATTGTAGGAATTTTAGATGAAATAAAAAAAATATATTCTACGAATTGGACATATTTTATTTAATCTGTAAACACTTCCAAAACTCTTATAAATTTTTCAATGATTAATAACGCAAGACACTATGAATTAAAATAATTTAATTGATTCTTCATATCCACATCCGCACCCCATGTATACACGCACACGCCCACACACACATGCACACATTCATACAAACACACCTACTCATTTATATATAGAAAAAAAAAAGAGTATGACTCACCCCATGTTTTGTACCAAATCCCACTCTTTATCCCACATCAGTAATTCACTCCATCCTCTTGAACATTAATCACATGGGTTCTATATGATAAACTAGCGCTTCCGGTTCCAGAAATTATGTATAATAATGGCAGTGCAATATATTCAGGTAAAGTATAATAGCGTCACTGATCATAATAATTATCAAACAATATGCGCACCAAGATGCTTCAGTATAGCAATTAACCGCTCATCACATATACATTTCCCAACCAATCAACTAAATCACAGTCGTACTTAGCTTCAACTCCCCTTTGTTTCTTATATCTTTTGAAGCGACTACTACTAACATCCGAAAATGTTGTATACTTTTATATTCACTGATGATGGTTTATTTGGTGAATTTATTTATAGCCATTATTATGATACAATATATTCGAAAATCTTCATTTTTATGCTAAACAAATTTTCTTTTCTTTTCGGTTTTGTTTTTCTTTAAAATCTAAAATTAGCATTTATGTTTAAGAAGGTACACTGTCCTTTTACTTGTAATTAACGAAATCTCCATAAGGGAGTTAAATATCAAACAATGGCACAACACAATTACAGATACAAATTTCTTTTGTTTTGTTTGTTTTTCTTTAAAGCCTAAAATTAACTTTTATGTTTTAACAAGATACACTGTCATTTTACTTGCAAATAATGAAATCTCCATATGGGAGTTAAATATCAAACAATGGCATAACAGAATCACAGATACAAATTTCTTTCTTTTTCTGTTTTGTTTTGTTTTTCTTTAAAATCTACAATTAATTTTTATGTTTACCAAGGTGCATTGTCCTTTTACTTACAGTTAATGAAATCTCCATATGGGACCAAAAGATAGTAGAACATCATAAATTCTTTGCACAACCAAATTACCGATATGCCCACCTACGGCTAAACATTTTGAAAGCGATACATGTAAAAATTTCCGATACGGAACACAATAATAAATTAGTAGAGCAATTTCACGAAGATTCAACAATGTTTTGACTTGACCCCTTTTAATTTTGATTATTTTTTGTTTATAGATAGTCTTTGATAAATAAAAAATACAAGTTCTCTTAGAATTTTTTTTTTTCGACCAGGGGTCTGCACAGGGTGCCCCTCAATTTTTGTTATTTTGTGATGTGAGTGCATTTTGACGAGCGATTGTAGAAAAACTACTCAATCGATTTTCATAAATGATATGTCGTTGAATAGGTATTAGAACAAAGTTTTTAAAAATGTACACTGTTAATTTTTTGAAATAAGTTTTAACGGTGTAAGAAAAAAATGGTGTAATTGAAAAAAAGATGGCATAGTCTTTTTTTTTTTTTTTATCTAAATTGAAGCTTATTTTATATCTAACCACTTGTGAAAGTTTAGGACTAGCTATATTTTTTGTTTTAGAGATAAAATTCGTTGTGCATATGACTGTCGGGAATCAGTTTTTTTTGTTCTGAAGGAAAATTATAGAAATGGCGATTTTTAGATTCAGATTTCTTTTTTATGTTAATTATCAAATATTTTATTATTAAATGAACTTTTTAAAAAGCTTTTTTGAACTTTTTAAATTATATATATTTTTAAAAAGCAATTTCAGTCAAGTTCAGCAAAATTTTGCGACATTTTGACTCGACCCTTTTTAATTTGGTTTATTTTGCTCTATATTTAAAAAAACTCTACTTGAAGCCGTATTTTTCATTCATCAAAGGCTATCTATAAACTAAAAATAAACCAAATTAAAAAGGGTCGAGTCAAAATGTCGCAAAATTTTGCTGAACTTGACTGAAATTGCTTTTTAAAAAGTTCATTTAATAATAAAATATTTGATATTTAACATAAAAAAAAAATCTGAATCTAAAAATCGCCATTTTTATAATTTTCCTTCAGAACAAAAAAACTGATTCCCGACAGTCATATGCACAACGAATTTTATCTCTAAAACAAAAAATATAGCTAGTCCTAAACTTTCACAAGTGGTTAGATATAAAATAAGCTTCAATTTAGTTAAAAAAAAAAAAAAAGGCTATGCCATCTTTTTTTCAATTACACCATTTTTTTCTTATGTTACACCATTAAAAATTATTTCAAAAAATTAACAGTGTACATTTTTAAAAACTTTGTTCTAATACCCATTCAACGACATATCATTTATGAAAATCGATTGAGTAGTTTTTCTACAATCGCTCGTCAAAATGCACTCACATCACAAAATAACAAAAATTGAGGGGCACCCTGTGAAGAACCCTGGTCGAAAAAAAAAATTCTAAGAGAACTCGTATTTTTTATTTATCAAAGACTATCTATAAACAAAAAATAATCAAAATTAAAAGGGGTCAAGTCAAAACGTTGTTGAATCTTCGTGAAATTGCTCAGTAATTTATTTGGCAGTTTTTGGTAATATCACTGTTTTACTCCGGTGCTGATATCCCGATACTATCTGGGTAAGTATAAGTGCCCTTCAACATATCATTGGCACAAAAATGCACCGTAGTTTAGGGGCCTGTTAATATTAGGTAATTCTAATTCACAAAAAAAAATCGGCGTTGGACACTCGTGTATTTAGTGTATCGTGGCACATGAATTACATAGACGTACTGCAGGTAGCTTTGTCTTTTCTCCAGTGACAAGGTCACGACACTGCACTCAAGCCAGCTATTTATTAATTTGGTTTATTATAATAATCAAAGCTCTACCTTAGAAATAAATTGATAAGCTATTTATATCTACGTATCTGGTTTCACATTAATGCAAATTTATCATTCTGTCCAGAATTTTGGCAAAACAGCATTCAAGCGGATACTAGCAAAAAAAAAATGGCACCCACGAAATAAAAAACTGATTATACTACTTACGACTAACAAAAAACAAAGGTTTAGTTTTATTACCGGCAAACTATACTAGTTCTTGGTTTAACACATAGCTCTATAATCCAAAAGAATGAAAAAAAAAAAACTCGCAATTTTCTTCCTCGTGCCTGCCAACTCAATAATTGACCATCCCAAAAAAAATAAACTTCACGAGCACAACAGCCAGTAGACGTCAAAACCAAAAATTTCATCCGACAAAAAGTCGACTAAAAGGAAGAAGCCATTTGTCGGCTTCTATTTAAAGTACATTAACGGCCGTTTGCAAACGATAACAAAACGATAAGATTGTTTCTTGGGTATTTTTTTTTCGTTAATTATTGTACCCACTAAGGAGTTTGCACGACTGGCTCGCTTCAAACTTGAAAAGAAATTATGTAAAAGATGATTACGAACGAAATGTAAGAAATTGAGTTTAAAAGGGAAAAAAATAACTTCCAAAGTTCTTATTAATATACATTTAATGCGTGTGAGAAAGTAGTGCGACTCTAAATTACCGAGATTGGACCCAGCTTCATTACATATTGCATTATATGTTTGTCAAAAATATTTTGTCATATTTGTCAAAAAAATGATTTCATTTATTTTTTTAAATAATTTTTTGGAAAAAAATTTTGCTGCTTGTTTACGTAAATATAACACAGGGCAACACATAAAATGTAACACAAATTCTGACTTCCGTTTCTGGAAGTATCCATACAAAGGTGGTATCCACCCTAGTAGGGTTTTGCTAGTTTGTATCGATCTTCTGATATATGACGACATCAATTTTTATGCTCGATCTTTAGATTTGCACGGCTATATCTCGTAAAGTTTTAGGAATTTCTCAATGCAATCTTCAGACGAAATGTTTTTCGCACCAAAATACACAACTTTTGTAAATATAGTGAGTCCAGACTTTCACTCTTACGGGAGTGTTGTTAGTGCAGAAAGCGATAATGTATTTTTTTTTTTTAGATTTTCGACCATAACTCACAAACCGAGTATATTTTAGCATAACTGTTGCATTGACACGAGTAACTATGCTGAACATTGCTATAACCTACAATCGACCATTAAGTGGTTTTGACCATTGTCAGTACTCAGTAATACTTCGTTTTGTTTGTTTGTATTTACTTCGGTTTGTTGGTTTGTATTTTATTTACTTTTAACAAACGAATATGCGTAATGGTTTGTTCAAAAAATATAATAAAAATGTAAGCCCCAAAAACTTTTCTGCGCATGTTAAATACATTAAGTTTTGTGCTCAAATAATTAGTATTTTATTTAACTTTATATTTACTTTACTCTATAAAAGTAATAATGTGTTAAAATACTCAGAATGGAAAATAGAAAGTGCCCAAAAATAAATTTATTTTGTTATGTTTGTGGTCATATCGTGCCCAAAAGTGTAGGTAGAAATTTCTTTTCTGAGGAATGTAAGTTAGCATATACGCGATATTTCGATGAAGTATATTTAAGTGGATAAGATTTCACGCTGAATGCAGTGTGTACAACTTGATATTGCAATCTTGTGCATAGGTTACACGAACGAAGAACAAAAGTTGCGGTATAGTCTGGGTGAATGACCCAAACGGACATGATGCAACCAGGTGCTACGCATGCATTAATTTCGGTCGTAGACTTAACAGTGCCAATCTCAGTGCCACTCTCTGCTGGTGTTGAACCACCTATAGTTCCACGTCTGGATACTGTGTCTCTATTGACAACCGCAAGTTGTTTCACTGGTGCTTCCCGTGTGCAAGATCCCGATTGGATGCCCGAAGTTGAAGAAAATAAACAAAAACCGTTAACACAAAACGAAATGGTTTACATTTTGGCTAAGTTGGGCTTATCGTAACGAAATTCAGAAATGTTGACCTCATTTTTGAAGCGCAGAAAACTCACAAAGCAAGACGTTAGCACCACGGCATATCAGAAACGTCAAACTGAATATCAGAAATTATATACCGTAAACGATGAAAATACATTCACTTACTGCAATGACATCAGAGGCTTAATGAATTGGAAATGGAGAACATCACTGGCGACTGGCGATTCATTGATGGTTCAGCTTCAAGTTTAAATGCTGTTTTGTTGGACAAAACAAATAAACAACCGTCTATTCCGTTAGCATTTGGTACAAATATGAAGGAAACGTATGGAACATTGGACAGTATATTGAACGCAATCAAATATGATGAACATAAATGGAAGATTTGCTGTGACCTTGTAACGAAGAAATTAACGTATTTTTTCACACTAAACAAACATATTTTCCAGTATTCCAGTCATCACCGTCTATCGCGATAGTCTCTGTATTGATTTGTCGTCAAACGGTTGTGCAATACCATCCATTCGTAATCGCGCTACTTCCATATGTAATTTATTACCATCGTTTAGTAATTCATATTTGTCATATTTTCAAATTTTTTTTTAAATACAAATTTCAAATTTTTTTTTAAATTTAAATAGTTGTATAGATTCCTTATAACAAAAAAGGAAATAAAATTTCCCAAGAAACTGCCTTATCAATTCGTTATTGTTTGGGAACGACTGTACTACACTATAAATAGTAGTTGACAGCTAGCCTCGCCCTCTTATTTTGACTTTTTGAATTCTGTTCTGACACAAGACAGCTGCTTTTTGTTCCTGAGTTTTTTTTTGAACGTGTAAATTAATTATGTCATATGTTATTAATTTTTGTGCCAGTTGTGAATTTTAAATCCAAAGAAAAGAAGATAATTTACGGAATCAAAACACATATATAGAAAAAAATCAACTTATTGATACATGCCAAGGTAATGATAGTCGCTTCTTTGTTAGTATTTTATTTGAGGATCAGTGAAACAATAGAATCTTATCGGTGTTGCAAAAGAAAATGGTTGCTAAAATTCAGTGAATCTCTTGCGAGATTCAGATCAAATAATTAAATTAAAGATAATTGTGTTTGTCAAAAATATTGATAAAAGAAAAATTCTGTGATAGCTTATGAGGCAAAAAAAAACTGTGAAAATATTATATAACAAAACGAATGTGATAATCTATTTAACTTAATTTTTTGTTTGTATCAATCAATCGTTCCAAATTCGTATGATAATCTAGGTAGCCTTGAAAAGTCGAACTGTATAATTAAAAATTATTTCAATGATTAAGATTCTGTGATAATATTATATTCCAAAATGAATGTTTTAAACTATTTACCTTAATTTTTTTGTTTGTTTCAATTAATTGTTCTAAATTCGAATAAAAATCGATATAGCCTTGAAAAGTCGAACTGTATAATTAAAAATTTCAATGTTTAAGATTCTGTGATAATATTATTAGATAACAAAATAACTGTGATAAAGTATTTAGCTTAATTTGTTTTTGGTTTGTGTCCATTACTTGTTCCGAATTTATACAACAATCCGTGTGACACTTTATTCAAAACATAAACCATATTTAAATAAAATAATTATTATTGTGAAGACTTCTTGTTGCTGAACGTGATAATAAACAATCAAACCATTAACGCCTAGTTCTGTTCATACAACTTGAGGGTTATATTTCGACGATATCGATTGTATCGAGGTGAGGGGACCAGTGAACGTGACTGGGTGGTAAATACGCTCCAGATTAAAATTCGTTACTATAACATTCGAATTGCCGACCACCGTGGATACATTACCGTGTCAACTATTTATTTGGGTTATGTATCGATGCATCCGGATACAGATTAGTTTGACGTCATTTTATCAACGACCTTAGTTGTCACCAACCAGCTTTGTGCCTATTGAAAATATTTACTCACGTGGTATTCATCCATGGACTTGCAGCGTAACATTTGGTTTAACATCATAGCCATCCGGAATACTATATTTCTGTTCCACCAATGAACGGGATGAGATGGGATGAATAATTGATTTTTGGTTGGAACGGGGTCTGGATTAACCATGCGGTGAGTCATATTATATTATTATTAGGAGTATGTAAGCTTGTGTGAACGTATGTGTGCGTGAATGTATTGTAATGTATCTACACATCATCCCTTAACTCCTACAAAATCTTACAATGACCGCACATAAAATAAACAACAAATTTCCATTATATTCTAAAGTAAACAAACCGCAAAATCATTTTCACACGATAACAAAAAACATATGTGAAAATAAACATAATTTATTTTAAACCGAAAGAAAGTTTATGAAACTCATATTTCATACAAAACTACTAAATGAAATATGATTACCGTGCATATGTAAATAATATAATTTTCGTTTATTTTTATGTGATGTAATAAATTTAAAGTAGAACTGAATATGTCGGTCAATTAAAATTACAAAGAAAATATAAAAATTATGTGACACATTTTTAACATTATTAAACAATTAATTTTAAGAATATTTTTGCTAAATGTGTAATTTTTAGTAATATCGATTTTGTATAAATAGAAGAAATTATCGATAATAAAATTCAGATTTGTATATTTGTCTAAAAGAGAAGCAAGTGTTTTATTCATATATATAAGTCTGACGAAGTCCATTTCGCTTAAGCTTAAGTGACTTCTAACAGTTGGAGTATAGCAATCATTTGATTTGCGCAAAGCATTGCTATATGAAAATTGGACTGTACTGACCAACGGACTTTTTTGAACAGAAATTATTTCTCCTCACTGAAAGATTTATTCTTTAGTGCAACCCATTAATGGATTTAACACACAATTTCGAAGAGGATTACAACCGTTATAGTATGTGGGCGTATCTAGATGAGATAAATTATATTTTAATTAAGTTTTATTTCTCTTGTGTGTGAATGATTCTGACTACGGGTGTAGGTGTATGAGTGTACGTATATGGACGGGTGGATGCATGTACGTATGAACGAGTACATTGGTTGTCAGCGCGTATGTCAGTCAGGCTATATTGGTGAACAGGTAAATAAGGATTCTTCAAGCCACATATCATCATGGATTTCATCATCAGGTATTCCTTTCCTGAAATTGTTTTTTTGTTTTGGTCATCAACAACGATATATATATTAGACTGGTCGTTAAAAACTAAATTTTCCGAGACGCCCCCCAGAAAAATTCTTTGTGGTCAAAAAATCACAACGGCACTATTTTTTTTTTTTTAAGTCAAAAGAACACGTGCCGCAAAATCATCGAAGTTTATTTTTTGATAAAATTGTTAATATCTCATAAAATATGCAGATGTCAAAAAAAATCACTTGACAGTTTTTGTAGGAAATTTAATTCTCTACAAAAAAATTGTAAGTCATTTTTTTCCTAAACCCTATATTTCTGATGATATTTTGAAATAAAACTTGAAATTCTTCGAAACTCGTAAAACCAAATGATGAAAATTTCGACGAAAAAGTACTAATTTTGATTTTTTTTGTCACGATTATTTTTTTATACATTTCATTCTATAGTATAAGAAGAAAATTAGGACTTTTTCGTCATCTTTGTTTTTTATATTTTTTAAAAATTACGAAAACTTACAAGTTTATTTTCAAAATATCATGAGAACTATAGGTTTTCGGGAAAAAATGACTTAGACCTTTTTTGTAGAAAATTCAATTTCCTCATGTTATTTTTTTTGACATCTGCATATTTTATGAGATATTTGAAACAATCTACGAATTTTTCAAAATATCAACTTCAACGATTTTGCGGCACGTGTTCTTTTGATTTAAAAAAAAAAAAATAGTGCCGTTGTGGTTTTTTGACCACAAAGAATTTTTCTAGGGGGCGTCTCGGAAAATTTAGTTTTTAACGACCAGTCTAATATATATATATATATATATAAATATTTTGGCTGCATGTCTCCTTTGGTATCTAACCACCAGCATGAAAATCATATCAATTAAAATTATTCGGCTACGCATGGTAGCTTGACTGTATCGTATGTGGGTGTATGTGTGTATGTGTGTGTGTGTGTGTGAGTGAGTGGATGAAGTGCGAGAGCGCGTGAATGTGTTAGGATTTTTTGGGGGTTGGACGTGGTGATCGTGGTTCGTTCGCATACGGGGGTCGCCAGAGTCTACTCAGTTCACTTGCTTTTTCTCACATCTGTTATTATCTCATGTTACGCGTACATTACTGTTATTTGTGCTGAAGTAGCAGGGCTTCTTACTCGTTCCCACAGGCTGCCGCTAGTCAGAGGAAAAAAATGATCTCGATAGGTACGCGACCTGCTATGCCACTTCGTTGAGTTTAAACGAGGTAGCGCTTCATTACAACCTAAAAGTTGTGAACATATTGCAAGGTGTGATTGCTAAGGGGGGTTTCCCAAAATTCTTTTGCTTCCTATGTAATTAGGATTCGCGAAGCCAAATGATTGTTAACAGAACATCTTTCCAATTTAAAAAAAAAAATTTTTGAATTCTATATATATTTTTAGAATTTTGAAAAAAGTTTCAATTTTTGATTTTGTAATAATTTTTGGAATATTTTTGGAATTTCTAGAAATTTTAAATTTTTGATTTTATTATAATTTTTGGAATTTCGAAAAACTTTCAATCCTTGATTTTGTTGAAATTTTTGCAATAATTTTAGAATTTTGGAAAAAGTTTGAATTTTTGGAATATTATTGGAATTTAGAAAAAGTTTAAATATTTGATTTTATTCTAATTTTTGGAATTTTGAAAAAGAATTTCAATGTTTGATTTTGTTATAATTTTTGCAATATTTTTAGTATTTTTGAAAAAAATTTTAATCTTTGATTTTGTAATAATTTTTGGAATACTTTTAGAATTTTGAAAAAAGTTTGATTTTATTTAACTTTTACAATATATTTGGAGTTTTGAAAGAAATATGAATTTGTGATTTTTTAATATTTTCTCAAAACTCTGCCGAAAACTATATCAAAATCCTTAACCAAAACCGAATTCTTGATATCTCAGAGCTTGAGATTTCAGCCCCTCAATATTTACTTCACCACAATTTTAAATTGTGTGAAGTAATGCAATCTATCGTGAAAAAAAAATCTTACATACCCCAAATTTTATTTTTTCTTTTGTTTTGGACCATCATCTAAGTAGCCAAAAAAAATTTTGGTTTACGTCTGTGTGTGCGTGGGTGGGTGGGTGGGTGGGTGTGTGGGTGAGTTTTCTGCATAGGATCTTGACGAAACATTGGCAAATGATACAAGTTCACTTGAAAATAAAAGATCTGGATTCATTTCAAATTTGGACAAAATGGCGGGGGGTCTCCCGAACACCTCTAAGTTTAAATCTTGAATAACTTCTGATCCCGGGCTATGATCTTTTTGCAACTTAGTATATAAGGTTTTAGTACGGTTTCCAATATTTCTGCATACCAACTTCCGGTTTGTCACTTCCGGTTAAAAAGTTTTTTTTTCAGGTTTTTATCCCTACTGTAGCCTACAATTACCGATCGATTTTCATGAAACGTTGCTAAAGTCTTTTAAATAACATGAAAAAGATATTATCAGCTTTTGGAGCACATTGGATAAAGGATTGGGGGGTCCACCATACAAACGGTGGTTTTTCCCACAAAGTTTTTATGTTTGTTGGGAGCATAAAACATTCATTCGTGAATGAATTTTGATGACACTTTGGAAAAAGATGCAAACATGTATGACAAAGAACTGATTAGTTTTTGAGCGATAGTGAACAAAGTGGGGGGGGGTCCCTGGAGCACCTGTTTTCTTGTAAGCTCTATAACATCTGTACCTGATAAGCGAATTGGATGAAACTTGGTACATGAGTATGTAGATAGGTTTACAATAGCTCTGCATCCCAATTTCCGGTTTTTCACTTCCGGTAAAAAAAATTTTTTTGTACTTTTTTGAAGTTTTTTCAGTGTCTTTATGCACACTACAGCCTACAATAATGAAGTGATTATGATAAAACTTATGGAATAGGGTCCCATTAGTGTGAGAAGATAGTTTTCATGTTTTGGGACACATTGATCAAAGTGGCGGGGGGTCTACCATACAACTGCTGACGTTTCAAACTTTGTTTTTAAAGTTTATTGGGAGCATACTTCATTCATTAATCAATTCTAATGACACTTTGGAAAAAGATGCAGACTTAAATGACAAGGAACTGATTAGTTTTTGGACAATATTGGGATAAGTGGTATGGGGTCTCCCGAACACCTGTTTACTGTGTCATCATTTTTTCAATGTTTGTTGTGTAGTGGGAGGCTTACCGTGAAGGTCTACCATTTGGTCGTGCACGCAATACCCTGCTGCTAGCTCATAGAGCGAAGGTTCTTAGGACCAGCCTCTTTACAAGAAATTTTAAAAACAAAAATAAATCGCGTGCCTCAAACATCACCTAGGCGTCTGAACGAGATGTCCGACATGCCACAACTCGCCCTATTCGCACCAATTAACAGATCATTTTAACACAAAAATAAAAACACAAAGCCAAACTATACATTAAAATTTAACCAACCTTTATAGAATATAGGACTTATAAACATGGAGCAATTGGTATGGAGTGAAAAATTTTTTGCATCTATTTAGGAGGCCGAGTTTTTTAGACGCGCTTTTTGCCATCGCCATTACATGATCGTTCCAGAGTAGGTCATTTGAAACTGTGACACCCAATAAACGAATGTTTTTACATTCACCTATTGGTGAGAAAAAGAAGACTTTAATGACAAAGAATTGACTAGCTTTTGGACAATATTGTGATAAGTGGTGGGGGTCCTCCTGAACACCTGTTTATTTTTTCATTATTTGTTGGAAGCATGCAACATTCGTTCGTTAAGCAATTTTGATTACACTCTGCAAAAAGATGCAAATATGTATGGCAAGGAACTGATTAGTTTTTTTAGCGATAGTGAACAAAGTGGTAGGGGGTCCTCCAAGCACCTGCTATTTTCGAAGCTCAATAATATTTGTACCTGATAATCGAATTGGATGAAATTTGGTACATACACATTTAGTACGGTTTACAACAGTTCTGCATCTCAACTTCCGCTTTGTCACTTCCGATAAAATTTTTTTTACTTTTTCTCGTACAACAGAATTTATGTTTGTTGGGATACTACTGCTTGCTTTAATATTTTTATTATTTGAACTACGAAGTCCATAATATTGGTTAGCTTTTAATTAAAGTATTTTATGGATATTAGCTCATTATATATCCAGAACACTATGTTTCCAGAGCTGTGGTGAAGTCAGCCTATGCATCAGAGTCGCAATATTTTTTTTTCAATTCTGTATATTCGGATGTGAGAAGCTCTATGACTCTAGGTCCTGCTGTTTTACTGAGAGTTTACTTAAATTATCACATACCACTGGCAATTACATTGACATATCGCTAAGCAGGATGATATCTTCGGGGTGCTGGCGGATGAACTGTAATCACTCAACGGTAGCACCCTCAGTCTAGGCTATGAGATATTCTTTAATTATGGAATTTGAATTAAGCTCGATAGCTTTACACTAATATTTTCTTACTTTTTGATATGTCAACACTCAAAAATTCCAGCACGACTTTTATCTTTCAAAATGCACATCACAAATTAAATTAATAAACAAACCCTTCTAATTTATAAATTGCTTGACAAACAAACAACATTTTCATAAAAACCACTATTCCATTTCCATAATGTAAATAAAATGTAACCGGAATTTGGGATGTCCGGTCTGTTGTTGTAAATAAAGAAATAAAAATCATAAACAGAAAAAGTCGTTTTTCGACAGCAACAACAACAACGAAAGATAGATATCGGTGATAGAACTAAACGAAATGGTTTTTATTTCCTTTTTATCAATCTAATCTTTTTTGTAGGATCAAATCCAATACAAAATCGAATAAAAAACTATAAAAAACTATTCTAAGAAATTGAATTAATTCAAAGCTACATAACGCGTTTCATTCAATAAAAGGATTGTCTGATTTTAAGATTATTTGATTAGGTATCAGTTTTGGGGGTTTAAAAGCTTAAAACAATTTTTACACTAAATTAGCAAGTTTTAAAAGAGTTAAAAAAATATTTGATTTGTAATCTTTTTCTTTTTTCTTTTTTCAGATAAAAGGCGCAGAGACTGAGTGATTTATATTGAATAACTTTGTGGCCTAACTAAGTAATTAAGCAATGTAAAGTGTTTAATAGTTTAAATACGATGTTTTCTGCCAATGGAAATGTAGTAAAAAATGTTTAGAAATATTTATTGTTTATTTTAGTAGTGAATTTAGGAAAATTATCTGTTTATATGACATATAATATTTTGTGATTCGTACTAAATGGAAATTTTGATGAAACAATGAAATTCATTAAATATTTATGTTCATCACTAGTTCTGCTTTTAATACACACACAAGGTAAGATTAGAATTTTTTTTATATAAACTTTTGTTATATGTTTAATATTCAAAACCAATCAAACTAATAAAAAATTTTCCGTTATTCATCTCTAATCGATCGGACTTAAGGAGACTCTTCCTTTGGAGACTCTATCAATACATACTAATAAAATTTCATAACAATTACATCATCTTCCAATTATATTTTACATAACTTTAAGTCGAACAAAATAATTTACAATCCCAATAATCTATGACATCTCTACAAAACATAAAAGTCACAAGGCAAATATTAGAATTTAATTTGTAATTTAAACCAAAAATTTCTAATTAAAATCGATTACATGAAAGTAGTTTCAAATAAATAGTAGATATACGTTATGTATTTATTGTCAAAGAAATTCGACTTAAAATCAATAATTTATCATTTGAACAATTTTACAGAATACGAAGTATTGAAGTTGTGTGTAATTAATTATTTATTAAAATCTTTTGATGTTTTTGTGGTTTAAAATTAATACATTTTTAATAATGAATTTCAAAGTGCATGAAAGTTGTGAAAAGGGTTTAATTTCGGAAGAAATTTGTTGTATGTGCGCTGATAAAATATGTTATTGAAAGGTAAACTTAACAAAACTGCATTTCTGTATTCGCAAAAGTCAATACAAATTTGATTTCACATTTTGGGTCACAATTTAACATACGAATACTGTTTGAAATTATGATAAATGTAAAATAAAATTCTAATGCTGTGAGATTACTTTTATCGGTTTCATATCGTTAAAGTAATGTTACATGTCATATTTCTCGCTTTGTTACATGTTGCATTGATTTATAAACATTTATTTCCACTTCTTCTGGAAGGTGAGATATTTTTTATCAAAACCCCCCTGCCATACACACAAACAATTAAATTGCCAAAATACATTTACATAATGAGATCTCAGAATGATTCGAAGTTGGTGTATAACCTCACAGAAAGTATTTTCGATTTTGAACCTACACTGAAAGAAAAAATCGGTAGCTACAACCGCTTTTGTACCATCCGAATATTTCCTGTCACAATAACCTCAAATTCGGTTGTCTTAGCTTCAAAAACCAAATTTTAAGACTTAGTAACCGAACCGATGTTGGCAAAGGAATTAGATTTTTATAGTTACGTCTAAAAGTAAAAACCAACACCGGTGCAATATCCTTGCCATTTTCCATCCTTGATTTAACAACGTTACAGGTTTTGCATTAACATAATTTATAATTAATGTAATAACAATACAAAGAACTTTTTGATCGCCCAATCAACTGTATGATTTCATAAATTTATTATTGTTATGTATTCACATCATCTCTACATAGATATTTTTAGTTTTTTATTATTATTGTTTCTTTGTTTTAATATAAAAACGAAGCAAAAAAGATGAGATGAACGAAAACCTGAAAACTCTAAATTATAATTTTAAATTTCTTTCGATATATGCAACCAACTAGATGATGATAAGATTTGATTATTTGTTAATAAAAGGGTGATGCCTATTTTTGTTTATGTTTTACAATTAACAAATAAAACAAGTATATATGTTTTTGGTGAAATGAATCATCCTATTAACCGGTCTTGCCGTAAATATGTTTATATCAACAAAGTACAACGAGGGAATATTTACAATCAACTTTCTTCTCCCTCGTTTAGGTTAATCAGCAAATGTATTTATAGTGACAATTTTGCAAAATGTTGTTGAGTTGTAAATCAAAAATCAATAGACAAGTTGTCTTTAGCATAGTGCCTCAAGTGTTTTATATTATGTTTTGTTTTTTCAACTTGGTTTATAAATAAAATTATTTAATTAAATTAAATTAAATTATTGAAAGTAGCAAAAACTTGTGTTTTATTTTTGAATAAAAAAATAATTTTAACTGGTGCGGTTAGAAAGAAAAAAAAACAAAATAATTGAATAGTGGCTAAAAAAAATAATGATAATAAATATGAATTGTGTAACGAAATTTGAACATTTTGGAAAACTATTATTATTTTAATTTTATGCCGAGATAGCTAAAAAAAAAGCTATATGAAACCTGAAAACACGGAATTTATAACAAACAAACAGAATGAGTGACGCAACTAAATCTCAACAGTAGCATACAAAAATGTTGCGACCTTTAAGAAAATGAATGAAATTATAATTGAAAATGAAAATTATTATTTTTAGAACAAAATTGAAATAGTCCTAGCGTTACAATTGGATAGCGAAATTGTGATCGAAATGGTAAAAATAATCAATCCAATGTTCTTCGCATGGGAATGAATGAAAAGTTTGATATAAATAATGTATATGGCTTAATATGTAAATTAGCGCCTACAAATTTAGCTCGTCGTCATTATTTAGCGAGATAGATTTATATCAATGCAAAACATAAATTTACAATTTTATTTTGGGGGAATCAAGCTATAATTTGGAAGACTATTTGCTAAGAAATGATTTGTAATTGCAATGGTTATTATATGTATGATTCTCGTGCTGGTTCATTTTTTGATTTTGTTCATCTGTGATGTAATTGACATGGAATATTGTATTCTATGAAGCGTCTATATGGATGACGCTCTATTTTTTTTTTGGAAAAGTGATTTTTGAAAAGCAATTTGTGACCGACTCCAATCAACATTATTTTAATTTATTGTCGCTCACATTGGTAGTTTTAGTAAATTTTTTTTGTTTTAAAAGTCAAAATAATATGACAAAATAAATATTTTTCTTTAGAGATCTTTCTAGTGTTAGAATTTGTGCAAGCTCCGTTCATCCATATATCGCTTACAATTAATGACCCTTGGATAAATAGATACGGTATGTTTCTATTTATTTTTACGTAAAGACCAATGCTCTAAGATGCCTGCAATAGCTATTAATAAAACTCACAATAATTGTTTAATATTGAAAAAGTTACTGACGACTATGGAAAGGAAATTTGTAACGAGTGGCTGATTAGAGGTCAGGATTATAATAAGCAATCCTAATGACTCGAGGATACGTGTTTCTAGAGTTTATTCCGACTAGCTTCAGTACGTGAACTTGGGAGTTTTATCTTAGGCCCTTTACAAATTAGGCCCAAAACAAAGGTAAAAAGTAAAGTAAACTCTGACGACTCAAAAATTATCGAAGGATCAAGGCCCCTATATCAACTATGACTATCGAATATTAATAAAAGAAAAATTTTTCACCCCACAATTTCCTTGGATCAAACCATGCTAAATAAATTAAACTACTGACATTTATGGCTAGACTATTATTACTTAATATTTCGTCGAATGTTGCACCAGTTGTACATGATGTAAATAATTTCGAAAAATTTATTGTTGTTTGTAATAGAAATACGACTTTTGCTATGATTGTCACCAAAATAAATAGGCTATCGTTTAAAACTATCATCAAAAATTGTTGCACCAAAACAAATAGGTGATTCTTCAACAATATCATAAAAAATAATCGTTGTGCCAAAATAAATAGGTGATTTTTGGTGATAATATTCTAAATAAATTGTTGCACCATAATTAAACGGGTGATTGTTGAATAAATGTAAACAATTCGTTGCACCTTATTGCTTATTGCACCTTATTGCTAAACAAGTAGTTTTTGTTTTTATAAAATGGTTTTTGATGTTGTGAAATCAAATACTAATTAATGCACATTGATTTGATTCGATTTTATCTGAATTCTTTTTTTGATTTTCTTTATCGCAAACCAGGATAATTCTGTACTAATAGCTTAAAAAAGTTGAATTAAAATGAGTGAGTGACAACAAAAAGCCGCCAGAAACTTCCAGAACCGAGCCAGCCCTTATGCAATTAAGCGAGCATCGAAACAATTACTACGACCATTCTAGAGGAAAAATCCAGTAAATTTGTATAACAACGAGTTCCTATTCAATTTCAACGCAGTTACCATGAATGAGGCCAAATTTACTCACGTAATAGAAGTATTGTCACCCCAGGCCAGTAGTCACATTACTGACCTTCTTATACAACCCGTTATGGTCGATAAATACATAGCGTTTAAAGAAGCACTATTCACTAGATTATTACTGACATCCGAACAGAAGCTCGTGGTCCTACTTGGTGACCACACATGGGGGACAGACAGCCTTCTGCCATATTGCCGCACATTCAGGGATTGGTGGGTGAAAACTTTTAACCACACATCTTTGCGGATGTGAAAATAAAATCTTTGTGGATAAGAAAGCTGACAGAAGAAGTCAAGATAGCAATTTTGATCATCCTGGAGACCGTAACGTATCGGGAGACAACTGACAAAATTTTTGAAGCCCTTTACCAACGCAGATTTCAGCAGTGCAACATCACACACGTTCAACAACTAGCATAGATTCGCATCGTGATAGTTAGAATCAGCCTTCTGGTAGAAAAGGAGGTACTATCAAGAGTCGTATTGATCAACTGTAAGCCAGAATCGACAGACTGTTTCAAGGACGAAGCCAATCAACGATCTCGATTGCTATTTACAGAACGCAATACTGCATATTTTAGAAGTCAACGTTATGGCAGCATCTCACATCACTCCACAGGTCGCTGGAGGTATCATACACGTTTCATTGCTACAGCAAAGAATTGCTCGACCTGGTGCAACTTCAACCAACGCTCATCCTCAATAGCCAAAATGAACGTTGTCAATTAATACCCCCAAAAAAAAACAGACAACAACTGAATCGAGAAGCACTCACCTAAAACGAAATTTTTAACCGTTTCTTTATCATAATAAAATTCATAAACTCAGTTTTTAATATATACCGGCGTATGATTTCCAACACATGGTGGAATTAGGGATTAGCAGACCATCCTCTTTTTCAGTCTCTTTCCCTCTGCACATGGTGAAGGAAAAAGATGAAGATAGAGACCACCTGGGGACTATCGAAGACTTTACCCAGTCACAACACCTGATCGTCATCCGATATTCCACATTAAAATATTCTCCATGCAGTTACATGGCTCTTAAATATTTTCTAAAAATTAGCTTTTCTTGCCTCAAACAATAACCAAATCAAAAATATTTCAAGAACTTAGTTTTTCTTAAAACATACAACTATAACTTTTTTTACATTTTTACGTTTTTAATTAACTGTTGAATCATTTAAACCTTTTAAAAATAATTCAACCTTATTATAATGTGATTCTAATTGCTTGAGTGCGCTTTAAACAATAAAGTAATAAAATTATGGTAACCACTTCATGTTTTATTAGGTTTTTTGTGTGACCACAACCATCTATTATGAAAATTACATAAATTATTTAAATGACCACCATTTTGTTAATCCTTTTGAGAAGCAGCAAGTGTGTTTGTTTTGTTATTTAAATGAGAATGAGTTAAAAAAAATTTATATTTTCCCTTTCAAACCGTAAAGTTTATTTTAATTAAGTTTTACTTAATTTAAATATTAAATAAACAGTAATTTCGTATTTGAAACAGAAAAAAAAAATAAGTTGCGGTGTGATATAAAAGTATAAATTAAAAGTTCTGAGAATGTTACTCAAAAAGAGTTGACGAGTTATCAATATTTCTCATAAGTAAAAGTTGGTATAGGTGACAGATAATCAAGAATAATTTTTGTAAGTACGTTTATACAAGGATCGGATATTTTCAAACATTTTTAATTTCAATATTTTAATTTGTGATGTGATCCAAACTACATTAGAAAAGTAAATTTTTTTCATGCATCCGGCTCGAAGGACCAGACATATAAAAAAAATGCGGTTTGTGTGGAATTTTTTAAATAGATTTTATTCTCGATTTTTGTTTCACCGCTTATAAATCGAGTTTAATCCATACAAATTTAAAAAATGCCACACAAACTGCATTTTTCTGATATATCTGGTCCTTCGAGCCGGGTGCAAGAAAAATTTCATAAATTTTTTAAAATCAAATTTAATGGTGATTGAAGTAATATGATGAACGACGTGTCAATTCTTAATTCAAGATGGATTCGCATAATACAAAAAAAAAAATATAGCACTCAAATCACTTCCTCATTTCAAGTTTTTATGATCAATTATATCCAACAATATATCATCTCCAATTATACATTATTTCAATATTTCTTTCTGCCAGCAAACATAAAAAAAACCCAACATTTTTTCAATTTAACTCTTGAAAATCGTTGATTTTTCTTTCCTAAAGATAAACAAATAAAAACAAAAAATCATAAGAATGAAGTGCAAGAAATACTCCCTTAGGACAATCAAATTGTCGATATTATTTTTTTAAAATTTAAAATACATTTTAATCTGAATAAGAAAAAATAAAATAAAAATAATGTAACATTATTTTTTTATCAATTTTCCCAAAACTGTTTTCATTTTAAATATTGAATGACATATAATCAATAAAACAAAATATTATGCTTCCTACAATCGTGACGTGATTATTTTGAATTAAATTAAAAGTTAAAATAAATTTAATATTATTAGACTTCAAAAATTAAGTTTTGTTTTTCGAAAGTTTTATTGATAATAAAATAGTTGAGAAGGGATGTGAAAAACATTGAAAATAAAATTTTATGGATATTTTAGGTTTCGGAAAGTTCTGTTTTGGATTAAAAAATAAAATAGATTTTTTCACAACTAAAACAGAGCGAATGAATGAATAGAGCTAAACGAACAAGTTGTAAAATATATGACAATCGTCGTTATAGAAGTTCATCCTCCAAGGAATTAAAAGCTAATCGATTGTTTTATTTAACATAGAAATACTGTTTCGATATCATAGTGTAATCGATATTTTGAGAATTAAAATTTTAAATTTTATTACTTCAATAGTTCAAAACGAAGTGTTATAATAATATATGTTTGTGCTGTGGTGATGTGAGATGTGACTTGAATTTGATTTGTATTGTTGGTTTTGTTCAAGAGGATTATAATTGCATTGTGATTGGTATTTCATTGTTTTGTTATTTATCCACAATTTAAAATTAGTAACATATTGAAATCAGTTTGAAAAATTATCATAACATACTTCAAATTGATATGATTTGTATTATTCATTGAATCTGAATCAACTAGTTTTCGGTAACGTATTTTCGATAAATGTTTAGACTAAAAGTGTCTAGTTTAATGTAAATCTCTATTTAGATTTAATTAAACAAAGTCTCTGATTATACAGGTCTCTGTAAGAGAAGCTCTCAATAATATTTTATTCAATAAGGTGATAGCAATTGAACAGAGCGATCTCCATTCCCCACATGTCACAAGCTTTTTTTAAATATTTACTGCTACTTTGTTCCGAATTGGAGTAAACACGATATTATTTATGAAAACTACAAACTCTAAAGAATTGTTCTTAAGAAATATTTCTTTAAAAATATTTTTAAAATAACTAAAAGCTAGTAACAATAAAGAAAAATTACTTTGTTCCGGTCAAAGTATTAAATTTATGAAAAAAAACTTGTGCAACATTTTTTACTTCTTTTGTCGTTATACGCTATTTAGTATATACACCATAAATACGCTTAAATTTAAAATATGTTTTATTAATATACAACGCACAATTTTTTGTGTGAAAACTACAAGTTTTTTGTAATATTTACTAACAAAATTGTAAATTTAATCTTTATTTTTTGGGAACGAGAAATAACTTCAGAAACACATACTTGATTTCAAAATTCTTTAGCTAAACAATATGTCTGATTATCACTGTGCGACAGCAAAATCAGCTGGAGTTCTGACTACCGGGAAAAGTTATATCGGTCAAAAAAAGTTATACGTGTCCCGGCGTTTCGCTGGGTCACGTCTAGGAATCGGGATATATCGATTTGAAATTAGTAAGTATCATATTAGGCGAGGAAATAAAGCACAAAAATAGGCCAAACCTAAGCAAATTGGCAGAGTAAGATGGATCGATATGCGGTTTTTTGCATTCGATTCAGGAAGCCGTCAGGAAAGTTTGTGAACATAGCCACTTTTCAGCAAAAAACTTCTGAAGTACCTAGGGTCCAGGGCGGGTAATAGACACCTCATCTCCTTGAACTTTCCATTAATTCAGCTCGAAATTGATCGAAGCTCGTTACTTGGGGGTTTTTGGGGTCGCTGAACACGAATATGATGTCGGCGATGACCCTCGGAGTTCCTAGGGCCAAGGGCGGGTATGTCTAACTCATCTCCTGGACCTTTACACTAATTCAGCTAGAAATTGATCGAAGCTCGTTACTGGGGGTTTTTGGGGCCGCCGAACACGAATATGATGTCTGCGATGACCTTCGGAGTACCTAGAGGCCAGGGCGAGTTATATACACCTCATCTCCTTCAACTTTTCATAAATACAGCTCGAAATTGATCGAAGCTCGTTACTCGGTGGGTTTTGGGGTCGCTGAACACAAATATGATGTTGTCGATGACCCTCGGAGTACCTATGGCCCAGGGCGGGTATGTCTAACTCATCTCCTGGAACTTTCCATTAGTTCAACTCGAAATTGATCGAGCTCGTTACTTGAGGGTTTTTGGGGGTCGCTTAACACGAATATGATGTCGGCAATGACCCTCGGAGTACCTAGGGCCCAGGGCGGGTATGTCTAACCCATCTCCTGGAGCTTTCCATAAATTTAGCTCGAACTTTATCGAAGCTCGTTACTGGAGGGGTTTGGCCGCTAAACACGAATATGATGTCTGCTATGACCGTCGGAGTATCTAGGGGCCAGGGCGGGCTATATACACCTCATCTCCTGGAACTTTTCATAAATACAGCTCGAAATTGATCGAAGCTCGTTAATCGGCGGTTTTTGGGGTCACTGAACACGAATATCATGTCGGCGATGACCCTCGGATTACCTGGGTTGCAGGGCGGGTATATTTAACTCATATCCTGAAAATTTCCATAATTAAAACTCGATTATTTTATTTAATCGATTATTTTATTTTTTTATTATATTATTTTATTTTATTAATGGAAAGTTCCAGGTGATGAGTAAGACATACCCGTCCTGGACCCTAGGTACTCCGAGGGTCATCGCCTACATCATATTCGTCTTCAGCGCGACCCCAAAAACCCCGAGTAACGAGCGTCGATCAATTTCGAGCTGTATTTATGGAAAGTTCCAGGAGATGAGGTGTCTATAACCCGCCCTGGTCCCTAGGTACTCCGAAGGTCATCGCAGACATCATATTCGTGTTCAGCGGCCCCAAAAACCCCCGAGTAACGAGCTTCGATCAATTTCGATCTGAATTTTTGGAAAGTTCCAGGAGATGAGTGAGACATACCCGCCCTGGGCCCTAGGTACCCCACGGGTCATCGCCGACGTCATATTCGTGTTCAGCGACTACAAAAACCCCTAAATAACGAGCTTAAATCAATTTTGAGCTGAATTTATAGATAGTTCCAGAAGATGAGTTAGACATACCCGCCTTGGGCCATAGGTACTCCGAGGGTTATCGCTGACATCACATTCGTGTTCAGCGACCCCAAAAACGACCGAGTAACGAGCTTCGATCAATTTCGAGCTATATTTATGGAAAGTTCCAGGAGATGAGGTGTATATAACCCGCTCTGGCGCCTAGGTACCCCGAAGGTTATTGCAGACATCATATTCGTGTTCAGCAGCCCTAAAACCTCCCCAGTAACGAGCTTCGATCAATGTCTAGCTGAATTAATGTAAAGTTCCATGAGATGAGCTAGACATACCCGCCCTGGGCCCTGGGTACTCCGAGGGTCATCGCCGACATCATATTCGTGTTCAGCGACCCCAAAAACCCCCAAGTAACGAGCTTCGATCAATTTCGAGCTGAATTTATGGAAAGTTCAAGGAGATGAGGTGTATATAACCCGCATTGGCCCCTAGGTACTCCATAGGTTTTTTGCCGAAAAGTGGCTATGTTCACAAACTTTCCTGACGGCTTCCTGAATCGAATGCAAAAAACCGCATCTCGATCCATCCTACTCTGCCAATTTGCTTAGGTTTAGTGCTTTATTTCCTCGTCTATATAGGGAAAATTGTCACGTTTGGGGTCTTTTTTGATATAACTCGAGAACGACTAGTCCGATTTTGCTGAAACAAGTTTAGATATTAGGAATTACAATTCCTTTAATCTACTGATATACCATACCGAAAAAGTAACGAAAAATTAAAAAAATAAAAAGTAAAATAAATAAAAAATAATATATATAATAATAAATAAATAACTAAATAAATAAAATCAAAATAATCAAATAAAATGAACAAATAATAAAAAGATAAAACATAAATATAATAGAAATAGAAAAAAATATAATAAAAAATATATAATAAATAAGTAATAAATAAATAATAAATAAATAATAAATAAATAATAAATAAATAATAAATAAATAATAAATAAATAATAAATAAATAATAAATAAATAATAAATAAATAATAAATAAATAATAAATATATAATAAATAAATAATAAATAAATAATAATAATAAAAATAAATAATAATAGCAAAAAATTAATTATGATAATAAATAAAAATTATAATAGTAATGAATAATAATAAATAATAGTAAATAATAATAATAATAATAAATAGTAATAATAATAATAATAATAAATAATAATAATAATATAATAAAGTATAATAAAAATATAAAAATATAAAATAAAGTTATAATAAAAATAATAAAATAAAATAAGAATATAAAATAAATAAATAAAATAAATAAAAAATAAATAAAAGATAGAAAATAAAAAATAAAAAAGTAAAAAAAAACAAAATCAATACACATAGACACATGTCCAAATACATTTAAAACAATCAATTTTGGAGTTTATTCCAGTAAAAATATAAAAAAAAATTCTATGAAAAATCAATATTCTTGTCAAAATGAGATACCTTTACTTAATTGTGAATAAAAGCGAAATGCGTTCATCGATTTTCATGATCCATGTCTCATTTTTTGCACAGATTATGTAATTTTTTGTTAAAGTAATAAAACTTGACACTTTTTCCCGTTTTGAATTTTTAATGATTTTTTAAAGTACAATTTTTTAATTTTTTAAGCAAAAATTTATTTATTTTCTTCATAAATTTATTTATAACTGCGAGACTGTTGATGGTGGAAAAAAATAGTATAAGTAGATTAAAGAAATTTATATTCTTAATTTTTCTAAATTTGTTTCAGTAAAATCGGACTAGTCGTTCTCGAGCAATGTCTAAAAAAGACCCCAAACTTGACAATTTCCACTATATGATACCTACTAACTTCAAATCGATATATCTCGATTCCCAGACGTGACTCAGCGAAACCCCGGGACACATACAAGTTTTTTTTGACCGATAAAACCTTATATAACTTTTCCCGGTAGTCAGAACCCCAGCGGATCACTGATCCCTACCATTTGTCGCACAGTGTTATGATAAAGAACTCATTATACTATGCGGTAGGTATGATTTAACATTTGGATACTTTTCTCAGGCATCCGCCGAAATCTTGCCACGTTTGAGAGGGTCTAGTCTTTACATTGATGGTTTTTAAAAATGACCTTTACAATAATTTAAGTTCGTATCTCGACTTGAGACCGTATGAGGGTGTGGGGTGTCCCAACTATTTGTGACGAAACAGTTTTTAAGGTACAAATAATTTTTGTTGACGTTTTGTTTGCTACCTTTAACATTTTAGTCATGTTTCATTCTTTCATATTGTGGGTTTTTATAAGCTCATCAGCGTTTAGAAATAGAACTGAAGTTTCCGAACTTAACAATTGTTAAGATTTAATATTATGTTTATCATTTAAGTTTGATGTCCATTGTATTCGTAGCATCCGAAAAAAATACATTCCATACAAATATTTAAATGCGTTGACTGAATCTCACTAATGTGGAATAAAATGTCGAACCACAAAAATCTCAGATATTACCAAATCGTTTATTAAAATTTACTTTTTATTTGCAATCAGTTAGGTAGATCAAACAGATTACAGTTTTATTACATAATTGTGTGTTCTTGTTTTTTTTTAAAGCAATTTAAGTTGATTTCAAAAATACAAATTTCATTTTATGATAATTTGAAACAAATAAAAGTATAACACGATAAAAAATTCTAACCCATAAAAATATTATTTCAACGATTTTTCTCATTTTGTTTTCCATTTCCATTTCACGAAGCATGTTGTTAGTTGGTATCGTGAATATTAAATTGCTTATTTATTCATATGAATGTGAATACTTTTTTTTTTGTTCGTCTTCCGCCGACGTTTTTGTTTTCCTTTTTATTTGTGTATATTCCACCAAATTGTTTTTCCCATTTTCATCTGTGTTACGTTTATGTTTTTTATTTTTGTTTCTTCATCTTGTATTTATTTAGTGCAGAATTAAATAATGGCTGTATAACTGTATGATTAAATTACGTACATATATGTTTTCAGATTTATTTTCTTGTTCGTTTTTTTTATGTTTTATTATATTTTTTTTCTTTATCAAATTTTGTATTAAGTCAAAATGGTGTTGTAAGAAGTAGAGAAAATTGAATAATTTACTTTGGAAAACTAAGAAAATGTAGAATAATAAATTTAGTTTTCACATTATAATAATTTGTAGCTCGTATGTTGTTTGTATTTAGAAAGCTTTGTTCTTGTTTTTTATAAAATTTTAATTTTTATCGTTTAGTATGTTGGTTGATAACTGGCCAGCTCAGAACAGCAGAAAATTTTGTAATGTAGAAAAAAAGTTTCAAATTAAATTTCTAGTGATATGCAGGAGTAACAAACAGTTTAGTATAAAGAATAAAACTTGCTTTGTTAACAATGACTTCTTTCTTTGCTTTCCTTAATCTGAGATCCTTTGTAGCTTTTCTCACATCCACAATAGAGCAGAATACCATATTAGCGATAATCTTCTTATAATTTGTTCTTTTTCATAAAGTATTAATAGTAGTAGTTTAGTAACAGATATTATATGGTTTTTAAAAAGGTTTAAATCCTAGCAACAATTTTAGCCTGTTAAATACGAATTAAATAAAAACCTTTACGTGATGTTTTATGGTTAACTCACTTTCTTCCCCTGAAAATTATTAAAAGATTAAATTATAATTTTTATTACAACTTCAATTTTTTTTTTGGGTTAACTTGACATTTTGGGTTATAAAAATTATTTTGTGATTACATTTTGCTTTATTTTATGTAATGTTTGGAAGGTTTTGTTTGACTAATTTTTAGGTATCTGTTAGTTTTATCTTGAATGTGTAATAATATATTAACGATAACGATGGTTTATTTTGTTATGTCAAATAACAAATCCCTTTTAAACGTGATTGAGTCTGTGCTGATACTACGTACTCTATGATACTGTGCTGAAACTACTAGCACATAGATTGATTAGATTAGATTCGGTGCTGATATGATAAACTGCGACCAAAATTATAAATTATACCAAGGGAATCTCCCTTGAAATTCTCTCTCGATGGTAAGACTCAATGATTCTTCCATTTCCAATACCCACCTTACTACATCTCACTATTGCTTCACTGGTTTTTGTCTAAATCTCCATTGGCGTGGTAGGAGATGTTTTCTATACCTCCATTATGCAGATGCAGGTAAGCCGTTGCACGTTTTTAACCCTGTCTGCCCAGCGTTGAGACAACGTTGTCCGCCCTTTTTCCCATGTAACTACTCTTTTGCAATATCGTGGTAAACATCCACCTTAGGATACCTGGAATGCACCCTGAGGTTTTATCCATAAGCTTTTTGCTCTTACAGTTTTGCCTACCACTAATTTCATGTGATTTCTCTACATGAGTTGGCTATCGAGAACTACTCCTTATGATAATGAGGTTTATGTTAAGCTTTCTGTTCTTGGTGAACGGGACCAACGTTGCTTTACTCAGACTGAGTTTTAGTTCCATAGATGTACACCCGATAAACATTAAGTGAACTGTCTGTTCACTTTTATGTAAATAATCTTTAATTATTTTTAAAATGTTTGAGTACAAATTTGAAATTTAGTTGATGTTTAAACGTTTTTGAATGCTAAGGTCATACCTATTTGTTTTAATTTAACACTTTTAAATCATGTAAACATGTATACCAAATGTGTTAGTTTGTTCTAATGTAATAGAAGTGTATTACATAAATACATTCAGTAAACCGAATTTTTTTGAATCACTAAAATTAATTATTCAAAGTGCCCGTTTGTTTTTTGTGTATGTTTTCATTACCTTCACCACCATTTCTTTTGCCCATAATATTAGACGAAAATAAAATAGAATTCATCAATTTAATATTACGAAAGTCATATTATCTAATAAAAAGATATACGAAACCAGCCATTTTAGGAAATCTTAATCTACTTTTTAACTCTTCTTTTTTTTAATTCTTTGTTCATTATTCTTATCACTAAATATATTTCGTTTTTATTCGTGAAACATTGGGTTAACTTTTGTGTGCACATATAAACGTTTTACGATCTGTGCACGGTATGGTGCACATAGTGTGCATGACATGCAATATGCACAATTTTATGCATGGGAATTTTGTAACATACAGAACTAATGCACATTTCATGAACTTTTTTCCAGATTGTTTTACGCGCAAAGTGTCTATCAGATTCAGTTCACTTTTAACAATATCACACAGTGTCTTTTGAACTTACGTCTAGTGATAATGATAATATCATGCGTGTGTTTAAGACAACTAATGCCCTGGGTTACTTAAGGTAGCCAAAATTCAATCTACTATTCAAGCTCCCCTGAAAGGCGATAAAAACCCACCCTGCAGACGGTGTGGTTTATGCTGATTTTAAAATCACAAGTTTCTGGCACCCTTATTCTCATCATCTCACACATGCAGTTAGCTGCGGTGCTGTTAACATTTTTTTTTTCACTTAACACAGACCACAACTTTCTTGCTGTTCACCATCTCATTAATTCTTTCGTCAACTTAAACAGTGCTGGTTCTTTGCATCTGCCCTTTTAGTACGCGTCTTGACTATCCTGAAAAGGTGAACTTACCAGAGCACTGACTCGTATATGGCTATTGATCACCTTTTCCATCGTTTTTAACATAAAAAATATTAAACTGATAGGTCTATGAGGCTTCAGCTGGGTGACACCTGCCGTTCTGCCCTTAGGGATAAAAATGTTGGCCATTCGCCATGGTTCTGGAATTTGGGCACATTACAGATTGGTTTTGATGCAGATTACTTAGGTGGTACGTTAACAACCACTTTTGCTTCATCTCTAGGAGAACTGGGACTGTTCCGTCAACCCTTGGTGATTTGTATGATTGGATAGTGGATATGGCCCACTTAATACGGCCCTCCATTAAAAGTGTGCTAGCCAATTTTGTGTCTGGTTTTTTTAGTGTCGTGATGAAATTCCATGTGTCTTTGAAAAACACTGCTTCCTCTAGTGGTTCAAACAGCATGCCCTTATTTTCGATTGGTTGAACGACAAATTTTTTATTGGTACTATTTTCCGTTCCATGTACTAAGCATGTGCACAAGTAACATGTGACTAATACTATTCTGATGAATACTGGCATTTTATCCGTTTTACCTATTAATAAATAGTTTTGGTTAGTTTAACCGACGAGAAACAATATTTATTTTATGCTAACAATAATAATACGAATTATTTATAAAATAAGTAAAAATTGTTTATATGATGGCTAACTTTAATCTGTTGTTGTGTCCATTTTTGCTCTTTTTTCCAACTTGTATGGACGTATTAACGTCACTGTTTATTTTTATAACCTCGTATGGACCTAACCAAAGCTTCGAAAATTTACCTTTTTTAACTTGGTTATGTAAGTATACTTTGTCCCCAATATTAAAGTATGTTTCGTTAATCTTGTTGTCGTGGTATTGTTTTGCTTTTTCCTTACTTATCTGTAAATTTTTCTTAGCTATCTCATACGTTCGTCTTAGTTTATTTTGTAGCTCGAAATAATAGTTTTCATAATTGTACACCGGTGCAGGTGCCTGTTTTATGCTTGTTGGCAGTTCCGCTGTGAATCCGAAAAGTACATCCATAGGAGTTAGTCCTGTAGATGTATTTATTGTATTTTTTCTGACAAAAACTGCCTGTCGCAAATACTGGTCCCATTCGCCAGACTCCGTGATAAAACATCTTAAGTAATCAACAAGAGGTCGGTGGGCTCTTTCTAAGATACCATTTGACTGAGGATGATAAGCCGTTGTTCGGATTCTTTTAGTTCCCAAAAATTTACAGACTTTACTAAAGATTTCTGACATGAAGTTTGATCCTTGATCAGTTACTAGTGTTTTTGGGATACGGTTTCTGGATATTATTTCAATAAAATGCGTGCAACTGTATTTGCTTCCATGTCCGGCATAGCACAACAGTCAAAAAATCTACTCAGCTCGTCAACGAAAGTTAAAATGTACTTATTACCGGATGAAGTTCAATCAAGAGGACCGAAAGGTTTATCGGCTGTTTCTGTGATTACCATTGGCATTTTTGTATACTTTGAAACCTTTACCTGCTGACATTTTGTGCATTTTGTGACATAGTCTACCACATCTCGCTTTATCCCTCTCCATTTGTAATGTTTTCGAATTCTGTCATACGTTTTTTTTACTCCTAGGTGCCCACCAAGTGGTTTATCATGGGCATCTCTTATCAACGTATCGATATCTTTCTTATTTGTCAATTCTGTTTTGAAATCAGGACTTAGTTTATTTGTGTCGACGTTCGTTGTACAGTTAGTAATTTGATTTCCTATGAATTTAGCTGGATCGCCATCTATGCGTTTCGCTTGGTTTCTGGTTACAACCAGACAATCAGCTTCTGATTTATTTAAATCAAGTTCTTTTTCCTGTTCGATCCTACTTAATGCGTCTGCAACTGCATTAAGTTTACCTGGTTTATAGTCAATCTCGTAGTTGAAATCAATTAATTTTAATTTTAATCTTAATATTCTGGAGGATGTGTCTTTTAATCTCATATGACCTTTTAGCGGCTTATGGTCAGTGTAAATTTTGAAAGGCCTTCCGTAAAGATAACAACAAAAAACCTTAGTAGCCCAAACAATACCCAATAATTCTCTTTCGATTGTCGAGTAGTTTCTCTCAGCCGCGTTAAGGCATCTACTTGCATACGCTATTGGCTGTTCACTTCCAATCTCACCTTGTGCTAGTACTGCACCCAAGGCATAGCTGCTGCTGTCCGTTGTTAGAATGAACGGTTTAGAAAAATCTGGATATATTAATAAAGGTGGGTTCATGAGTGCTGTCTTTATTTCCTGAAAAGCCTTACTACATGTTTCGTTCCAGACAATTTGACCTTTTTTTGCATTTCTTAAAAGTTTAGTGATAGGTAAAGCTTTTTCAGCCAGATTAGGAATAAATTTTCGATAATAATTAGCAAATCCTAATAGTGACTGAACCTGTCGGATGGTTTTGGGAATTGGGTAGTTTTCTATGGCTATTGTTCTACTGGGGTCAGGCTGTACTCCGTCTTCACCACAGACATGCCCCAAATAAGTAACTTCTCGCATTAAAAGTTTTGTTTTTTCCGGTTGCAGTTTTAAATTGTAATGTCTAAATCTCTCGAATACACGTTTTAATTTTATGTTATCGTCTGCAACGTTCCTACCGTATACTATAACGTCATCAAGATACACGAAACATATTAATCCATTTAAACCTGTTAAAACACGATTCATTAACCGTTGAAATAAACCTGGAGCTCCTGACAATCCGAATGGAAGGCATCGAAACTCATAATGTGTTCGTACTAAAGGCCGTTTTTTCCCTGTCATTTTTATTGATAAGCACCTGATGGTATCCGCTAGCCATATCCAAGGTGGAGAAATACCGTGAGTTTCCTAGCTGGTCTAAAATATCTTCTATTCTAGGCAACGGAAAGGCATCACCTATCGTTTGCTTATTCAGCTTCCTGAAGTCCACGACCATACGCCATTTCTTGGCCAAATCAGGACCTGGACGTTTTGGCACAAGGAGCACAGGCAAATTCCAAGGACTAACGCTTGGGGAAATGATATCATTGTCTAACATATCCTGCACCTGTTTCTCCATCTCTTGTCGATGTATCTCCGGTACTCTGTAATTCTTAAGATTGATTGGCCGCAATCCTGGTTCAGTTTTTATCGAATGTTCAATTGCTGAAGTGTGTGTTAGGTGATCTCCCTCTAAGTGAAATATATCCTGGTATTCCTCTATTAAATTTATAATCTCTTGCTTCTCCTCATTCATCAAATTTTTATCTAAATTTATGTAATCCAAAATTCTAGCTAACCTTTCTTTTACATTACCATTTGAACTAGATTCCTTGATTCGTGAAGCTATTTCCTCGTCCTGACTTCCCATAACGTATAAATTATAATTTTCTAAATAATCGTATTTAGGTTCATAGTTATATAAAGTAACGTCTGAATCTCTTGTATTAATTACTGCCAATGAAACTATTATTGACTGGCTTACATATTGTATTACCCACAAATACGCCTTCCTCGACTTCGGTACCAAAACATACTACTTCCTTTTCATTAAATATTTCCTCTGCTTGGTTAATGTTACTTTCTAAAACTATTTTTGATCTGGCAGGTATGACACATTTCTTACCTGTTAAATTAATTTTACCGCCTGACGTAAAATTAGACCCCGTTTGTTTTTCATTACTTAAAAAATCTTTAGAACATCCCCGATTTATGTTCATCTCTTTATTTTGTTCCACATTAAAACCTGTTGGAGAGCTAGAAACTAGCTCCATCTGGCTGTTGTTAGCAACCGGAGTTGAGCCACAACCTGATTCAAACAATAACTTAATTCGTTTTCCGTGCCTTTTTCTACAAAAGGTATTTTAACCGCGCATTTTTCTGTTACTACAATATCAATTTTATTTTTTATGAAATTTATCTTTGCCCTGCCGCTTAGAAAACCCTGACCTAGAATTCCATCGGCATTTATATTTATACTGTCCTGTACTACATGCAGTTTAATTTTTAATTGACTACTGTCATTTATGTGTGTATAAACTACACCTAAAGTTTCTCCCTTTGTGTCATTTACTCCTTTAAACTTTGTTCGTTCACAAAGATGTATCCTTGCTTCTGGACTCAGGCAACCTACTTTTATTAAAGAAATGTCTGACCCACTATCTAGCAGCATTTTCACCCTTTCATGTTTAGTTACTTCCTGTAGAATCTCAATTATCGGTGCTATTTTGATGCTTTTGTCAGTCTGTGTTATGGTTGTTGAGTTACTAGATTCTACTGGACTGCTTATTTCCCGAAAATTTCCTACAGTTGGTCGGTGCCGACTTGTTGGGTGCAAGCCGTACCGGAACAGTTTCCCTGATTTAGCTCAAAAGCCTCCCCACTCATTGTCGTGTGCACGACTCTTTCTGTTTCCTCATTAGCCTCATTTGTAAATCTTACATTACGACTAAAATTTCGCTCTTGAGAGTTGTTTCTGAAATTAGTCTGTGGCCTGTCTAGCTGCTCATATCCACGTCCTCGATTCGTTAGATCATTTTTGCTTGTACGGTCTTGGTAGTAATTTAAAGTGGGTCTTCTTAAGTTTTCGGGTGGTCTTCTGATCTCGCTTTGTCTGTATTCCAATTGAATAGTGCAATTACTTGCGTAATGTCCAGGTCTGTTGCACCTTAAACATAAAATCTTTCGTTTTCTACATTCTGAATGTGTGTGGCCTGTTATTCGTCAGAAATCACAAAATCGTCTGGTCTGAGTACGATATGACTCTGACTTTGATGGTATAGCTTTTTGTATTTGAAGCTGTCGTAAGGTAGTTTGAATTTCCGACATGTTCCTTTTCAATTCATTAATTTCGGAGTCCTTGTCTACTGTTCTGATATTGTGTGGTTTAATTTGTGATGTCTTCTCGTCTTGCGTCTTATGTATTCCAATAATTGAGAAAACGTTTGTTTCTACAGATCGTGATGGATTTTCTATACTTTCTAACTCTATTACTACTTCTAATAATTTGTTTATGTCCTGTTCTTTATTCAGTGCCAGTTGACTTCGAATATTCTTGTCTCTAATCCCCACTTTAAATGCCCGTATTGCCTGACTATTGAATTCTTCCATCATGTCCTCCGAATTTTTCCCGGGGTATTTTTTTTCCATTAATTGTTTTAATTTTTCTGAGGCTTGAATAATCCTACCCGCGAAAGCTGTAATTGTCTCGTTTTCTTTTTGTCTGGAAGCATTTATGTTACCTATTATTTCTGTGGTAGTATGTCGTGTTGCGTAATGCTTTCCTAAATATTCCAAAAAACTATCAATATTTTGGAACTGTGAGGACTTGGTTAGAAGAAGAGCATCACCTCTTAGTCTATTGCCAAGTAGTTTCAGAAATATTGGTTTTTCTGTGTCCGTGAGCGAGCTATTAATGTCCAAAACCAGTCGAGAGAAAGATAGTAATTCTTCCTCTAATTTGTTTGTTCTTGCACCCGAAAATATTGGTACCAATGTCATTAGCTCCAAGAGCCTTCTCATGGTTTCTGCCATTGATTGTTTTTCACTTTTAATTTTATTAGATAAACTTGGTTGAACTAAATCTAAGTTAACACTTTTATTTTCTAAAATTAATTTACTATTTGCTAAAGTATTGCCTGTTTCTATTAAATAATCTAAACTTGACTCACCCGCTCCTCTACTTCTTGTAACTACTCCCAGTCGTCCCGGATCCTGTTCTTTTCTTCCAAGCCGTGGTGTATTTGGTGGTGTCTGTGAAGTCATCCAGTTGTTCACTGCTTAACTGTTTTAGCTTGTTGTTTTGATGTTCTGACTTTTATTTTTCTGTTGGACCACTTGGTCTTTATCCGCTAAAGCGGCCGCTGCCCTTACTCTGTCCGAGTAGGTGTACTAAATTGCAGAAATACAGTACCGTCTCCTCCGTATTTCTATCATGAACAATTTGCTGTTTTTTTGTTGATTGCAATCGCCAAATTTAGCTTTTAAGGCTTTACTAAATTTTCCTAGTGTTTCAAAATTTATTTTGACTATTTGAAACTACAAGGGGCGGATTACCGGCTGCGCCAAATGTTATATCCTTCTTTGTTAGGATATAAATATCTCACAAATGTTATGACCCTTTTGTCTAGGATTAATAATTGCAATACCAACACTGTTATTTTTAAAACCTGTAATTAACTTGTGTTCCTTTTTTTCTTACAGTAATAGTAACTTTTGATATTAATAACAATTTTATATTGTTAAATTCTTATCCTTGTGATAACTGTGTGTGTTACGTTTATTTAATTTAAAACACTTTAATTTATAAATTCAAGTTCACCCCTTGAAATCTTTTAATAATTTTTCTTTGTTACACTACTCTTCTTTTCAATTTAAACTTTGCTAAAACATTTACGCTACTTTAATTTCCTGACTAAATAATTTAAACATTAACTAACTCACTGATTAACTGTCGTCTTTAGTTCACTGCCAAAATACTACTCTTTTAACTTTTAAATTTCTTCAATAATTACTAATTGTAGGGGAAATTTTGTAAACCGTTATTTTCCGTTATCAAAAGAAAAACAACCAATTAAAAATTAATAAAAACAATTAAACATAATTTGACCTAATTTAGAGGATTTCTCAATATAAAAATTCACAAGTCAAGAAACTAAGTTTGTTCACACTTTTTATTATATTTATTTTTAAATATAATAAAAAATGAAACTATGCAATTTTGACTTGTATTAAATTTTTACATTGTGAAATCACAGACAATTTTTAAACCAAATTAAATTTTGAAATATCACTAGGTTATACTAATAAGTTCAATAAATTTAGATTAGTTTTAAAAGGTTTACAACACCCCTAGTGCTTTTAGCTTGATCTTTTACTTCTCTTACTAGAAGAAGAACAGCTCTCTTCTGTTCATCCTTCATATCGTCGGCTTAACAGTGAAAGAACGTTTGTGCAAAAACACAATTTTACAGGAGGAATAAAAAACGTTTTTATTCGTAATCTATTTTCTAAACGGAATGATTTTTTTTTGTATTTTTACGCTTTTAAATATATTTCAAAATATGTATTCAATCCAAAATAGAAAAAAATAATAAAATTCATATTTGCGTCGGTTACGTCTTCTCACAATGCCTTTTTTAAATATTTTGTCGCACATACAGTTCGTCACACTTTGTAGAAAGGAGAGTCGCTGGTGGTGGACAGTGAACGGCCTGTGTTAACACTGGATTTGTATTTCCTGCAAATAAAAAGTCATGTAAAATAAATCTAATCTAAATTGGATCTAACTTATCTTATCTTCGTGTGAATCCAACGTTGATGTCCTCGTCAGCCCTTTGATTCATCCAACTTAGCTGTAAGTAATAGAAAAAAAGAATTAATCAGAATATTTTTCTAGATATTTATTAAATATTGTTTACCTTCATGTTATTATTGTTTTTGAATGTCATTTTGACATTTTTCTCTTTGACGCAGCACAGTTCATCTATTCACCACAGTGTAGAAGTTGGCGTGTTTGTTCGATAAAGTAATTTAATTCACCACTAATTGGTGCAGTGGTGAAAATGTGGCTCTGCTGCGAGTAAAGGGTTTTTTTTTGTTTGACGTAATATCTATTTATACATTAGTTTTAGCTTTTAGAAGCTCTCTTCGTTTTTGGATTTCCAAATGAGAAGATCATATATTGTATTTTAAAAATATAACAAATTAAATAAAATATAATGGATTATGGAAGTATTAGTGTTATTTATACAAAGTAAATAATAACTCGGATTGATTTTGAGTTTAAACGTAAAGTTATTAAGTGTTGATAAATATAAAAATTCCGCCATTTGTGTTATCAGATGATATGATTTTCTAAACTTTGGTCGTCGAGTTGTGTGTTCACCATGTGGCAGCAGTTTACTCAGCGTGGCTATATTATTGAGGTGGTAAACATTGTGAAAAATAATTAATGTTTGTCGTTTTCTTTCTTGTAGTGACACGCGCGCATATTATAACATTATTTTCATCGCATAGTTGACTTATCTATATATTCATCATATGACGTCAGTTATTATAACATTCTTTCATCGCACGGCTGAGTTATTTGTATATTCATCGTATGACGTCAGTTATTATAACATTATTTCATCGCATGGCTGATCTATTTATATATTCATCGAATGATTTCACTTATTATAACATTATTTTCATCGCATGGCTGATTTTATTTACATATTCGTCATATGACGTCGGTTATTATAACATTATTTTCATCGCACGGCTGCATTATTCATCGTATGACGTTAGATTCATGTATAATAACTTATTCGAAGATTTATTCATACAGTCCACTACATTGCGACCATAGGCGGCCACGCCAGCCTGCATACAAATATATTATATGTAGGTTAGCTGCGAATACGAAATAAGCAGTCCCCGACCAAGATGGCCTAACTTCAGGCTACTGTACGGGTCACAATTGGCGGATAGTTAACGGCCTACATACTGAAATGATGTTTGTAGGTTAGTTGCGAATACGAAAATAAGCAGTCCTCCACCAAGAGCGCAACATAAATCCACGAGCGTCTGTTCCACAGTGTGCGGCTCACTGGTCAGCGTTTGTCTTCATGTTAGAAACGGCTGTTTATTTCCACCTGGCAGTAGGTATAAAATGCTAAGAGAAATAAAAGTCCGAAAATAAAACAACATGGAGAGTGATTTAGGATCAAGACTTACGGTGCAGGGATTAGATACCCCAGTGCTGGCGACTGCAGTGAGTGAGTAAGCAAGCCCCAGTCGTCGATATCCAGTGACTGGAATGATACAGTGGCGGCAAACTTGGCCGCTGTATCAGCTACTACTACAAGTGACAAAAAGAAGCCAGAGCAGGTATTTGCCAGGAGCAGTAAGATGGTTAGGTAACCATTAAAAAAAACCTTGAGCGACAGTCCATGCAATTTCGTTGGACTGCAAGCCAATAACAATAAAGTGGTGCCAAGATTGCATCATGTACCATCTGCAAAGAGAAGCGTTCCCCAAAACGCTATCGAACGCCCGGATCTAGGTGTTGCGAAAACGAAGAACGTCAGTGGATTACCATTAAATGTCACGACGAAGGCGATCATACCAAAACAACCAGCGACCAACCAGGTGATACCAGTAGGAGGTACACAGGGTGTCTATAGCAATGGCATAGATACCTTATTGGTAGTAAGCTGTAAAATTGAACAGTTGCAAAAAATGATGTCGAGCACACAGTCCATAAATCAAACGTTCCGGAACCTTGTGAACGAAATCGTACAGTTGCACAAATCTGCTGTGAATGACCTCACTGTTGTCCAAAACGTCAGGCCATAGGTGAACAAAGTGTGTCAAACTTCACTGATCTTGAAACCAAGCGTCGATGAAAAATCAAAAAGACGACGAAGTGGAAATGGTGAGGACAAGAAAGCACAACTGCCTTCGCAGAAAAAAACTAAAACAGGAAGAAGGATCTTGAAAGAACCAAGATCAAGATCCGAGCAGAGCGTGATCAAGTCCACAGAACAACAGGTCGAGCCCTCCAACCAAAACGTGCTCCCTGTAGTAGTATCCGAAACGAAGTGGCTACCCGTGAGAAGACGTAAATGGAGGAGCAAAAAACGTGTCCTGTTGAGCCTATGAGAAACGAACCACACAAGCCTACGAAAAGAGCACCCGGTCGGATTCTTTAAAAATACCTAGGTCCGGTGAAAAAAGTTATGCGCAAATGCTTAAAGAGATGAAAGAGAACCCGGAACTAAAAGAGCTCGGAGGTTATGTCACCAAGATTAGGAAGACAGCTAAAGGTGAGCTGCTTCTTGAACCTAAAAAAAGCGAACACAATCAAAAGCTTAAAAGGTACGCAGAGCTAGCACTCAGAGACTCGGCGAGTGTAAGGTCGGTGTGCCAAGAAACTCTTATAGAGTGTCGTGACTTAGACGAGATAACAATGAGAGAAGATATTTGAATTGTAATCCATACACAATTTCCTACAATTGGGTATATCCAAACAAATGCAATCAAATCTTTGTGGACATTGCGAGACGGGACTCAGACGGCACTAATCAGCCTCCCTGAACGATCAGCGCATGCGTCGTTGCGTCGGTTGAACTCGGTTGAAGACAGGACGAGCAAAGCTGCTATCTAGACCTGCAATGCTCTTCCTTTTGAACGCAGATCTAGTCGTCAGCATGAGAGTTTTGTCTATGCCAAAATCAAAGGTGTCCACTTCTAGAGCTGCTACATACCTCCTAGCACCCCACTGGACGAATTCGAAGACACATATGACCGGTGAGGCATTACGTGAGGCGTTTGCCAGACTTAATCTGGTACTGCTCAATCATGGTACCACGAAGACATATAATAAAGGAGAAGCAAGTTCAATTATCCATATCACTTTTGCAAGTGGGACACTCTTGAAAGGAGCACAATGGAGGATGTCTGACTTGTATACGTATAGTGATCATCGTTCTATTATATTTGAAACCCAGCCACTACAGCGGTTTGAAAGGCGCCAAGTCAAGCGGAAGGCGCAGAAAAATGGGTGGAAAATCAAAGAGTTGGACACGAAGATGCTGGACTACATGGTTGAATGCATGCCAATACCAGAGAGTGGTGCCAAGATAGGAGCAGCATATATTGCGAGGTATGTTAAAAGCGCCTGTGATGCATCTATGCCACGTAAAAGCAACGGTAATAGACGGTGCCCAGCATTCTGGTGGACTGAAAACATTGCCCGTTTGAGAACAGAGTGCCTCAAACTCCGGAGGAAATGTACATGAAGGAGAAATCATGAGCACTATGAGCAGTTCCAAAATGATTTTCGCGAAGAGCGGAAAAAATTGCGGAAAGCAATTGCTAATATTAAGAGCAGATTATTTCAGTGTCTTATAGTTGAAGTTCAGAATAACCCTTAGGGAAGTGCGTACAAAATTGTGCCTACTAAACTTAAGGGTGTTCAATCAGCTGCACCAGTGTGCCCAGATATAATAGCTGAAACTATGTCCGGCCTTTTTCCACACCACAAGGTGTTAAGTAACCTAGCATAATATTTCCTTTGACAACCCCTTAGCTGCACTAAAAAGCGTTCCTCTGCTCTTTTACTAAAGTAATTGGGCAGTTGGTTTTGAACGCTTCTGATTGCCAGGTTTATCTCCGCTATAGTTTGTTCCAGTACAGTAAAGTGTTCAACTATCCCTCTAACTGTTACTACCTGTTGACATTTAGGGTTCTCCTAAAGATGTGTCGCACCTTGTGCGCTTGGGGTCCTGAATCGTTGATGATTTCTCATCTCTTTTATACTATCTAGTTCAAGCAGAATTGTGCTATGATCTGACAAAGAGGGTTCATTTGAGACACTCCAATTCTTTATGAGCAGTCCCATATGGGTACTTACTTATAGATCTAACACTTCCTGCCTTGCTCTTGTGACAAAAATGGATGTGTTGACAACATTAAACCCGTTTAAATTTTCTTTAAATAAAAAGTTGAGCAGAAACTCACCTCTCTGGCTTGTGTCCGTGTCTCCGTACTACCCCATGTTTCGTTGGGAGCATTTGCATCACATCTGATGATATATTTCAACATCTTCTTGTTAATACAATTGCACTAGACCCTGTACCTCTGCGAGAATCAAGACCTCGTTCTCTGTATAGTAGACCACCACTATCTGGTGACGAGTTCCTCCGAATGTGATAATTGTTTATATGGCAACCAAGTCTACGGTAAGAAAATCTGAAGAAAAAAAAAAAAAAGTTTTTACTAATCATAATGCATGCTCTAGTTGAGTTTGAATTAGTATCCCATACTACCTTCCTTTGCAGTTTGCAAGGACTCTCATCCTATGTTTGTGGATTAAGCATGAAATTTAACTGTTTCTTAGTAATTGTCCTGGCCACCATAGCTGACGGCACTATGGCGTTGAAAACATTCACTTTGCCACGCGCCAGCTTCCTTTGCCCACCCTTAGATGTTGTCGTAGAAAAACGTAACTGCTCCTTCATGTATCAACAATCTTTTATCTTCCTCTCCCACAACCATTTTCTACCTTACTGGATATCATTAAGGTGGCGGCTGCGTCCCTGGGGTGGTATTTGAGGTCCTTCCCCAAAAATGCTGCTAGCCTCTTCCGTGTTTGCCTAGGCCCACGGACATTGACTTTGGACTCCTTGAGAAAAAGATAGTAACATTATTAGAGGGGATGAACTTTCCATTGTTAGGGGGGATAACCCATTTTTGTCACAAGTGTATGTGTTCCAGATTCCCACTTAGAGTTAAACAGACATGAACCAGTTTACCGTTGTCTCGTCATCGCACTCTACTAGATCAGGTGATTAGGTTCAAAGTAAATAGCTTTAAAGCCAATTTGGTGATTAGCACATCTACTTGGAGTCCTTGTGAGACATCCCGCAGTGAGGAACTTCAAGTACCAGCGAATACCAGCTCCACCAATTTCCCGCCGTGGGTTTATGTTTGTTACTCTTTGATATGTCTGTTGGGATAGAGTTCATGACGGAGATGTACTGCTCCTCGACTCAACTGCTATTTACTATGACACCACTGATCCGGTCTATTTTGTAATCTTTAGCATAACCTTCTCGTGCACGCAGATCCAAAAGTAACTAGCGTAAGTAACCAGAAGAAATTCACATTATTAATAATTTTTTTTTTCTTCTAATGTGCCAATTTTTTTTCTTGCTTTTGTTGTTTTCTGATTTTAAATCAACTAACACAAAATTATATCGAAAGTTAAAAGTTAATCAAAATTATCTTTTAATGTCGTTACACACAACGACTTTATTTTTTAAAAAGGAATTCATTCACCTCAGTTGTTGCTATCGGTTGTCTCATTCTAGCCTAAATAAATTCAACACACAAGAGAAATTTACCCATGTATAAATGAGACCGACATAGAATAGATATTCACATAAACTATCTCATGCTATCAAATCAAAACAATAAGGTCCTTTATAATTTTACACAAATATTAATATTACGTACATATCTCATTTATAACAATGCAAAACAAAGATCAACGCACCTGCGCAGAATCAATCTACCCTATTTCAGTATCTGTTTAACCAAAAAAATATATTTGTTTTAATAATGAATTAATCAAAAACAATTGATTAAACCTCAAAATATAAGATCATTAAATGTATTAAAATGAAAGAAAAATAATGCATTACAGTGGAACGTCATAAATAGACAGATATTATTTATGAAATTAATCTGATAGTACGAAATGAATGTGTGATTATGGAAGAAATGTTTGTTGTAGATTTTAAAAGAAAATGTCTAATGAACAGATTTTTTTCATCGCTACAATCACCTTAACTGCAATTATTACATTTAACATATATTAGATAAAGGTTTCCCATCATTTGTTCCAGATACAACTCTTTAAAGATCATCCTGTGTAAATCAATTGTTGATTAATCGATGTTCCAATAAATGGTTGACAAGATAACTAATAAATTGTTATAATAAGTTGTTGACAAAGTTGACCAATAAATTGTTATAATAAATGGTTGACTATGTTGACAACTAAATTTTCAAATAAATTGTTGACAATGTTCTTCAATATATTGTTCAAATAAAATGTTGACAATTTTGATATATTTTCCAATTAATTCATGTCAATATGGACCAATGAATTCTTCTAATAAATGGTTGGCAATGCTGACTAATAGATTGGTCCATTTACATACAAACAAAGGTGTTTCAGTTTAATTTTTCTATTAACTTATAACGTCAAGAAACACAGTTTAAAAAAAAAAATTAAACTTTAAGATGCTTAAAGTATTGCGGTTTCAAGTAACCTCTGAATTACTTAGTTATGCTAGCAGATCAAAAATTAAATTTTAAAAACATAGTTCAAACAAATTTTTTACGATGAACATGGCGGCACTATCAAATTACCAACAGAACAACAGAATAACTTATTTTTCTACTATTGATTAGTATCAATTTAAACTAAATAAATGGTACTAAATATTCGTTATCACTATAAGTTGGGTAATAAATTTGGTTATTAACGATACAAACACATATACTTTTTTTTCTTCCGTTAAACTTTAATGTAATTTAATAATTTAATCTAACTAAATACTATTTTTTTACTGTTTTCAATTTGAATTTATTCACGGAGCTCCACAAAAAAAAATAAATGTCCAAGAGTACATATATAAAAAAAACATGATTCAATAACACTTCAAAAGAAGAAGAAGAATTCAAAAAAGAAATATCGTTACAAACAGGGTTGAAAAATATATGAATAGAAAAACGATAAATTGTATTGAACGCGTTGATTTATGTACAAGAAAGTTGTTTAGACAAATGAATTTTTACGGGATAAACAGTTTGGTAGCAAAATACACCGCACAAAATTTTTATTTTCCATATCAGTTTTTCTGAAAATATTTTTAACTTCACATCTTATTGTACTAGTATGGCTTGAGTGCAAGAGTTTCTAATTAAAAAATCGTAGAGTTAAAGTTTAAGGTTTGAACCATACAGAATAGTCATAAATAATTTAATTTTTTGTTTACATTTTCTGTTTAATTTTATGTTTTAAAACACTGTACAGTTTTTTTCATGGTCGTTCATGTGAGATTTTCACTAAATTTTGCAACATGATCTAGATGCAAACTGACCAAATTTTGGGCGATAAAAAATAAATTACTTGTAAAATTTCTAAAAACAACAGAGCTCAAAGCAAATATGGTTATCAGGTTGCCTTATAGAAAATAAAAAACCACCAAACCGGTGATTACTGGTCTAATTAAAATACAAATTGACTATAATCTTGAATTTTAAATAAAATCATTCTGCATGCTGCTTTCACAACAGTTTTCAAATTAAATATTCATTCATTTACAAAAAAAAAAAAAAAACAAATCCACAATATAAATTTTTCTATCACCCCCCCCATTTTATGATTTCCTTGAAGCTACCAAAAATTAAATAAAAATCATTTGTTCATATTTGCCTGTAGGGAGAATTTTTCCTTTTATAAATTTAATTTAATTTTTTATTTATCCTAATAAAGTTTATTTATTCATAAAACGCAACAGTTCCTTTTAAGGGATTGTAAGTAGTTGTAATAATGTTGGAGTGTCTTAAATTCTGAAATAGGGAAAACATAATTTTCTTGTTTTCACATAAGAAAATATTATTTGTTGTTTTGGTGATGACGGTTATGTGGCGTATATTTGGAATAAACAAAACTTTACGTTTAGGAAAGGATTAAATTTTTTTAATTTCATTTAAGAATAAAAATATTTGCTTCATTTAACTTGAAAATCAAAGGAAAATAATGAAAAATTCTTTAGCATAAAGTTTTCACGAAAACTGTCTTCATGTTTCATAAAAATTGAATTATGATCGACATATCAAATTTAAATTAATTTTTAAAAGTTTAATCCGGTAAATTTTGTAATTTCAAAAGTTTTTTTTGTTATTTGAGAAAAAGTCGTGCTTTTTTGAAAAGCATTTCTGAAGGTTAGTTTAACATCAATAATATTAATAAAATGAAGAAAAAAAGTTTAATATTTTATTTGAAAAAAATTTGCAAAGGTTGAAAACTTGTCGTTAACTTTGTAAATTTTCATTTAAAATTTGATTCTTAAAATATTGTTTGGATTATTTAATCGAAAAAGTTTGGGATATCGTTTTATGGTAAATTTTGGATATGTATTTGTGTGAATGGAAAATGTTTGTTTCAATCACCGACCAAAATTTTATTAAATGTTTTCTCTTTTAAATAAAATAAAATTTAATATTTACAGACACGATTTTGTATTTAATGATTTACGTCAAACAATGTCTAACTTCTTTCATAATTATTACAGAAAGTCAATTTATTTCCTTTTCGATTAAAATCTAAACTTTTAAATTTTTAATGAAATTGCTAGTAGAATATGCATTTCAAAACTCAATGTCGTAATTCTAAAACTAGTTTTTTGAAAATAATTTAAGTTTTAGAAATATGATTTCTGCAAAATATATATATTTCATATTTTTGAGTTAAACATTTCTGTAACTGTATTTTACTGAATAATTAATTAATGTATATGGAAAATTTATAAAGTTTTTTGTAGAAACTAAGTGGTTTTGTTCTGATTACATTTGTATGATTAAATAGTAAGACTAGGTTATATTTCACCATATAAACAGGATGATTTAGCCATTGAAAAGGCCAGCAAAACCTATTTATAATCAGGTTTTTTTTTTTCGTTAACAGATCAAATGCAGATTGAAGTATTATATGTATATCAACCCTATCTTTTAGTCCAAGAAGCTAAGATTAATACCTAATAGATGTAAATTTAATTTAATCTTTTAATCTCTACCGTAACTAAAACTCCATCCTACATAATTTCTTCTATAGCAAACTACAATTTGTATTGATATTTTAATGATTTTCAATCAAAGTGGATTAATGTATCAATTTACATACAAGGAACTTAAGGTATATTTAATTAGAAAAATGTTATAAAACAATGAGGAAAAAATAGAATAATTTCAATAGATAAATAAAATCACAACATGTCAACAAATTGACGTTTGTCAAAATTTTATAGAGATGAACCTCAATATTTTTCCTCATACATTAGAGAAATATAGTTTATGCTAGAATCTTTCTGTCATCTACAGGCAAAGATTTATTGAATAATAACTTCAAAAAAAAAATTGAAAAAATATGCTGGCGGTAATCTCTAGATGTCAATTTAAGCGAAATAAGTCAAAATACCAGGTTTGCTACCTTAAACAGGCCATAAATTGAAAACCAAAAATTTTACATTTGAAACCAAAGCTGGTGCTGTGGCTAAACCCGCTTACCAATTATGCTATAACTTGAGGTAGGGGATTGTTTTGGACCCACCTTTCAGTTTATATGCCATTCCCCAAGATTTGCGACAACTTTTTTTTTCGCTAAAAAAACAGGTAAGGGGTTAACCCATGCTTTTTTTGCAAAATTTTTTTCAAAAAAAAAATTGAAAAAATATGCTGGCGGTAATCTCTAGATGTCAATTTAAGCGAAATAAGTCAAAATACCAGGTTTGCTACCTTAAACAGGCCATAAATTGAAAACCAAAAATTTTACATTTGAAACCAAAGCTGGTGCTGTGGCTAAACCCGCTTACCAATTATGCTATAACTTGAGGTAGGGGATTGTTTTGGACCCACCTTTCAGTTTATATGCCATTCCCCAAGATTTGCGACAACTTTTTTTTTCTCTAAAAAAACAGGTAAGGGGTTAACCCATGCTTTTTTTGCAAAATTTTGTCAAAAAAAAAAATTGCAAAAATATGCTGGCGGTAATCTCTAGATGTCAATTTAAGCGAAATAAGTCAAAATACCAGGTTTGCTACCTTAAACAGGCCATAAATTGAAAACCAAAAATTTTACATTTGAAAGCAAAGCTGGTGCTGTGGCTAAACCCGCTTACCAATTATGCTATAACTTGAGGTAGGGGATTGTTTTGGACCCACCTTTCAGTTTATATGCCATTCCCCAAGATTTGCGACAACTTTTTTTTTCTCTAAAAAAACAGGTAAGGGGTTAACCCATGCTTTTTTTGCAAAATTTTGTCAAAAAAAAAAATTGCAAAAATATGCTGGCGGTAATCTCTAGATGTCAATTTAAGCGAAATAAGTCAAAATACCAGGTTTGCTACCTTAAACAGGCCATAAATTGAAAACCAAAAATTTTACATTTGAAAGCAAAGCTGGTGCTGTGGCTAAACCCGCTTACCAATTATGCTATAACTTGAGGTAGGGGATTGTTTTGGACCCACCTTTCAGTTTATATGCCATTCCCCAAGATTTGCGACAACTTTTTTTTTCTCTAAAAAAACAGGTAAGGGGTTAACCCATGCTTTTTTTGCAAAATTTTTGTCAAAAAAAAAAATTGCAAAAATATGCTGGCGGTAATCTCTAGATGTCAATTTAAGCGAAATAAGTCAAAATACCAGGTTTGCTACCTTAAACAGGCCATAAATTGAAAACCAAAAATTTTACATTTGAAACCAAAGCTGGTGCTGTGGCTAAACCCGCTTACCAATTATGCTATAACTTGAGGTAGGGGATTGTTTTGGACCCACCTTTCAGTTTATATGCCATTCCCCAAGATTTGCGACAACTTTTTTTTTCTCTAAAAAAACAGGTAAGGGGTTAACCCATGCTTTTTTTGCAAAATTTTTGTCAAAAAAAAAAATTGCAAAAATATGCTGGCGGTAATCTCTAGATGTCAATTTAAGCGAAATAAGTCAAAATACCAGGTTTGCTACCTTAAACAGGCCATAAATTGAAAACCAAAAATTTTACATTTGAAAGCAAAGCTGGTGCTGTGGCTAAACCCGCTTACCAATTATGCTATAACTTGAGGTAGGGGATTGTTTTGGACCCACCTTTCAGTTTATATGCCATTCCCCAAGATTTGCGACAACTTTTTTTTTCTCTAAAAAAACAGGTAAGGGGTTAACCCATGCTTTTTTTGCAAAATTTTTGTCAAAAAAAAAAATTGCAAAAATATGCTGGCGGTAATCTCTAGATGTCAATTTAAGCGAAATAAGTCAAAATACCAGGTTTGCTACCTTAAACAGGCCATAAATTGAAAACCAAAAATTTTACATTTGAAAGCAAAGCTGGTGCTGTGGCTAAACCCGCTTACCAATTATGCTATAACTTGAGGTAGGGGATTGTTTTGGACCCACCTTTCAGTTTATATGCCATTCCCCAAGATTTGCGACAACTTTTTTTTTCTCTAAAAAAACAGGTAAGGGGTTAACCCATGCTTTTTTTGCAAAATTTTTGTCAAAAAAAAAAATTGCAAAAATATGCTGGCGGTAATCTCTAGATGTCAATTTAAGCGAAATAAGTCAAAATACCAGGTTTGCTACCTTAAACAGGCCATAAATTGAAAACCAAAAATTTTACATTTGAAAGCAAAGCTGGTGCTGTGGCTAAACCCGCTTACCAATTATGCTATAACTTGAGGTAGGGGATTGTTTTGGACCCACCTTTCAGTTTATATGCCATTCCCCAAGATTTGCGACAACTTTTTTTTTCTCTAAAAAAACAGGTAAGGGGTTAACCCATGCTTTTTTTGCAAAATTTTGTCAAAAAAAAAATGGCAAAAATATGCTGGCGGTAATCTCTAGATGTCAATTTAAGCGAAATAAGTCAAAATACCAGGTTTGCTACCTTAAACAGGCCATAAATTGAAAACCAAAAATTTTACATTTGAAACCAAAGCTGGTGCTGTGGCTAAACCCGCTTACCAATTATGCTATAACTTGAGGTAGGGGATTGTTTTGGACCCACCTTTCAGTTTATATGCCATTCCCCAAGATTTGCGACAACTTTTTTTTTCTCTAAAAAAACAGGTAAGGGGTTAACCCATGCTTTTTTTGCAAAATTTTGTCAAAAAAAAAATTGCAAAAATATGCTGGCGGTAATCTCTAGATGTCAATTTAAGCGAAATAAGTCAAAATACCAGGTTTGCTACCTTAAACAGGCCATAAATTGAAAACCAAAAATTTTACATTTGAAACCAAAGCTGGTGCTGTGGCTAAACCCGCTTACCAATTATGCTATAACTTGAGGTAGGGGATTGTTTTGGACCCACCTTTCAGTTTATATGCCATTCCCCAAGATTTGCGACAACTTTTTTTTTCTCTAAAAAAACAGGTAAGGGGTTAACCCATGCTTTTTTTGCAAAATTTTGTCAAAAAAAAAATTGAAAAAATATGCTGGCGGTAATCTCTAGATGTCAATTTAAGCGAAATAAGTCAAAATACCAGGTTTGCTACCTTAAACAGGCCATAAATTGAAAACCAAATATTTTACATTTGAAACCAAAGCTGGTGCTGTGGCTAAACCCGCTTACCAATTATGCTATAACTTGAGGTAGGGGATTGTTTTGGGCCCACCTTTCAGTTTATATGCCATTCCCCAAGATTTGCGACAACTTTTTTTTTCGCTAAAAAAACAGGTAAGGGGTTAACCCATGCTATTTTTGCAAAATTTTTGTCAAAAAAAAAAATTGCAAAAATATGCTGGCGGTAATCTCTAGATGTCAATTTAAGCGAAATAAGTCAAAATACCAGGTTTGCTACCTTAAACAGGCCATAAATTGAAAACCAAAAATTTTACATTTGAAACCAAAGCTGGTGCTGTGGCTAAACCCGCTTACCAATTATGCTATAACTTGAGGTAGGGGATTGTTTTGGACCCACCTTTCAGTTTATATGCCATTCCCCAAGATTTGCGACAACTTTTTTTTTCTCTAAAAAAACAGGTAAGGGGTTAACCCATGCTTTTTTTGCAAAATTTTTGTCAAAAAAAAAAATTGCAAAAATATGCTGGCGGTAATCTCTAGATGTCAATTTAAGCGAAATAAGTCAAAATACCAGGTTTGCTACCTTAAACAGGCCATAAATTGAAAACCAAAAATTTTACATTTGAAAGCAAAGCTGGTGCTGTGGCTAAACCCGCTTACCAATTATGCTATAACTTGAGGTAGGGGATTGTTTTGGACCCACCTTTCAGTTTATATGCCATTCCCCAAGATTTGCGACAACTTTTTTTTTCTCTAAAAAAACAGGTAAGGGGTTAACCCATGCTTTTTTTGCAAAATTTTGTCAAAAAAAAAAATTGCAAAAATATGCTGGCGGTAATCTCTAGATGTCAATTTAAGCGAAATAAGTCAAAATACCAGGTTTGCTACCTTAAACAGGCCATAAATTGAAAACCAAAAATTTTACATTTGAAAGCAAAGCTGGTGCTGTGGCTAAACCCGCTTACCAATTATGCTATAACTTGAGGTAGGGGATTGTTTTGGACCCACCTTTCAGTTTATATGCCATTCCCCAAGATTTGCGACAACTTTTTTTTTCTCTAAAAAAACAGGTAAGGGGTTAACCCATGCTTTTTTTGCAAAATTTTGTCAAAAAAAAAAATTGCAAAAATATGCTGGCGGTAATCTCTAGATGTCAATTTAAGCGAAATAAGTCAAAATACCAGGTTTGCTACCTTAAACAGGCCATAAATTGAAAACCAAAAATTTTACATTTGAAACCAAAGCTGGTGCTGTGGCTAAACCCGCTTACCAATTATGCTATAACTTGAGGTAGGGGATTGTTTTGGACCCACCTTTCAGTTTATATGCCATTCCCCAAGATTTGCGACAACTTTTTTTTTCTCTAAAAAAACAGGTAAGGGGTTAACCCATGCTTTTTTTGCAAAATTTTTGTCAAAAAAAAAAATTGCAAAAATATGCTGGCGGTAATCTCTAGATGTCAATTTAAGCGAAATAAGTCAAAATACCAGGTTTGCTACCTTAAACAGGCCATAAATTGAAAACCAAAAATTTTACATTTGAAAGCAAAGCTGGTGCTGTGGCTAAACCCGCTTACCAATTATGCTATAACTTGAGGTAGGGGATTGTTTTGGACCCACCTTTCAGTTTATATGCCATTCCCCAAGATTTGCGACAACTTTTTTTTTCTCTAAAAAAACAGGTAAGGGGTTAACCCATGCTTTTTTTGCAAAATTTTTGTCAAAAAAAAAAATTGCAAAAATATGCTGGCGGTAATCTCTAGATGTCAATTTAAGCGAAATAAGTCAAAATACCAGGTTTGCTACCTTAAACAGGCCATAAATTGAAAACCAAAAATTTTACATTTGAAACCAAAGCTGGTGCTGTGGCTAAACCCGCTTACCAATTATGCTATAACTTGAGGTAGGGGATTGTTTTGGACCCACCTTTCAGTTTATATGCCATTCCCCAAGATTTGCGACAACTTTTTTTTTCTCTAAAAAAACAGGTAAGGGGTTAACCCATGCTTTTTTTGCAAAATTTTTGTCAAAAAAAAAAATTGCAAAAATATGCTGGCGGTAATCTCTAGATGTCAATTTAAGCGAAATAAGTCAAAATACCAGGTTTGCTACCTTAAACAGGCCATAAATTGAAAACCAAAAATTTTACATTTGAAACCAAAGCTGGTGCTGTGGCTAAACCCGTTTACCAATTATGCTATAACTTGAGGTAGGGGATTGTTTTGGACCCACCTTTCAGTTTATATGCCATTCCCCAAGATTTGCGACAACTTTTTTTTTCTCTAAAAAAACAGGTAAGGGGTTAACCCATGCTTTTTTTGCAAAATTTTTGTCAAAAAAAAAAATTGCAAAAATATGCTGGCGGTAATCTCTAGATGTCAATTTAAGCGAAATAAGTCAAAATACCAGGTTTGCTACCTTAAACAGGCCATAAATTGAAAACCAAAAATTTTACATTTGAAAGCAAAGCTGGTGCTGTGGCTAAACCCGCTTACCAATTATGCTATAACTTGAGGTAGGGGATTGTTTTGGACCCACCTTTCAGTTTATATGCCATTCCCCAAGATTTGCGACAACTTTTTTTTTCTCTAAAAAAACAGGTAAGGGGTTAACCCATGCTTTTTTTGCAAAATTTTTGTCAAAAAAAAAAATTGCAAAAATATGCTGGCGGTAATCTCTAGATGTCAATTTAAGCGAAATAAGTCAAAGTACCAGGTTTGCTACCTTAAACAGGCCATAAATTGAAAACCAAAAATTTTACATTTGAAACCAAAGCTGGTGCTGTGGCTAAACCCGCCTACCAATTATGCTATAACTTGAGGTAGGGGATTGTTTTGGACCCACCTTTCAGTTTATATGCCATTCCCCAAGATTTGCGACAACTTTTTTTTTCTCTAAAAAAACAGGTAAGGGGTTAACCCATGCTTTTTTTGCAAAATTTTTGTCAAAAAAAAAAATTGCAAAAATATGCTGGCGGTAATCTCTAGATGTCGATTTAAGCGAAATAAGTCAAAGTACCAGGTTTGCTACCTTAAACAGGCCATAAATTGAAAACCAAAAATTTTACATTTGAAACCAAAGCTGGTGCTGTGGCTAAACCCGCTTACCAATTATGCTATAACTTGAGGTAGGGGATTGTTTTGGACCCACCTTTCAGTTTATATGCCATTCCCCAAGATTTGCGACAACTTTTTTTTTCTCTAAAAAAACAGGTAAGGGGTTAACCCATGCTTTTTTTGCAAAATTTTTGTCAAAAAAAAAAATTGCAAAAATATGCTGGCGGTAATCTCTAGATGTCAATTTAAGCGAAATAAGTCAAAATACCAGGTTTGCTACCTTAAACAGGCCATAAATTGAAAACCAAAAATTTTACATTTGAAACCAAAGCTGGTGCTGTGGCTAAACCCGCTTACCAATTATGCTATAACTTGAGGTAGGGGATTGTTTTGGACCCACCTTTCAGTTTATATGCCATTCCCCAAGATTTGCGACAACTTTTTTTTTCGCTAAAAAAACAGGTAAGGGGTTAACCCATGCTTTTTTTGCAAAATTTTTGTCAAAAAAAAAATTGCAAAAATATGCTGGCGGTAATCTCTAGATGTCAATTTAAGCGAAATAAGTCAAAATACCAGGTTTGCTACCTTAAACAGGCCATAAATTGAAAACCAAAAATTTTACATTTGAAACCAAAGCTGGTGCTGTGGCTAAACCCGCTTACCAATTATGCTATAACTTGAGGTAGGGGATTGTTTTGGACCCACCTTTCAGTTTATATGCCATTCCCCAAGATTTGCGACAACTTTTTTTTTCTCTAAAAAAACAGGTAAGGGGTTAACCCATGCTTTTTTTGCAAAATTTTTGTCAAAAAAAAAAATTGCAAAAATATGCTGGCGGTAATCTCTAGATGTCAATTTAAGCGAAATAAGTCAAAATACCAGGTTTGCTACCTTAAACAGGCCATAAATTGAAAACCAAAAATTTTACATTTGAAAGCAAAGCTGGTGCTGTGGCTAAACCCGCTTACCAATTATGCTATAACTTGAGGTAGGGGATTGTTTTGGACCCACATTTCAGTTTATATGCCATTCCCCAAGATTTGCGACAACTTTTTTTTTCTCTAAAAAAACAGGTAAGGGGTTAACCCATGCTTTTTTTGCAAAATTTTTGTCAAAAAAAAAATTGCAAAAATATGCTGGCGGTAATCTCTAGATGTCAATTTAAGCGAAATAAGTCAAAATACCAGGTTTGCTACCTTAAACAGGCCATAAATTGAAAACCAAAAATTTTACATTTGAAACCAAAGCTGGTGCTGTGGCTAAACCCGCTTACCAATTATGCTATAACTTGAGGTAGGGGATTGTTTTGGACCCACCTTTCAGTTTATATGCCATTCCCCAAGATTTGCGACAACTTTTTTTTTCTCTAAAAAAACAGGTAAGGGGTTAACCCATGCTTTTTTTGCAAAATTTTGTCAAAAAAAAAAATTGAAAAAATATGCTGGCGGTAATCTCTAGATGTCAATTTAAGCGAAATAAGTCAAAATACCAGGTTTGCTACCTTAAACAGGCCATAAATTGAAAACCAAATATTTTACATTTGAAACCAAAGCTGGTGCTGTGGCTAAACCCGCTTACCAATTATGCTATAACTTGAGGTAGGGGATTGTTTTGGGCCCACCTTTCAGTTTATATGCCATTCCCCAAGATTTGCGACAACTTTTTTTTTCGCTAAAAAAACAGGTAAGGGGTTAACCCATGCTATTTTTGCAAAATTTTTGTCAAAAAAAAAAATTGCAAAAATATGCTGGCGGTAATCTCTAGATGTCAATTTAAGCGAAATAAGTCAAAATACCAGGTTTGCTACCTTAAACAGGCCATAAATTGAAAACCAAAAATTTTACATTTGAAACCAAAGCTGGTGCTGTGGCTAAACCCGCTTACCAATTATGCTATAACTTGAGGTAGGGGATTGTTTTGGACCCACCTTTCAGTTTATATGCCATTCCCCAAGATTTGCGACAACTTTTTTTTTCTCTAAAAAAACAGGTAAGGGGTTAACCCATGCTTTTTTTGCAAAATTTTTGTCAAAAAAAAAAATTGCAAAAATATGCTGGCGGTAATCTCTAGATGTCAATTTAAGCGAAATAAGTCAAAATACCAGGTTTGCTACCTTAAACAGGCCATAAATTGAAAACCAAAAATTTTACATTTGAAAGCAAAGCTGGTGCTGTGGCTAAACCCGCTTACCAATTATGCTATAACTTGAGGTAGGGGATTGTTTTGGACCCACCTTTCAGTTTATATGCCATTCCCCAAGATTTGCGACAACTTTTTTTTTCTCTAAAAAAACAGGTAAGGGGTTAACCCATGCTTTTTTTGCAAAATTTTGTCAAAAAAAAAAATTGCAAAAATATGCTGGCGGTAATCTCTAGATGTCAATTTAAGCGAAATAAGTCAAAATACCAGGTTTGCTACCTTAAACAGGCCATAAATTGAAAACCAAAAATTTTACATTTGAAAGCAAAGCTGGTGCTGTGGCTAAACCCGCTTACCAATTATGCTATAACTTGAGGTAGGGGATTGTTTTGGACCCACCTTTCAGTTTATATGCCATTCCCCAAGATTTGCGACAACTTTTTTTTTCTCTAAAAAAACAGGTAAGGGGTTAACCCATGCTTTTTTTGCAAAATTTTTGTCAAAAAAAAAAATTGCAAAAATATGCTGGCGGTAATCTCTAGATGTCAATTTAAGCGAAATAAGTCAAAATACCAGGTTTGCTACCTTAAACAGGCCATAAATTGAAAACCAAAAATTTTACATTTGAAAGCAAAGCTGGTGCTGTGGCTAAACCCGCTTACCAATTATGCTATAACTTGAGGTAGGGGATTGTTTTGGACCCACCTTTCAGTTTATATGCCATTCCCCAAGATTTGCGACAACTTTTTTTTTCTCTAAAAAAACAGGTAAGGGGTTAACCCATGCTTTTTTTGCAAAATTTTTGTCAAAAAAAAAATTGCAAAAATATGCTGGCGGTAATCTCTAGATGTCAATTTAAGCGAAATAAGTCAAAATACCAGGTTTGCTACCTTAAACAGGCCATAAATTGAAAACCAAAAATTTTACATTTGAAACCAAAGCTGGTGCTGTGGCTAAACCCGCTTACCAATTATGCTATAACTTGAGGTAGGGGATTGTTTTGGACCCACCTTTCAGTTTATATGCCATTCCCCAAGATTTGCGACAACTTTTTTTTTCGCTAAAAAAACAGGTAAGGGGTTAACCCATGCTTTTTTTGCAAAATTTTTGTCAAAAAAAAAATTGAAAAAATATGCTGGCGGTAATCTCTAGATGTCAATTTAAGCGAAATAAGTCAAAATACCAGGTTTGCTACCTTAAACAGGCCATAAATTGAAAACCAAAAATTTTACATTTGAAACCAAAGCTGGTGCTGTGGCTAAACCCGCTTACCAATTATGCTATAACTTGAGGTAGGGGATTGTTTTGGACCCACCTTTCAGTTTATATGCCATTCCCCAAGATTTGCGACAACTTTTTTTTTCGCTAAAAAAACAGGTAAGGGGTTAACCCATGCTTTTTTTGCAAAATTTTTGTCAAAAAAAAAATTGAAAAAATATGCTGGCGGTAATCTCTAGATGTCAATTTAAGCGAAATAAGTCAAAATACCAGGTTTGCTACCTTAAACAGGCCATAAATTGAAAACCAAAAATTTTACATTTGAAACCAAAGCTGGTGCTGTGGCTAAACCCGCTTACCAATTATGCTATAACTTGAGGAAGGGGATTGTTTTGGACCCACCTTTCAGTTTATATGCCATTCCCCAAGATTTGCGACAACTTTTTTTTTCGCTAATAAACAGGTAAGGGGTTAACCCATGCTTTTTTTGCAAAATTTTTGTCAAAAAAAAAATTGAAAAAATATGCTGGCGGTAATCTCTAGATGTCAATTTAAGCGAAATAAGTCAAAATACCTGGTTTGCTACCTTAAACAGGCCGTAAATTGAAAACCAAAAATTTTACATTTGAAACCAAAGCTGGTGCTGTGGCTAAACCCGCTTACCAATTATGCTATAACTTGAGGTAGGGGATTGTTTTGGACCCACCTTTCAGTTTATATGCCATTCCCCAAGATTTGCGACAACTTTTTTTTTCTCTAAAAAAACAGGTAAGGGGTTAACCCATGCTTTTTTTGCAAAATTTTTGTCAAAAAAAAAAATTGAAAAAATATGCTGGCGGTAATCTCTAGATGTCAATTTAAGCGAAATAAGTCAAAATACCAGGTTTGCTACCTTAAACAGGCCATAAATTGAAAACCAAAAATTTTACATTTGAAACCAAAGCTGGTGCTGTGGCTAAACCCGCTTACCAATTATGCTATAACTTGAGGTAGGGGATTGTTTTGGACCCACCTTTCAGTTTATATGCCATTCCCCAAGATTTGCGACAACTTTTTTTTTCGCTAATAAACAGGTAAGGGGTTAACCCATGCTTTTTTTGCAAAATTTTTGTCAAAAAAAAAATTGAAAAAATATGCTGGCGGTAATCTCTAGATGTCAATTTAAGCGAAATAAGTCAAAATACCAGGTTTGCTACCTTAAACAGGCCATAAATTGAAAACCAAAAATTTTACATTTGAAACCAAAGCTGGTGCTGTGGCTAAACTCGCTTACCAATTATGCTATAACTTGAGGTAGGGGATTGTTTTGGACCCACCTTTCAGTTTATATGCCATTCCCCAAGATTTGCGACAACTTTTTTTTTGGCTAAAAAAACAGGTAAGGGGTTATACCATGCTTTTTTTGCAAAATTTTTGTCAAAAAAAAATTGAAAAAATATGCTGGCGGTAATCTCTAGATGTCAATTTAAGCGAAATAAGTCAAAATACCTGGTTTGCTACCTTAAACAGGCCGTAAATTGAAAACCAAAAATTTTACATTTGAAACCAAAGCTGGTGCTGTGGCTAAACCCGCTTACCAATTATGCTATAACTTGAGGTAGGGGATTGTTTTGGACCCACCTTTCAGTTTATATGCCATTCCCCAAGATTTGCGACAACTTTTTTTTTCTCTAAAAAAACAGGTAAGGGGTTAACCCATGCTTTTTTTGCAAAATTTTTGTCAAAAAAAAAAATTGAAAAAATATGCTGGCGGTAATCTCTAGATGTCAATTTAAGCGAAATAAGTCAAAATACCAGGTTTGCTACCTTAAACAGGCCATAAATTGAAAACCAAAAATTTTACATTTGAAACCAAAGCTGGTGCTGTGGCTAAACCCGCTTACCAATTATGCTATAACTTGAGGTAGGGGATTGTTTTGGACCCACCTTTCAGTTTATATGCCATTCCCCAAGATTTGCGACAACTTTTTTTTTCGCTAAAAAAACAGGTAAGGGGTTAATCCATGCTTTTTTTGCAAAATTTTTGTCAAATCGGAGCAAAAATATTGTGATTATAATCATTTTCAATTTAGACTGAATGTGTCTCGCTACACGCATCGCCAGCTCACACACACACACACACACACACACACACACACACACACACACACACACACACACACACACACACACACACACACACACACACACACACACACACACACACACACACACACACACACACACACACACACACACACACACACACACACACACACACACACACACACACACACACACACACACACACACACACACACACACACACACACACACACACACACACACACACACACACACACACACACACACACACACACACACACACACACACACACACACACACACACACACACACACACACACACACACACACACACACACACACACACACACACACACACACACACACACACACGCATCCACAAGCAAGCCCCCATTCAATCACTTGTACACCCTTTCACACGCATTCACACCTCTACGTTAAAAAAAGTAAATAAAATAAACAAAATTCGCTCACCCCATGATTATATCCTCCAGGCTTCAAAGTCTTAAGGTCTTAGCCCTCCATCAGCGGCGAGAAATCCCATAGGCAAGGTGTCATTGCCAAAATTGCATAAATAATACTTAAATATTGCGTTGAAGTTCAGTAGTATCAGCCAGAAATTTATAAAAATGTTGCGTTAACTTTCGGTTGTAATAGCACAAAAACTATATATAAATGTTGCGTTGAAACTCGGTAGTATCAGCCAGTAATTTATAAAAATGTTCCGTTGAATTTCGGTTGTAATAGCACAAGAATTGTATATCAATGTTGAGTTGAACTTCGGTTGTAATAGCACAAAAATTGTATAAAAATGTTGCGTTGAAATTCTGTAGACAATAGCGGGTAAAAACTGTAGCAAATGTTGAATAAATATGGCAGGAAAGTTGCGCCGCGATAGCTAAGCGATTGAGGTAACTGGATACAAATACTATGTAAATGGTGATATAAAATTCGATGTATAAACTGATAGAAATACGAAAAAGTTGCGCCGCAATAGCTAGGCGATTGATGTCCAATTGATACAATTACTATGTAGGTGTGGATATAATTACGACGCATCAATGGATAAAAACATTGTAGAATTATCGTATTAAAAACTGTAGCAAAATGCTGCATAAATATTGTAGAAATACGGAAAAAGTTGCGTTGAAATACTGTATCCTGTTCAACACATCATCACCAAACAGCCACTTAACATTTGGTAATATTGACTTATTTCCTTCAGACGGGCCATACAACTCATCGATCAATGATTCAAAACTTAGCAGATTATATGTAAAAAAATTTTTATTTATAATTTGGATCATATGAATATACAAATAGTTGAATGCACATCAAATCGTACTAATATAGTAATGTAATCTCTATGGTCGTTGATAGCGTAATTAGAAATATTCTAACTTATATTAATCTTGATCAAAACGATTCAATTCCAAAATCGATTGATTAATACCTTTTGTTATTTTTAAAGAAAAATCTATCCTGGAGTACATATGCATGCAATTGGTTGAATAGAAATTAAATAATATTAATCTATAATTAATTTCTAATGCTATGGTAGCGTATTTTAATTTAAGTTGACTTATATTAATTTTGATCAAAATGATTCCGTTTCAAAAATCGATTGCTTAATAAAATTCCTTTATGACTAATGATTCGAAAACGGAGTATTTTTTTCCTATTATATTTGACAGTTAACTTATGTTCCAACAAACACTAAACAGGTTTCACAAACAAGAACCGTGAAATAGTTCAGTACGGTTAATGACGCTAATCTTAAACTTCCTTTTTTCGTGCAGCCAAATGTGCAAAATTCCACCTTCAACAATCCACGATGGCCTGGTAAATCGATCGTCCCAGAACAAATTTTATTTATCACATACCAAAATTGAAATTAAAAAAACTGACTGTCACAATCATCTACAAGGACAAAACAAAAATTGACTAACAGACGTCAAACACGCAAAAAAAAATCCAATGGGAAAAGAATAGACTAAGAGACAAAAAATCATATATTCATCTCTTATATAGAAATTTAATATCGAAAATTCGGCTACAAAGTTTTTTTTGAAGGGAAATTTATAGAATGTTTGTACATTTTCCGTTCAAACAAAATACTGATTGTTACTGTGTAATACATAAAATTGTAAGATAATTTCACGAAATAAGTTATTTCCAACGCATTTGGAAGAAAAATTAAAATGGATTAAACGTAAATTTAACCGATTTTATGATGTTTATGTGTTATGAGATAATAGCCCACAACAGTATTACAGTAAAATTGAGATCTATAACGGAAATAAAATTGATAAAACACTTATATAAGAAATATAATACGTTTCGAAGACAATTACAAAACTTATTGTAGGATAATAATTTTTAGCTATTGAGACGTTTGGGACAAATATGAACAGCTGTTTGAGGTTCGAAAATATTTTAGAGCAACTACGGTTAAAGTCCTGAGAATTCAAATTTTGGTAGTATGGTGAAATAACGCTGGTGAAAACGCAGTATGAACCAATATTAGGGGATTGTAAAATAAAATATTATTGTTAATGGTGTTGTGCTAAAAGGGCATATGTGTAACGGAAACTTTACGAAAAATATGACCATAGACTACGGATGAATGAAAAATTGTTGTGAACTACGCGTGATATATATAAAAAAAGTGATATGTAAGGAAATAGAAACTACATAAATCGGTGACTAACTACACTACGTCATCACATTCCAGGCTACATAACAAATATTTTAATCCACAAAATTATTATTAAAAAATTGAAACCCTGTAGTTGAAAGATCTAGTAAATCACTTTTTTAAAGATCATTTCAGAGACCAGGATAGAGATTATTGTAAAATTATCTTATAGTTTATCTTTCGGGTCAGGTTGTCCCCACAATTGTAACGTGATTAACATTTTTGAGTTATGTTCAAAATTATGATGGCTTAATCAAAACGCGATTCAGTTACCCAATTACCTATCTCTATCTTTTATCCTACGGGCCATGTGTGTGTTTTCCCCACGATTGTAACGTGATCAATTATTCTGCATTATCGCTTGCCAGACTAAAATCAAAATGTATTCCATATCAGTGTTTTTCGTTATAAACATGTTTGTAAGTGTATAAAACTCCACAATTCCGCAATATTTTATAAAGATTTCCATAGTTATAAAAACAATTTCGTTGTTGAAACAAACTTTTCCAGTTTTTATTTTTATTGACCGCTAAATACGTTGCTGTCATTCATATCAAACTTCCTTATTTTTTTACTATCTTAACCACAATTTTATTTCGAAAACTATTAAAGTATTTCGAAATGAAATGATGTGAAGTAGACTCGTAGATTAAAAATGAAATTACTAGAGGGAAAACTAAAAATTAAAAGCTTTTTCTTTATAGTGAACCATAAAAGCTATTTACTTTTTATAATAAAAATCTATCTAAATATATTTAGAAAAACAGAAAATTATATTTAAACAATCTCCACGCCTCTGAATATAAATAAAACTAACAAAAACAATAAAAACATTAAACTAAAATATCAATTTTTATTCCTTTTTCGTTGGATTCTTTATTTATTTATGTAGTTTTTTTATTACAATTTTCCAGGTTTTTCTTTTGAATAATTTTTCTATTTTATACGTAATTTTTTTGCACAGAAGGGTTAGAAAAAGGGTTAAAAAAAAATTACTTCATAATTGTTTTGTGTGATAACATAAATAAAATTTGTTGTTTTTTTGAGCTTCATATTGGTTGATTTCGTTTGATTTTCCTAACGCGAAAAAGGTTTACATAACAAAGGTGAGGTTTGTTGGTCAATTTAATTGGAAGTTATAGTGTTTTGGGGTGGATTTATTTATTTTTTTTTTAGACTTTTGAAATATGAATAAAATTAATTTTTAAGGTGTGCTGGGTTCGTTATACGTAATTCTATGTTTTTTTTGTTATTGTTTTTATGCTAATATTTTGGTTAAAAAAAGACTATTTACAGGTAAATGGTTTTTGAATTTGATTAATTATTATTCAAAGTTAATATTTTTTACGTCTGGTATATGGTTTTTTTTTTGTCTAACAGGATTTGTGATGAATGTCAAAGATAAAATGTGATAACAGTTTTAACAATTTTGGTTCGTTTTGTTGATGATGTCTGTGCTATGGAATTTAGAAAATAACGATGAGTCGGGATATATTTTTAATTAGTAAAGAGTTTTATTTGGCATAACTATTTATTTTATCAAAACTATAGCTTGGTCGATATAGCGTGTACTTATATTGAATGTGAAAGTAAATTTATAAAAAAAATAGAATAAGTCATCGATTTGAAAAAAAAAGATGAAATATTCTAGATAATTGTTTTGGGAAATTATCAGTTGTAAATTCCCAAGGGCGGTGATAATTCGAAATAATTTTTTGCCAAAAACTCAAAAGCACAAGGCCAAGGGCTTTTATCAATACCACTTGCTTGAGGAATTTTTCAAAAAATTATGAGACTTTATCAACGAACGAGGGGAATTCACTTAGAAATGTTTTCTCATTTTTCATTTCTTTATATTTTTTATGAATTATACGTTGGCCTACTGCGATATCAATTAATTATTTAAAAAAAATTTTGATAATTTCTAATGTCCCAGTAGGCCAGAGGTATAACTATTTATTATTAGTATAACTCAAATTTTATTGGTGAAATTGAATGATGTCATTACATTTTAGAGAATTTCATTGGTTTAAATCAAAATAAAACTATTGCAAAAAATTTTCAGTAGTAATTTTCCAAGGAAGGTGACCGTTCGAAGTATTTTTTTGCGAAAATTTCAAAAACATGTAGATTAGATTATCAATGCACTTGCTTGAGGAATTTTCCAAAAAATCATGAGAATTTATCACTGGTCAGGAGGAATTCGTTTAGAAAATGTTTTTTTTTTGATTTCTTTATATTTTTTTTATGTTTTATGCAATAAACGTGAATCATTTTTATTTATTATGGCTATAGTGTAAATTCATCAAGGCGTCAAACAAATTAATATTATCCAAAATTGCAAATAAACAAACAACCAGAAAAATATTATAAATGGCAGATATAATCTTCACTATGAAAATTATTTTGAAGGAAACAAAATTGGGTTAATGAATATTATTTTAAGATTTTTATTATACGTAAAAAAATTAATATAAATTATATGGGCGTTTCTCCAATTGAGTTTAAGAAAGGTTGCACTCGATAAAGCTCTAAAAGGAAAACACACATTTGTACCCTAAGGTTTGTGCGTTGCATAAAAATTTTTTTAAACCCATTTTTAGTTCAAGTTTGAAAAATATTTTACTTTGAAACACGTAATATAGGCATCGCAAACACGTGCCTTGGAACGTCACGAAGCACAGTGGTATGTCAACAGTGAAGAATAATTTTTAATGCTGCAGTGAGCCTTGCTTTCAGTATATCACTCGTAAACATGTATGCTAATTTGGCATTTTTTCATCGTTTAAACATCAGACATTTTGAAATGAAGCGCTGCTTCGTTGTACAACAACGAAGTGGCATAGCAGGCCGCGTACCTAGCGAGGTTGTTTTAATAGCCCCAAGCTAGCCGTAGTCTGTGGGGACGAGAATGAAATCCTGCTGCTCTAGTATAAATAAACATAATGTACGCGTAATTCGATATTATAACGGATTAATAGGTAAACAAGTGAACGAAATTAGACTCTGGCGACCCCCATATACGAACAAACCATGATCACCCCGTCAACCCCGCATTTACTCACACAATTACACGTTCTCGCACTTCATCCACTCATTCATACACACACACACACCCACACCTATACCCAAAAAATTTATTATAATTTATTATAATACCCTAAATTTCAATTATTGATAACATATGTAAGTACAATATCTTGAAATTTCTTTAATCGGATGAGTTGTAGGTTCAATTAGAATTTGCAAATAAAAATAAATATAATTGCAAAAGAAACAAAAGAATAATTCGTTATTTTACCAGCACCTACAAATTGATATGCTTTTCCCCAATGGTTTAATATAATTGTTAGAGGATGAATCATAGAAATCGAATCGCATTACATATTTTAATATTCGTGTTTAATGTAAGGCGCTTCACGCCTAGACATTGCTTGTATCAAAAAAAAATGATTACCAAACATTACAGCTAATTTTACCTTTAAACTTCTTCTTCTCTCTTCGGATGTTAGTAGACCTTTTGTTGAGTTTTCAAAGTTAAATTAATTAACGAATTCATCAAATTATCAAAATCCAATTCTGAGACCAACAAACCATTACGTGACGATACTAAAATTTGTGTCGTACTTTATTTAGATTAAACTTTTATAAGTTAGCGTTCCAAAGCAATATAATATGATATTTGCAAATCCAAATAGCATTTAACAACAAGTCCAGATGTTTAGATTAATATAGACGCGGGAGTGTCTTCTTGTCTTCATAATTCTTGTTGGCATGTTTACAATTAGATTTGGATAGACCCACACGCGCGCAACACACATACTCGCTCCAACGTACACACGTCCATAATCATTCATACGTAAAAATAAAAAAAAATTTACATGTGACTCACCTCATGTTTAGTCCAGACCCCACTCTATTAACAATTCAATTACTCGCTCATGGACGGGGGTCCAGGTCATTGATCGTGATGTCAGCAATCCGGATGTCGTCAGTGTTAGAGATTTGTGACCATAAACAAATGGGTTGATGATATCCGTATCGGTAGGTGTTACCGCAAAGGTATAGAGACTCCGCAGGCAAGGAGTAATTGTAGCTGTCGGGCGATGGCTAGCACCGAGATAAACCAAATATCAATAATAGACTTGAAGATCAATTAAATAACCGATTGGTTGGTTGTTATTACTGTTGCTTTTCTTAATTGATATTACAGAAATTTTAAGTAAAATTGAATTGTATTTAAGACTAACTGATATTTACAATATTAACTGATATCACAGAAATTGTAAGTACAAATAAATTGCATTAATTAACAGATATTTTCGACACTGAATGATATTACAGAAATTTTATGTACAATAGAATTGCATTGATTAACTGATATTTACAACCCATAAAATAACTATTAGTTTTCTTTTTTTTGTTGATTCCAATTTAACACACGCGTCAAAATGCACAGATGTCATTTGCTAGACAATTAATCGAAATAAGACCGCGTTTGTTTGTATAAACGACACAAACATATAAACTTGTACTAAATTTCAACTAATAAATTAAACTAAATAAAAAAATTTGAACTAATTGAACTAGTTAATGGTAAATTTAGTCTAATTAAAATTTCACTACTTAAATTAATTGAAAAAAAAAACGTGAATTCAAAATAATTCCGTAATTCTTTTGATATTCACGAGAGGTTGACAAGAAATAAGAGGATGAGGCCATCTGGCGCCTAACATTTATAGTTAAAAGAATGGTAGCATTATCTGGTAGCTTGTTGGAAAACCCACTAAAACGTGTTCACAATTGTTTTATGAGAAATTTAAACAGAAATTATAGCGATTGACGAATACGAGTAAGAAATTATGTTTAAAAAAAAACGACAATAACTACAGAAGTTTTTGTTAATGTGAACCCAACCCGTGTGGAAAAGCAGGGCGAGTCTCAACTACGAAGATTGATTAACAGCCTTATAAAAATTGCGAAGATCAAATATTAGCTTCGTTACAATTTTCATCTTGCATGTATTTTGGCAAGATATTCTGTTTCAGTCGTAATTCCATTTTCTGTTTTCTTTACCTATAGGAGTACTCTATAGCATTATTCAAATATGTATGCTTACAACATCACTTGTTTGAAAAAACTAAACTAGAACTTTTCATAGTACATCTGAAACTTTCTAAATTCCCGTACTAAATTCAGTTTTAGCATTTTCCTGTTGACCATTTTTTAGCAAGCCAAAAACACCACTAAAACACCCAGAGTTGAGAATAAAATGTTGGGGGAGGTATAAAAAATTTCACAGGCTTAAAATTCTGCAGCCGATATTATTCCCTGTTATCGTCTTCTAGTCTACGTACCCTCTAACAGGTTATGCTCTAACGAATAGAGTTTTTGGATACCGTGACCGTTAGATTACTTGAGCGTAACACTTAGTGACCCTGACCCAATTGCGAATCTGTGAACTTGGAAAAGTAACCATGATGGGATGACTTAGATAGTTAATAGTCAAAACTTCACCACCAGTCGACAGTTTTCACCCAACCCTGAAGGACCTTTCCTGCATTTGCGGTTTTAAATTAAAAACACAAAATTAAACTCAAACATACATATTGTCAGTATGTCAAGAACTTTCGAATTCCGCCTCCAGCCCAAAGACAACAACTCACAAACAAACACATAAATTGTGTAAATATAACACAAAAATTCTCTGCGCGTCAGGATTTACAAGAGCTTTGCTTTCGTCCACAGAACAAAACAAAACAAACAAAATAGAATTGCCTGCGCGTCAGGACTTACATGGCTCTTGCCTTTCGGCCACAGAACATAACTGAACAAAAAAACTCAACAAATTTTGTTTGCGCATAAGGACTTACAAGGCATTTTGCCATGCTCCCAAAGGCCACAGAATAACATACAAAACAGACAAAAACAACTCACACCTCATACAAAAACACCAAAGCAATAAACAAAAAACAAATATTCAAAAAAATATCAAAAGTTATGAATAAAAAAACAACAACATTTTCAAATTCACAAAAAATAAGATTAAAGTAGAATACATGAGCACAGGACACAAGCTAGGTCATTGTCAAATTACAAAATATGCTGCGGTAAATCAGGGAGATATTAGGGTTGGAAGCCATAATGACTAAGAATAAGTCAGGTGAAAACGAATTGAAAGACTAACAAAATATAAAGCTTCGTACGAATATTAGTTTGGCCTCGAAAAAGATTGATGGATTTAATGTCACACGTTGACAAAGAAAACAAAGGTAGACAACTAAAAATGTGAAAATTTGAGAAAAAAAAATTTTCAAACTCATAAAAAAAAAACTTTTCAAAATAAAAACAATAAAACTTTAATTCTGAAAAAAAAAAACATGATGTAAAAAAATTAAAATATGCTTTCCAAAGAAATAATTTCGTCTAAAAATTCAAACAAACTTCAACTGAGTTCAAAAAATTTCAGTACAAGATTTAGTATTGCTGATAAAAAAATTTTAAACAGATTTTCACATATTCCAAAAAAAATTGACATTGAAAACAAATTTTTCAAAAAACATTATTTTGAAAACAAAAATCTACAAAAACAAATTTGAGTCCAACTCAAGGTTGGTGGTTTGACGCAGTAGTTGGAGTTTGACAGTCGTCGAGTTAGATCGAGTTTCAATGTATGTGAAGTTAGCCCAGTTTTCATCCCCAAAAAACGCGATGGCAACATTAAAATATAATATCATGACACTTTCAACTGTCAGCCCAGAAATTTTACTCTCAGCCCAGAAAAATGACTATCACGACAGTTTTTTATTAAGTTAGCTCAACTTTTCTTCCGGAACAACTTAAATGAATTTGAACTGAAATGGATATGAGTTCTTTTGCGAAAATAACAAACTTGATAAAATATTTTCACAATTGTGTTCTAAACAGTTTAGTGCAATAAAAAAATTTTTTTAATGAAGTTATGGTACAATTTTTTGAATTTTCTAAACCATTTGCTGGCCGCAAAATGTAATAATTGTAAAACAAAATAAAAGTTAAATTATATGTTTTATGATTTTTCCAACATTTCGAGATAACTCAGGAGAATTTCAGAATTTTTTAGAAGCCAACAAAAGAATTTTTAAAATTTTATCGAATAGAAAAAACATAACGTCTGTTCATAATTTTAAATTTTGAATAAACTTGAATAATTTTAGATAATTTCTTCAAATTCATAATGATCTAACTTTAAACAAACATTATTCACAAAAACAATTACGCAAATTATATGATATACTATATGCTACTCTCAGCCCCGAAAAATTATCTCTCCTGATATTAATATACACATTTATTGTTTGATGCAGCAATACAGACGCTTGTAAAGCAAAAACTAGTAGCTGGCCGGAAATTATGATAATTGCTTAAAATAGTTAAAGATTCAATAATATGTTATATGATTTTTCTATCAGCAAACGTATGAGTAGATTTCGTGATAAAATTCTCAGAACTTTAGAGTAATTTGCCATCTTTGAGGACTTTTTGATGTAGCGATAAAGACGCTTGTAAAGCAAATATTAGTAGCTGGCCGGAAATTGTGATAATTGTTTCAATTATTTTAAGGCTCAATAATATGTTATATAATTTTTTCATCAGCAAACGTATGAGTAGATTTCGAAATTATATTCTCAGAACTTTGGAATAATATGTCATTTTGAGAATTTTTTGATGTAGCGATACGTACGCTTGTAAAGAAAAAACTAGTAGCTGGCCGGAAATTGTGATAACTGTTTCAAATAGTTAAGGTTTGATAATTTGTTATATGATTTTTTGATTCACAAACGTATGATTAGATTTCGATTAGATTTCGAAATTCTCAAAACTTTGGGGAAATCTGTCATCTTTGAGGATTTTTTGATGTAGCGAAACAGATGTTTGTAAAGCAAAAACTAGTAGCTGGCCGGAAATTATGACACTTTCTTAAAATAGTTAAAGGTTCAATAATATGTTATATGATTTTTCCATCAGCAAACGTATGAGTAGGTTTCGGGAAAAAATTCTCAGAACTTTGGAATAATTTGTCATCTTTGATAATTTTTTGTTTGATGTAGCGATACAGACGCTTGTAAAGCAAAAACTGGTTGCTGGCAGGAAATCGTGATAATTGTTTAAAATAGTTAAAAATTTAATAATATGTTATATGATTTTTTCATCAGCAAACGTATGAGTACATTTCGAGATAAAAATCTCAGAACTTTGGAGTAGTTTGTCATCTTTGAGGACTTTTTGATGTAGCGATACAGACGCTTGTAAAGCAAAAACTATTAGCTGGCCGGAAGATGTGATAATTGTTTGAAATAATCAAGGCTCAATTATATGTTATATTATTATTTCATTAGCAAACGTATTGTTGTATAAGATGTTGTATAAACATAGACGTTGTTGTAGTTATGCTATAACACTGCAATAAAATAGATTCGAGAGAATCGATCAAAACGAGAGAGAGAGAGAAAAAGAAGAAAGATAAAAACGTGGAAATCAATAAGCGGAGAGATAATCAATTTCTTTTGGATTTGATACGTTGGAGGAGTAGGAGCTCATCCACGTTTATATATCGAAATTAAAAAGTATAATTATATTAATTATTATTTTGTAAATAAATCATGAACAAAAAAAGTAATTTATTCTGATTTTCCTTCAACAATCAAATCAATTTCCTAACATCTGGTGACAGCGGTTTTAAACAAATGAAATAAAAATAAAAAAAATTAAATAATAAACTTTTTTGTTTCATCTCCAATCTCCATATTGGAGGTATCAACACGTTTTATAAAAACAAAAATTATCAAACCTAATTTAAATATTGTGACAAAAAAAACTGAAAAATAAAACATAAAAATAGGTATATAAATCTATATAATCTAAAAAACTAAATGAAAAACCTGTGTTCCTGTCTGTAAAAAATTAAAAGAGAGAACGAAATAAAAATGACATCGAATTAATAAATTGCAGCATTTAAAGAAATTAACCATCGACATTAGAAATAATTTTAAGGAAATGGATAAAGCAGAATCACAGTTCACAACAATTGGTAAAGGTAAATTTCGCTCATGGATATTTGGAATTGAGTGAGTATAATTCTCTTTTTCTATTTTTTATTACGAATCGAATGGAGGAGAGTAAATAATTGTTTTTATAATCTTATTTTGGTTGAGATAAACGCGATAATTGTTTTAATTTTCATTAAATAACATAAAATATAATAACGATTATATGTGAAAATAAATTTACTTCATTAAACTAATGTCAAAACAAACATCGGTTAGCGAATATTTTCAATTTAGAACAGGGTTAAAACGTAAAGCAAATCAAAATTTTAATGTCCAAGCAATTAAGGTTTTAGAACCAGGTGAAAACTCAACAGCAGATCTTTATCTTGATAGTTGTGTAGAGAATAATTATTTTAAAATGACAAAAACGGATTTAAATGTTTCACAAGCCCTGAAAATCATACCCCAGTTTGATGGTACTCCTTCTGAGTTGCATCAATTTTTGGAATGTTGCGAAATAATTTATACGGAACTAAAAGAATCTGAATATGAAAAATTTATAGGTTTAATGCGAAAAATATTAATAGGTAAAGCGTATAACGAAACAGTCAAACATAGGAACTATAAAAAATGAGACGATCTAAAAAATGATTTAAAACTGCGTTATTGCGAAATTCGATCCAAACTGCAAATTTCACATGAACCTACGACGATTTCCCAAAGAAATAATGAGAGTGTAAGAGATTTTGGTAGTAGAGTTCAGAATCTTTTATGTCAGCTGAATGATATCTGCATTACTGAAGCTGGAAAAGGTTCAGAAAAAATAGTAGAATCCATAAATTCTCATACTGCTCTTACTGCTTTTCAAGAAGGTCTGAATAACAAGATTAGATTAGTAGTTAAAGCAGCAAATTGTAAAACTCTAAACGATTCTTTAGCCAAAGCAGTAGAAGAAGAAATTCTAAGCAAACGTTATGACTTAACATTTGGAAATAGTGTCAAATGCCAACTATGTGGGAAAAACAATCATACGGCAAACATATGCTATAACTTGCAAAATAAAAATAAATCAAATTCATATTCAAATAGTAGAGTCCAATCAAATATTCCAACGAACGGCGATTCCAAAATTGGAAATACTCGTTCACAGTATTCAAGTATAGTTTGTGCTTATTGCAAAAAACGAGGACATCATATTGAAGATTGTTTTATAAAAAAAAAATCGGATGATAATAAAATAAAACAGTCAGCAAATACTTCAGAACAACAAGGTAATCAGTTTTCCAAAAAATTAAATGTCGTCAATTTTAATAATGATCAACCGGGAAACTCCCAACGGCTCGAGCATACTCTTTCAAACAGGGCTGTTCGAGCCAAAGATTTATAAGCAAATTATCAAATTATGGGTCCCAAATTTTTTCTGATAATTCCGCAAAAATTTCACGAATATATACCAAATCTTTTATGCATCTTTTCTTCAATGGAATTCCTTATATTTCAAAGTCGAGTATTTTCTTAGTTGTAATGTTGTTGACATTCTTTATATTTCGGCTTTGTTTTTCTTTAAATTCCGGAGAAGTTATTCCGTTATTAATATTTTTGGTTCTTTCAAAATTGTATTTTAGTTCGTGTTTTGGTGATTCGGTTCATTCTTTAGGATCTACTTCAAAAAATTATTTGAATACTTATACAATATTAAATTCAAATGATCTTATTTCTATACTAGTGGCATCCGATTTTCAACCGAATCGTAAGGTTAATCTTCTTATTGATACAGGAGCTTCTATAAGTCTGATTAAAAAAGGAAGTTTAGATAGTGAAACAATTTGTTATCCAGATAAGAAATGTAAGATAACTGGAATCTCTGCAGATACAATATACACTCTTGCACAATGTCCAGGAAGTATCTGGCTTAACCAAAATAAAAAAATCAATCATTTATTTCAAGTGGTGGAGAACAATTTCCCGATTTCTTGTGATGGAATACTGGGAAGCGACTTTCTAAAGCAAAACAATTGCATTATTGATTATGGTAAAAATGAACTTTTAATTTCTTTTAAAAATGATGTTTTTGAATACGATCTAAATATATGTGCTAAGCCGTTCGTTAATATTCCTGCACGATCTGAAAAACTTATCGATGTTTCTTTTAAAAATAAAATTGATGGCGAGTATTTATTTCCTTCAAACGAAATATCTGAGGGGGTCTTTTTTGCCAATTCTATAATAAATATTTTTAATAATCATGCATTTACTTCAGTAATAAACGTGACTGAAGAGGATTTTAAATTAAATTTTGAAGAAATTAGTCCTTTAATAGAATCTTTAAGTAATTACGATTTATATGCTTTTAATCAAAAATGGCAGAATCAAAATCCAGGTAGACTTTATATACTGGAAAACGAAATCTCAACAAAAGATTTGAACCTCGAAGAAAAAGTATCTATTTTAAACATTTGTAGAGATTATAATGATATTTTTCTACTTCCTAATGATAAATTAACCATTACAAATACTATAACACATCAAATTTCAACTCCTTTAAATTCGAAACCAATTTACATCAAACCTTATCGATTGCCTGAATCTTCTAAAAATATAATCGAAACTCAAATTGAAGATATGTTAGCTGATCAAATAATTGAGTCTTCACACAGTCCTTATAATTTTCCGCTTCTAGTAATGCCAAAAAAAAGTATAGAAAATATGGAAAAACGCTGGCGAATTGTAGTTGATTTTCGCAAACTAAATGAAATAACACCATCTGACGTGTTCCCACTACCTAACATCGTAGATATTCTTGATAAATTAGGACATTCAACTTACTTTACGACTCTTGATATGGCCAACGGATACCATCAGGTACCACTTAATGCTGACGATAAAGAAAAGACAGCATTCAGCACCCACAATGGACACTATCAATTTTGTAGAATGCCCCAAGGACTGAAAGGCGCTCCGGCTACATTCCAGCGTCTTATGAATAAAGTTTTGTCAGGCCTTGTTGGATTAAGTTGTCTAGTTTATCTTGATGATATAATTGTGTTTGGTAAAAATCTCGATGAGCATAACAGCAAATTAATAAACATTTTTGAAAGCTTACGTAAAAATAACTTAAAATTAAACCCAAATAAGTGCCATTTCCTTCGCAAAGAAGTAACTTTCTTGGGTCATATTGTTTCCAATGCTGGTATACAACCCGACCCTAGAAAAATAGAAACAATAACTAACTTTCCTGTGCCAAAAACGTGTAAAGATATTCAATCATTTGTTGGTCTTGCTGGATATTATAGGCGGTTTATACCAAATTTTTCCCACATTGCTAGTCCTTTGTTCAAGTTATTGAAAAAAGACACTTTGTTCACATGGGATGCTTTTTGCGATGAAGCTTTTCCAAAACTTCGCAATGCTTTAGTTTCTTCTCCGACACTTCAATACCCTGATTATTCTAAAGAATTTCATATCACTTGTGATGCTAGTGACCGCGCTGTTGGTTCGGTTCTAAGTCAAGAATATGATAAAACTGAATTACCAATAGCTTACGCGAGCCGTACAATAAACATACCCGAAAAAAATTATGCAGCAATCGAAAAGGAGTTGTTGGCTATCGTCTGGGGCATTGAACAATTTAGACCATATATATATGGTCGCCATTTTATTGTGTATACCGATCACAAACCTCTGATTTGGCTATGGAACATGAAAAATTAAAGTTCCAGACTGATGCGTTGGCGCCTTCGTCTTGAGCAATATAATTTTGATATTCGACATACCCCCGGCAAATGTAACAACGTAGCTGATGCTTTAAGCCGTATTCAAATTGAACAACCAATTGCTGTAGTAACTCGTTCTATGAATAGGAAACAAACACGTAATTTAAATGATAAATTGCAGGATGCAACTAATATCGGTATGTCTGAAAGGGAAAATGATTCTAGTTCAGAACACGATGCTAAATTAATTGATCTTAAATCTGAAGAAGATATTAAATCCGTCATTTCAGAATTTCATGATAGCCCCTTTGGAGGTCATCAAGGTGTGAACCGTACGTTCAATCGAATAAAAGCGTATTTTAAATTCCAAAATATGTTTAATCGTATAAAAAATTACATAAATAATTGCAAGAGTTGTCAAAAAAACAAACACTGTCGTCCAACAAAAATGCCGATGGTTCTCACATCCACTTCTTCCCAGCCATTCGAGCGGATAGCACTTGATATAGTAGGCCCAATAAATCCTGTTACATTAAGTAATAATAATTGTATTTTGACCATTCAAGATGATTTGTCAAAGTACAGTATAGCAATACCACTTCCAAATCAAGAAGCAAATACAGTAGCAAAAGCTTTCGTTGAAAGTTGTATTTGTATTTATGGTTCACCTACAACAATATTGACAGATCAAGGCCCAAATTTTATGAGCTCTGTTCTAAAAAATGTAGCTAAGTTATTTCAAATCAAAGCCCTTAAAACTTCTCCATATCATCCTCAAACTAATGGTGCATTACAAAAAAGTCACATGGGTCTTTTGCAATACCTTCGAATTTATGCATCAGAGGACCCTGAAAATTGGGATACATGGATACCATACGCAATGTTTTGCTATAACACGACTCCTCATACCATTACAAAATATACACCTAATGAATTGTTATTCGGAAACAAACCTTCAATACCACACTCTTTTACAAAAAAACCAGAACCACTATATACATATGATGACTACGTTAAAGAATTACAATATCGTATGCAAATATGTCATAAAAGAGCGAAAGAAAACATTATAATTTCCAAGGCAAATTCGAAAAATAGCTATGATAAATACACTAATCCTGTTGAGTTTTCACTTGGTGATCTAGTTCTTATAAAAAATGAAAATCGTAAGGGAAAATTAGCTCCTCCCTGGTTGGGACCCTATGTAGTAGAGAAAATTATATCCAACGAAAATACGCTTATAAAACTCGGGAGATCATTAAAAACAATTCATAATAATAGACTTAAACATTTCCAATCCAAAGAGGATGAATTACATATCATAAAGAAATTTACCTTTTTTTAAATAATAATTTATATTTTATTTAGTGGAAGTGTGGTTCTGACAACATTGAAAATATTTTTTTTAATCTATTATACTTTATATTTTTAGGAAACCAAATAATCAAACTTAAATAAATAAAATTGTAAATATTTACTTATAAGGATAATATGAATTAAATCAATTAAAAATTTTTTAGACCTTTCAAGTAATATTCTTTCAATAAATATTTAATAAAATAATGTCAAAATGACATTTTCAGATAATAATAACATTAGATTATTATAAATGAAAATATTTTTTATTTTATAAATACTTATACTATAATTCTGAGAAAGAAATTTTTCTAAATATCCATTTATTTTTATATTCTGAAATCTATCTCAAAATTAATAAGCCATTATTGTAACTGAAATATTATTGAACTGATTAATTGTTAATTATTAAATTTATTTAAAAAGCAAAAACTATTTAAAGAAGTATAAATAACAATAATTATTGTTATGTTATTTATTGTTATAGTCATAAATAATTGTAATTTTCATAAATAATTGTAATTGTATATCATAATAATTGTAATAGAGTAGAACTATATATTGTAATTTTGATTAATGAAGCAAAATCACATTAAGGGGGATGGGATGTTGTATAAGATGTTGTATAAACATAGACGTTGTTGTAGTTATGCTATAACACTGCAATAAAATAGATTCGAGAGAATCGATCAAAACGAGAGAGAGAAAAAGAAGAAAGATAAAAACGTGGAAATCAATAAGCGGAGAGATAATCAATTTCTTTTGGATTTGATACGTTGGAGGAGAAGGAGCTCATCCACGTTTATATATCGAAATTAAAAAGTATAATTATATTAATTATTATTTTGTAAATAAATCATGAACAAAAAAAGTAATTTATTCTGATTTTCCTTCAACAATCAAATCAATTTCCTAACAGTATGAGTAGATTTCGAGATAAAATTCTCAGAACTTTGGAGTAGTTTGTCATTCTGAAATTCTTATGAGATTTTTATCTCGAAATCTACTCATACGTTAGTTGATAAAAAATGCATATAACATATTATTGAATCTTAAACTAATTTAAAAAATTGTCAGAATTTCCGGCCAGCTACTAGTTTTTGCTTTACAAGCGTCTGTATCGCTCCATCAAAAAATCCCCAAAGATGACAAACTACTCCAAAGTTCTGAGAATTTTATCTCGAAATCTCCTCATACGTTTACTGATCAAAAAATCATATAACATATTATTGAACCTTAAAATAAGTGAAAGAATTTTCACATTTTCCGGCCTGCTATTAGTTTTTGCTTTACAAGCGTCTGTATCGCTACATCAAAAAGTCCTCAAAGATGACAAACTACTCCAAATTTGTGAGAATTTTATCTCAAAATCTACTCATACGTTTGCTGATGAAAAAATCATATAACATATTATTAAACCTGTCACTATTTTAAACAATTAACACATAATCCGGCCAGCTACTAGTTTTTGCTTTACAAGCGTCTGTATCGCTACATCAAAAAATTCTCAAAGATGACAGATTATTCCAAAGTTCTGGGAATTTGATCTCAAAATCTACTCATACTTTTGCTAATAAAAAAAATTAAATAACATATTATTGAGCCTTTAACTATTTTAAACAGTTATTATAATTTCCGGCTAGCAACTAGTTTTTGCTGTACAAGCGTTTGTATTGTTGCATCAAAAAATAAATGTATATATTACTATCAGGAGAGAAAACTTTTCGGGGCTGAGAGTTGCATATAGTATATCATATAATTTGCGTAATTAGTTATGTGATTAATTTTTCTTTAATGTTAGATTATTTTGAAATTGAAATTATTATCCAAAATTATCCAAGTTTATTCAAAACTTTAAAATTATGAACAGAATTTATATTTTTACTATTCGATAAAATTTCTAAAATATTTTGCTGTCTTAAAATAAATCTGAAATTCTTCTGAGATTTTTATCTCGAAATCTACTCATACGTTTGCTGATGGAAAAATCATATAACATATTATTGAACCTTTAACTATTTTAAGCAATTATCACAATTTCTGATCAGCTACTAGTTTTTGCTTTACAAGCGTCTGTATCACTACATCAAAAAATCCTTAAAGATGACAAATTACTTCAAAGTTCTGAGAATTTTATTTCGAAATCTACTGATACGTTTGCTAATAGAAAAATCATATAACATATTATTAAACCTTTAACTATGTTAAGCAATTATCATTATTTCCGGCCAGCAACTAGTTTTTGCTTTACAAACGCCTGTATCACTACTTCAAAAAGTCCTCAAAGAAGACAAATTACTCCAAAGTTCTGATAATTTTATCTCGAAATCTACTTATACGTTTGCTGATGGAAAAATCATATAACATATTATTGAGCCTTTAAATAATTGAAACAATTATCACAATTTCCGTTCAGCTACTAATTTTTGCTTTACAAGCGTCTGTATCGCTACATCAAAAAATTCTCAAAGATGATAAATTATTCCAAAGTTCTGAGAATTTTATCTCGAAATGTACTCATACCTTTGCTAATAAAAAAATTAAATAACATATTATTGAGCCTTTAGCTATTTTAAACAGTTATCACAATTTCCGGCCAGCAACTAGTTTTTGCTTTACAAGCGTCTGTATTGTTGCATCAAAATATAAATGTATATATTACTATCAGGAGAGAAAACTTTTCGGGGCTGAGAGTTGCATATAGTATATCACATAATTTGCGTAATTATTTATGTGAATAATTTTTCTTTAAAGCTAGATTATTTTGAAATTGAAATGATTATCCAAGTTTATTCAAAATTTTAAAATTATGAACAGAAGTTATATTTTTACTATTCGATAAAATTTCTAAAATATTTTGCTTTCTTAAAATTAATCTGAAATTCTTCTGAGATTTTTATCTCGAAATCTACTCATACGTTTGCTGATGAAAAAATCATTTAACATATTAATGAACCTTTAACTAATAAAACAATTATCACAATTTCCGGCTAGCTACTTGATTTTGATTAGCACGCCTCTGTGTCAGTACATCAAAAAATACTCTGTTAAACATTGCTTAAAATGACAATTTACTCAAATGTCCGAAAAAGTTTTCTAAATTACACCATCCAGAACAATTCTGGAAAAAATATTTCTTTTTCAACAATTAGTAGGTTCGTAAGTAGAATTAACAAAATTTATATTTGCTTTAATAATACATAAAGAAGTAGATTTTAACCGTCGTGACTGTAAAATTTAGGCTAAGAGTTGCATATAGTAAAAGCGATGGCTATTTTGAAGGGTATAAAACATAATATATGTTATTGATGATATACTTGATGTTTTCTGTGAATATTTTAAAGCACTTTTATTTCAAAGTTGTAGAGCCTATAAGTTTGTGTTAGAATAAATTTTAAATATAATATCATGATAGTAGGAAGTTTTGCGATATTATTACCATATGAAACTATCCCTATTTTTGTGGATAGAATTCTGGGCTAACTTCACATAGGTCGAGTTTCAGTCAGTCAATCACATATCATAAGAATGTAACTTAACTAAATTCAATGGATGTTTTGAAGAGGCTTTTTGTTTATCTGATCAATTTATTGATTGGTTACATGTACTGAAAAATAAAATTTAATGTATTTTGATGTTGAATAAACCGTACCATTAAAAAAAATCGGACAGTTGAAACGAGTTGCCAAACAATTTTATACAGGCTTGCCAGAAGTGTCACATGTACTTCGAAATATTTTATATAATTGTGTTGCTGCAAACAAGTGGGTTGAGAAGTTTTTAAAAATGTATATATACATTTTTAAATCACGCTATAGTATATTACTATACGTAAAGAGAACGGGAAAAAGAAGAACGACTGATACAGAATTTCTTGCCCATTACAGGACCATCCTGACAATCAGTTCATTGTAAAAATCAAAATAATGTAACAATATTGATGAACATCACTTCCAAACGATTAAACTAAAATAAATCAACATTTTCATCTCAATACCTGTTTATATAAGTTCCACCAGTTGACCATTACATGCGATGCTTTTAAATATAATCTAATGAAAATGTTGACCGAATCTGAAACTACAAAAGAATTCAACTATCGAAACGCAACAACCAACTAAATAAATTGACAGATTGTATGCTCTACATGAACAAAGATCTAAATCGTAATTACTACAACCACTTTACAAGAACTTTCGAAAAAACGAACTTTCCAATAAATTTTAATGATTACATAATATGTAACATAAACATTCTATGAAAGAACAATAAAATTAAAGATAAAACAATAAAAAGAAAATTCATTTCCTAACATAAAATACTTTCATATAAACATATATATAAAGCAACAGAAAAACCTGAATATAAATGGTTTCCAATTTAAAACAAACAGAACCAAATAATTTATTTGTTCATAAACAGAAAACCGTTAATTAACGATTGTTCATTAATCTTTAGATAACTGTTTTCTTTTCTTTTCTTGTTTTTTTTTTCATTATTCACTTATTTTCCATTTGAAAAAAAACAATAGAGTGAAGAAACCCCTTTCGTTTTACAGCGAAAATACTACAAATATAAATGTCGAAGAAAGAAAATTTGCAGAAAAAATCTGTGGTTTTCTCACAACCAAGTAAATTCTATTCTGTTCCTAAATTGTTTTATGGTTATTTTCGTTGGTTGTTAGAATTGATTGCTATAATATGTATTTTGGAAAAACATTTTTAACAAGAACACATACTGACCGATTCGTACATTGAAATGATTCTTATTCGTTAGGGTAAGGGTACGATGCATAAGAGTTTTTTTTATTAATCTATAATATTGAATTTTTAATGTTAAAATATGATTATCAGTGGCACCAATGGTGAATGCAAAACACAAACCACTTTGCGTTTATATCATAAAATCATTTATTCATATAACTTTTCAAGTTATAAAATAGTCGAAGCTTATATTGACTTCCAAACCGTAGCTACAAATAAGAATAAAAAGGTTTAGTTTTTATCAATACTTAAACCATCAACAGTTGATATTTCTTTAAAACTATTATATTTACAAAATAATTTACAATAACATAACTTTTAATCCAATTATTTTTTTTATATAACAAACTTTTGAATGATATTCATTATTCTTTGTAGTTGAACAAAAATAAAACAAAACTTGAGTATGACAAGAGAAGTCCTTAATGTTTGGTACAACTATCAAAGTGAATTATAACAAAATATTATATGTTGTAGCAATTCTTAATTTGCAATTAAAAATAAACTTCAATTTGAAACTTCTAAGAGTAAGATACTCAATTTTATATGGTGGTGTTTATGATCCATGGAGAAAATCTGCTAAACTAATCAGTTTCAAATATCATCACGATCACTTTTAACAGTGGTATAATTAGCATTACAATAAAGTTTTTAAGTTTATTCATTACGATCGTGTTCGTTCTTTGTATGATTAATTTTCATTCTATTAATTAGTTTTGGTTCTCAATCAGTCTATAGATCATGCCTTGTCTAAAGCTTCTTCAAGAAGATGTATGATTTCAAAGTTATGTCAGGATTATTTTTATCCCTTACGCAACCTCAAAATCAGTAAGAAGTGATTTGTAGTTTTTAAGACTACACTTTTTTCAGTGCTCAATATCTTACATAGCATGAGATTACATATTATGAGCTAGATAAAAATAAAAAAAGTCAGACAAGTGCGAATAAAATTCGCTCGTCAAGGGTTCCGTGAATGTAAAAGAACACAATATCAAAAATTATTGACAAAAAGTTGTGTTGTAATGTCCTTATATTTTCAGACCATAGACACATAACAAAATAAAAGTTAAATTGTAAATGTTAATAGTAAATTACAATCAAATCTACATCGATCAAAAATGGCAAAAAAAAATGTTAATTCAGGATAAATATTATCCATAGATGTTTTTGGTAACTTAAAAAAGATTCAATTACACCAGCTTGTAAATGGATTAAATTTGATTACTTTTTCGGTCAATCGAGTGTTGAAATTTAGGGGTGTGGAAAGGCTACATACTAAAAATATTTTTTTTTTAATAACACAAAAATTCTGCATTGCAAAATTCTAAAAAAATTGTAACATTTGTTAAATTAGTGCTCTTTCATATGACACCCCACACATTTGGGTCAAAAATGGTTTTTTTCCCTCCCCACACCCATCCTATAAACACACAGAAATATAATTATTTGAGTCTTCGATATGATTTTCATTCAAAATTTACCAATATTCCTGTCTCTGTGAATATTTTCAAATTTTTCAGTCAGTCATCGTCGCAAGGTAGGCGGCGGCACGATCTGAATTTAGCCCTTTCTTATCCATAACTCAAAAGCTGTGCTGTAGTTTTCATACAAAACTTACCAAATTTCCTAACTCTGTGAAATTTTCCAAATTTTTCTGTCATTTAGTGTCGAAACGTATGGAGGGGGGGGGGAGGGACGGTCTGAATTTTGCAGTTTTTCAACAGTAACTCAAAACCTGGGCACCGCAAAATTCTAAAAAAAATTGCATTAGATGTTCTTTCAAATAACACCCCACTCGCTTGGGTAAAAAAAAGTTTTTTTTAACCCCTCTACCCCGGTCTTTAAAACACACAGAAATATAATTATTGGAGACTTCGCTAAAGTTTTTGTACAAAATTTACCAAATTACCTAACTCTGTGAATTTTTACAAATTTTTCTGTCAACCAGAGTCGAAACGTATGGGGGGGAACGGTGTGAATTTTGCACTTTTTTCACAATAACTCAAAAACTGGGCACCGAAAAATTCTAAAAAAAACTGCAACGAATTTTAAATTAGATCATCTTTCAAATGACACCCCACTCGCTTGGGTCAAAAAAAATTTTTTTTTGCCCTCTCTAGTCCGGTCCTCTAATCATACAGAAATATAATTATTGGAAACTTCGCTATAGTTTTCGTACAAAATTTACCAAATTTCCCAACTCTGTGAATTTTTACAAATTTTTCTGTCAATCAGTGTCGAAACGTAGGGGGGGGGGGAATGGCAAATTCGCACTTTTTTTACTATAACTCAAAAACTGGGCATCGCAAAATTCTAAAAAAAACTGCAACGAATTCCAAATTAGGTGTTCTTTCAAATGACACCCCACATTGCTTGGGTAAAAAAAAGTTTTTTTTACCCCCTCTACCCCGGTTCTCTAAACACACAGAAATATAATTATTGGAGAATTCGCTATAGTTTTCGTACAAAATTTAGTAAATTTCCCAACTCTGTGAATTTTTACAAGTTTTTCTGTCAATCAGTGTCGAAACGTAGCGGGGGGGGGGGGAGGGTAACGGTCTAAATTCGCACTTTTTTTACTATAACTCAAAAACTGGGCATCGCAAAATTCTAAAAAAAATTGCTTTGTTTTTTAAATTAAGTGCTCTTTCAAATGACACCCCACTCGACCACATTTTAAATAATGTTTTTACCCCTCCTCATTTCCACCCCCTTAATATATCTAAATATGGACATATGACACTTTTTTATATTGTTTATTAAAAACGTACTAATTTTTCTATCATTCCAAGTACATTTGAAAATTTTCGATCAGATAGGTTCGGAGCTAATCGAGGTAAGAAAACGCAAAAAAAACGTCATTATTCCAAATTATACAAAAAATGGTGAGGTGTACAATTCCAAAATAAATTTTTATGGAATACTGAAATAAAGCCCTTTCATATGATACCCTACTTGAATCTATAAAAAAATGTATTTTCTCAAAGGTCTCACATCGCAGCCCTGTAAACCAAACGAAAACCACTTTAGTTTTATTTGTAGCCGTCATTTTATGTGGACAGGTTAGTTTTATACGCATGCCAAATTTCAAGTCCATAGCATTTATAGTTTACGAGATAATCGAAATAATATGAAAAACACGTTTTACTCTCACCAATAGTGTTCCGTATAAAAAACGGAACCCTAAAAAAGTCAAACAAGTGCGAATAAAATTCGCTCGCCAAGGGTTCCGTGAATGCAAAAGAATACAATTTCAAAAAATACGGAGGGGCTGAAAATTCACGGCTCTGAGATATCAAGACTTCGGTCTGGGTTAAGTATTTTGATATAGTTTTCGGCAAAAAACTTTATGAGGACATGGTTTTTAGTTTTCGGCAGCGATGTATATCAAACATAACTCTTTGTTAGAGTACAAGTATTTTTTATCTCTGTTTAGATATGTATTACAAAACTAACACGAAACATCAATACGTTATCGGAAAATTATAACAAATCATAAATTAACATAATTTAGTGAAAAGATTACACAATCAGCAAACTACTCAAAACCTCATCATTTAGCGTTTTGAGAAAATATTTCAAAATCACAAATTCATATTGCTTTCAAAATTCCAAAAATATAGTAAAAATTAAATAAAATTAAAAATTCAAACTTTTTTCAAACAAAATTCTAAAAATATTTGAAAAATTATTACAAAATCAAGGATTAAAACTTTTTTCAAAAACTCTAAAAATATTGCATAAATTATAACAAAATCAAAAATTGTAAAATTGTAACTTTTACCAAAGTTATAATAGAATCAAAAATTTAAAGTTTTTCAAAATTCTAAAAATATTCCAAAAATTCTTACAAAATCAAAAGTTGAAACTTATTTCAAAATTTCAAAAATTATAAATTATAATAAAATCACAAATTTTAAATTTTTCAAAATTCTAAAAATATTGCAAAAATTATAACATAAACAAAAATTAAAACTTTTTCCAAAATTCTAGATATATTTCAAAAATTTCTATGTCCGATTTCATTTTCAATTACATTTACGTCATAAAAACAGCAAAAATTTTTTTGCCAAAAAATTGGCTAAAAAATATATGAAATCTTTTTTTGACACACTTGACAACATTTTCTTGATTTTTTCTTGATTCTCTATAACAATAATAAAATTTCATGACATACAAATAATTAGTTTTATATTTTTCCAAAAAATTAGGCAAAAAAATAAATAAAAATCTTTCTTTTAACACTTGACAACATTTTTTTGACAAACTTATAATGTAATAATCTAGTTTTTGATCTCGCATACCAATCTCTACCATCAAGATTTCTCCAAATTCAATGTTCCTACTCGTAATCACTTAAAATGAACGTTTTTTATGCCAAAAATAGGAAAATTTGCTATTTTTCACACACATAATGATTTTTTTGTTGTTTTGACACACTACCTGTACAGTTATCGAACACAGCGTCCTTTCGGAGCTGTCCCTTGAGTATACGTATTTTTAGAAAAAAAAATCGTTCCAGTGGTTTTCTAGATTTCATAGGTAAAAACGGACGGCCGGCCGGACAGCCGGCAGAGACATATATTTTTTTTTTGCTTTTTTAGAATCAGTAGGTTCTAAAACGTCGAGATATGCCAAAAAAGGGGGTAAGAATTTGTAATGGATAGCCTGGAAGAATGCTTGAACACGGTGTATTATGGTCTCTGATTCCTTAGTGTCATTTGTGATTACCATAAGTGGCTTGTAATAGTTTTTTTTTATTCATCATTGACAGACACATTTTTCGTATAGTCTCAGATTTATTAGTTGTCAATTTTTTTTATTAACATGTAGGTACAGCGCGTAATAGTTTCTCATCCATTCACCTTCAATAGTCACATTTCTTATAGTCCCCGTAACCCCTATTTCGCTTATTTTTCCTAAAACTTACTTAAATTTTCAATAGCTGGACAGACATATTTGAAAAAAAAATTGAACCAGTTACACTAATTTTATATATTAATTAATATAATATAATATTAATTAATTTGAATTAATTAAAAACTTTCCCTAAATATTATCTATATAACCATTAAAATTTAATTTTGCAATCCACTAAAATTGACTCGCGCTACGTTTCCATTCGATTATTTTCAATATACTACTTGAATTTGAATTTTCTAAACACCAACCGTAAATAAACAATGAAGTTTTCCAAACCTCATAACAGCTGTGCGTATTTGTCCAATCGTCAACATACAAAGAATTACTATCTTGCTTTGTTAAAATATTCGATTTATCTTTGTATGAATATAATATTTTGCTTCAAACAATCTTTCCGTTATGGAACTGAACTTCACTGTGTTGATATAGTAGATTGTAGTTTTGTAATATCTAAACACCATAACATCGATTGAACTTGCATTTAATTCATTTGAAAATTCAATGTTAAATGTTGTTGATGATCGGAAATGATTTGTATCGCAAAATTATTTTTGTGCAATAATATCAAATAACAAACAGTTTTGTGTAACCATAAAAAGTTCCTAACAATTAAATGCAAGATGTGAATTAATTGCCTTACAGCAAACACTGTATTCGAGTTTTTTCGATGTTCAAATTTTGGGTATATAATGTACGACTGTAATGTTTTCATTCTCTTAGTTTAATTGCGATTGACACGAATACTCTCGCAGTCCATCATCGATTCTTATACGAATCTTATTTTTTTGATGTGGATAAAACTTACCTCGTTGGTAGATGTCAAAACGAAAATTTTTTTTGGCTTGAAAACTCAAACCACATGGACGTATGGTTTTTCATACGTGATAGTAAAATTTTTTGTTTTAAAATAAATTATAAAAATTTCCTCAAATGTTTAGTAACAAATTAATTAATAAAAAAAAAGCATATGTGTTTGGCAGTGATATGTCTTAGTGAATTTATTTAGAATAGAAATCTCTTAATATTAGTTCAATTAAACAAAAAAAAAAATATAATCAATCTAAATTAAATATACAAAAAATTGCTATGTGTGTGTGTTTGTCTCTAGTGTAAATTAACTTAAATCACTTAATGTTATTTTAGCAACATGGTTGCAATTGGAAAGCTAGCTTAGTCGTTTTTTTGTGATATTAGTTAGCCAAGGACGTTGGTAAGGTGTTATATTTACTTTGTTTATTAAATTGAATAATCATATAATTATAAAGTAAATATTACGCATGTGTCTATATCTTAAGAAAACAAGAAAAGAAATTAAAAATTCAACTAAACGAGAATCTGAATCGTTAGCCTTATTGATTAAATTTTCCATTTAACCAAGAATTGTTCTGTAACCGTGCCGTTGCCCCTTCGTGGTAATACATTTCTCATATCACAAAGTTGGGGTAAAGCGAAAATAATCATTCGTACATCAGAATTTTACTTATGTATATAAATCCCGGTAACCGTTGTTTATTCCGTTTGTGCGCAGGGTGAACTATTTGACCTTGTGTTTTGACAAGGTTGTTATCCATGAATATTTAACGATAGCAACAATTTGAATTGGAGACGGAGTTACATCTGTTCATCATTATCTTGAGAATCAATTGTTTGATTCTTTCAACCACCCACTGGGATATACCTGTTCATCAGTACCTAGCATATTATCTGCTGAATGATTTAAAACCTCAACTATGATATGGCGGGCCAGCTCTAACTGACAGCTCAACGGCTTCATTACACCTGTGATATGGCTGTCCATCATTAAATATACCAATATTGGTTCGATTCTTTCAACTGGTGTATCATTATAGCTAAATTTAGATCAACATTTTTTTCTGAAATTTGCGGGAAGGATGACTTGTAATGAATCCAAGTATTAATTTGATAAATTACGGAACTTAATAGCGCAACGGTTATATATAATTTTTGCTATTACTGCCGCATATTTTACATATTTTCAATATTATTCAACGAATAATTTAACTAGTATTGGTACAATTGATTACATCTTTTGGATTTCACCGCATACGGCAACAATTACCTTTCAACGTATTGCTTCACCATCATTGATACAAAATTATTACAGTTCTACTTCAACGAATGATTTAACTGGTATTGGTACAATTAATTACATTTTTTTGGATTTCAACGCATACGGCAACAATTACTTTTCAACGTATTGCTCCACAATCATTGATACGAATTATTACCGTTCGATTTCAACAAATAATTTGACTAGTATTGGTACCATGTATTACTACTTCTCATTTTGATTCAACAAAATTATCATTTAACGTTTCTACTTAACGTTGTATTCAACAAAATTATCCAACGATTGCAAGTGTATTTAACATTTCTACCTACCATTTTATTCAACGTTTACAAGTACAAAATTGCTTAACGCTGATGATTGCAAGTTTATTGAACGTTTCTACTTAACATCTTATTCAACGTTTATAAGTACAAAATTATTTAACGCTGATGCTTGCAAGTTTGCTTAACATTTCTACTTAACATTTTTTTTTATAAGTACAAAATTGCTTAACGCTGATGATTGCAAGTTTATTGAACGTTTCTACTTAACGTTTTATTCAACAAAATTATCCAACGATTGCAAGTTTAATTAACGTTTCTACTTATCATTGTATTCAACGTTTATAAATACAAAATTATTCAACGCCGTTGATTGCAAGTTTATTGAACGTTTCTACTTAACATTTTATACAACGTTTATACGTACAACTTTATACAACCTTTTTGATATACAAATGTCTTCATGAATTATCCAACGTGACCAACGTGCTGATGGAAGGCTGATACAATCAGGATAGGAGGTCGGGATTTAATCATGGGGTGAGTAAATTTGGATTTCTTACTTTTATACTAATGATAAAGGGGTGTGAATGAGTGTGTGTGTGTGGGCGTATGTGAGCGAGCAAGGGGGTTGAACGTGCCGACCATGGTTCTTTCGTAGAAGGGGGTCGCCAGAGTCTCTTTTTCGCACTTGTATTTGTTTCCATTTCTGATATATTTTGAAAATTGCGTACATTTCTGCATTTGTGCTGAAGCAGCAGGTTTATACTATCTCCTATCCACGATGATTGAGACTAAGTCGAACGGCAATACAACAAAACTAGGTACGCATCCTGCTAAGCCACTCCCATTATCATCTTGAGAGGCACTTCATTATAAATTTCGCTTTTGGCCCATGAATGTAATACTTAGGTCTTTCAGACCAAAGCAATTACTGACAAAAAGTTGTGTTGTAATGCCTTTATATTTCTAGACCATAGACGCATAACAATATAAATGTGAAATCGTAAATGTCAATAGTAAATTACAATCACACATATACATATATACAATTATCAAAAATCACACCAAAAATTGTAATGAAGCACTGCTTCGCTGACTAACAACCAAGTGGCGTAGCAGGCCGCGTACCTAGCGAGGTTGTATTAATAGCCCCAAACCAGCCGCAGTCCATGGGGACGAGAAAGAAATCCTGCTGCTCTAGCACAAATACTGATTTAGTACGCGTAACATGAGTTAAGATGTAAGATGTAAGTAAAAGAACAAGTGAACTAAACAGACTCTGGCGGCCCCCGTGTACGAACGAACCACGATCACCACGTCCAACCCCTTCAATTCACAGCACACTTTCACGTCTCATACACTCACACACACACACACCTAGACACACGTGAAATAATCCATTATCATTCTTTAAAAAAAAAATGTTATAGATTACGAAAATTGAAACCATATAATATCAATTTAAACGTAAAAGATTGTAAATTGTTTTATACGTTTAGCAACAGAAAAGAATCTAACAGTTTTTCCTTTATTACTTAAAATTGATAGTACTTCTTCACTTGATTATGTGTTTCTTTTTTTATTTTGTATACCTTCCGAATTAAATCAAATACTTAAACGTTAATGGTCTATGCCATATTGTTTTTTTTCTTTTGTTTATTAGATTAATATAATTATATATCTAAAAAAGTTTTAAAAAAATTAGGCATCAAGTTTAATTCAACTTAAAGGTATCGAAGATTTATATATCATTTTCTATAGATCACTTTAATTCACAAATAATTCTTTGTTTGTTTATCCTTTGTTACAATATATATTACAATAGACCATTTTTTGCATATGTTTTTTTTAAATAAAATTAATTTCGAATATTAAATGAAGAAAAAAAAATCGAAAAATTAAGTTCATTGTTCAAAACGTTCATAACTCTAACAAGCGTTTTTATTATAGTTGTTTACGATACTATTCTATACTATGATTTATGTATGAATGAAATAAAAGCTTGAATATTAAAAATAATAATAAAATTACATTCTATCACCGTTTTTTTTTTACTTTTTTGTTGTTTTTCTGTTTAATGTAGAAATTCTAGATTATATTATTATAGAGAAATAGTACTGCTATGTTTTATCGCTTATAATTACATCAGAATTAATGATTTTATTATAATCTGTTTAAATTTTGAATAATAATTATTAGAAATTAATCAATAATTTCCAAAAAAAACAATTCATACGCATTTTGCTTTGTTTTATAGTACACCACCCATACACACCCCATGCATACACGCACACGTCCCCACACTCACGCCCGCATTCTTACATGCATACACTCCCACATATATATATATATATATATATATATATATATATATATATATATATATATATATATATATATATATATATATATATATATATATATATATATATATATATATATATATATATATATATATATATATATATATATATTTAAAAACGACTCACTCCATAGCTTGGCCAGATCCCTCTCCACTAGCACAAAATTAATCGCTCATCCTCCCACAGTTCATCGATCGGTGAGCTCAGTAATCAGTATCACGACGACGATGGAAAAATTATTGCAATCCAAACGGGTTGCTGATCAGTAATATTTCTTTCCCCTTTTTTTTTGTCACCGGAAATGTATCATAATATTCGACAGGAATGATGATGATAATGTATAATCACATAAACAAAATGGTTGTCCCGGAAACGTATTAGGACCGTCAGTACGCCGGAAATAATCGTAACATGCGGCCAAGTATTTTCGGTAAACAACACTCCAGCAATCCAAATCACAACCAGCAATTAAAAAAATTATCATTATGTTTTTCTATTATGTAACAGTTTCTTTGATAAATTTATTTTTCTTCACATACACTTGTAATTTATGCTAACACAGAATTATGCTTATTTTTATATAAGAATGCAATTATTATTTATAGTTCTATTTATTACAGTTCAAACAGAAATCAAGAATTATCACAGCAATTCTACATTCGTATTATTATTATTTGCTATTGAATTTATCACAACACAAGAAAGGAGATTTTATTTAATTTAACTAATTTTCTTTTTATAAACGAAATTATGTTATCAGCTGTGGTTTTGTTTGTCCAAATAGTTATAACCAAACCAACAATTGATAGAACAACTGACATACGTTTTAATTGGTTTTCTGGTCTCACATTATCATAAACATAATTCATTGAAGCTTACCTAGGGCTATAACTATCGTTCTTGAACTTTGTACCGGATTCTTTTCTTTAATTATTCGCTGGATTAATTCCTTTAATTTTAATTAATAAAATACACCACATTAAACACGCGACGTGTAGACTTCAAAAAAACACAACACCAACAGCTGTGAACTTGTTAGACATAATGTCGAACTAAGAGACTTTTGTTTGTACAGCACAGACACATAAAAAAAATTGCACTAAATTGAACTAGAAATTGTACTAATAAAAAAAATTATACTAATTGAGCTAATAAATTTATGTTTAATTAAAATTTTTGCTACTGAAATTTAAACTTAAATTTAAGAGAAAAGACGTGAATTCAAAACTTCACCATTTGATATTCACTAATAGAATTGACAAACAAAATAAGCGCAATTTCATGTCTTCAACCACGTATTTATAGTTAAAGTCACGCCGTTTTACACAACAACGAATCGATAAACACGATAAGTCTGTTTATTGATTATATCTTTCGTTGAATATGTGTACCCACTAAAAGAGTCGTCACTATTAACCTGTACTAAAATTGCAAGGGAATTATAAACAGAAATATCTAATGAAGCAAAAGCAACTCAAAAAGTTCATGACACTACGATGAACGAGACATAATCCATGGATTGATCCCTCTTATCTTTTGGGAAATAGACCGAATTTAATTTAGGAAAATTTTTTTTTTTTTCGCTTTATTGTACCCGCCAAAGAATTCTTACAACCAACGGGTATTAAAATAGGAAACTACATAAAAAAATTATTGAATAATAATAATTGGAAGAATTATATATGAAAATAGCGCGATTACGAATCAATGGTATTGCACAACTGTTGTATAATTTGATAGTGATTAACAATTACAAATTAAATACAGGAAATTACATTAGGAAATAGCACACAACTGTTTTAGGACAATCTGTAAACGGAAACTATTGTAGAGGACGATTATGGATTGAGTATAAGAAACTACGTTCAAAGGAAAAACGAAAGCAACTATGAAAGTTTCGGTTTAGGTAAATTTAATGCGTGTGTGAAAATGGTTCGACTCTGAATCACAAAGCTTGAATCACACTTCATAACAAAATGTTGTTTCAGGTTAAATCTTATTCATAGCTGTTTATGGTAACTCAAGAAAGATTTAATTACACCAGCTGTAAATGGTTTAAATTTGATTATTTTTTCGCTCAATCAAGTGTTGAAATTTAGAGGGAACGAGAGGCTATTTACTAAAAATATTTTTTTTAATAACAAAAAAAACTGTAAAAATAATTACTAAAATTCTAAAAAAAATTGTAATGTTTCTTAAATTAAATGCTCCTTCATATGACACCCCACCCATATGGGTCACAAACGGTTTTTTTGTACTCTCCCCACACTCATCCCTTAAACACACAGAAACATAATGATTTGCGACTTCGCTATGATCTACATTCAAAATCTACCAATCTTCCTGTCTCTGTGAATTTTTTCAAATTTTTCTGTCAATCCTCGTCGAAACGTAGGGGGCGGAATGGTCTGAATTTTGGACTTTTTTGACAATAATTCAAAAACTGTGCACCGGAAAATTCTAAAAAAAATTGCAATGATTTCTAAATTAGGTGCTCTTTCAAATGAAAACCCAGTCGCATGGGTCAAAAAGGGTTTTTTTATGCTCTCTACGTCCCCTAAACACACAGTAATATAATTATTTGAGACTTCGCTATAGTTTCCATACAAAATCTACCCAATTTCTCTACTCTTTGAATTTTTACAAATTTTTCTGTCAATCAGTGTTGAAACGTATGGGGGAATGGTCAGAATTTTGCACTTTTTTGAATGTAACTAAAAAACTGTGCACCGAGAGTAAGTCATTGATTATTGTGACTCCAAATAAACGAATGCTTTCACATTCGTCTATTTGATCGTCACACATATTAATTGAAATATCGTTGGAAAACTCGGTCTTTGATCTGGAAACAATCAAGAGCTGTTTTTTGGTGGAATTAAAATTGACCGAATTTTTATCACCCCAATCGGCGACTTTTTTAGGTCTTCGTTTACATTTATGGCAGCGTCTCTCCGGGTGGGATTTATTCGTTCATGCATTTTATCCTTTGAAGATAAGGGGACAAATGGCTTGTGCAGTCTACTATCATCTGCAAAACTATTTATTGGGTTGCTTGTGATTTGCAACAGTTCGTTGATATAAATTTAAAATAAAGTGGGAGATAAAACTGATCCTTGGGGTACACCAGCGGCTATTAATTAATACTTAGAAGAAAAACCATCTATAGATACTGAGATGTATTGGTTAAACAGACAATTTTGAATCAACTTCATGACTGCGGGATGAAAACCGTACGAAACTATAATGTATGTATATCACAATCAAAATAATTCTTGTATTATATATGTATGATTATCTTAATCAAAATTATCATGAATTCTAGTATAGTAATTTTATTGTAATAGTAAGAATAATTAGAGAGAATATTTGGAAAGAATTTATTGAGATTAAAATAGGTAAATGAATAATAATGTAAAAGGTGATGGTCTCTTGATATTCAGCCGGTGAAGTGAATAGATCACAATAATTTGAACATGAGCAATTTCAAGCAAGTTCAGCAAATTTTTGGGAAATTTTGACTTGACCCCTTTTAATTTTGATTATTTTTTGTTTATAGATAGTCTTTGATAAATAAAAAATACGAGTTCTCTTAGAATTTTTTTTTTCGACCAGGGGTCTTCACAGGGTGCCCCTCAATTTTTGTTATTTTGTGATGTGAGTGCATTTTGACGAGCGATTGTAGAAAAACTACTCAATCGATTTTCATAAATAATATGTCGTTCAATAGGTATTAAAACAAAGTTTTTAAAAATGTTCACTGTTAATTTTTTGAAATAATTTTTAACGGTGTAACATAAGAAAAACACGATGTAATTGAAAAAAAGATGGCATAGCCTCTTTTTTTTTTTTTTTTTTTTAAACAAAATTGAAGCTTATTTTATATCTAACAACTTGTGAAAGTTAAGGACTGGCATCATTTTTTGTTTTAGAAATAAAATTCGTTGTGCATATGACTGTCGGGAATCAGTTTTTTTTGTTCTGAAGGAAAATTATAAAAATGGCGTTATAAACTAAGAGATTTTTTTTTTATGTTAAATATCAAATATTTTATTATTAGATGAACTTTTTAAAATATTATAAAAATTACTAGCAGGACCCGGCGTGCTTTGCTACGCTTATAAATAAAGCTTGTGCACAGACATTTTGTTGACGTAGTAGCAATGATTTCAAAAAGTGGTAATGAGAATGATCGCATAATTTTTAATTTATCTTTTTAAAAATATGGATGAAAAATAATCAGCAGTCTTACTGATCAGTTCGGATATATGAAAAATTAGCGATCAAATAAGTTTTCAAGTAAGCAAAAAAAAATTTAAGCAACTTGTTGAATTAGTAGAGGTGTGTCATCTCTATATATAACATAATACAGAACATAAATAGATTTACAAATGTTCGCAGTACCCATATGTTCAATGTGCTGAGTGCTCACTAAGAAAAGAGAACCTACAGGTTTCTAATGTTCAATTTCTCGATGCTTCTGCAGGTTACACATTATTTGTTGTGGCTCCATTGTTGGTTCAGATATAGAGGTTATCTAGTTTTATGCCTCTATTCTATCTACGCAACATAATTGTCCATACGAAAATCAATCCGTTCTACATCTAAAGCGCGCACTTTTAATGATTGAGCGTGATCTTTTTTTATGGTGATTGCAAACATCAATTTAATTGACAATTGTGATCTTTTGAATTGAAATGCTAATCACCCGTATTGTACTTATATTAAACCTAATCATCAGTATTGTATTTATATTAACGACGTAATTTCACATTGACCGACGGAGCAGATCGATTCGACGGTAGCATTAATAATTGATTGAGAACTAAGTTCGCTAATACTACGCACAGATCTTCAATCATTTTGCTATATAGGACAGGAAATATCATCAACCATGTGCGATTTATATTTTTTCCCATAACGTTCTTGTAGATGAAGAACAGTAAGCGGTCAGCATGATTTTAAACATAGCTCGAACTTAGTTTGGAGGTGAAGTGCTGCACGTGTCATTGATGAATGATACATACATCCCAGTGCTGCTTCATTGTAGCACGCTAAAACTGAAATGTTGCCTTTATTAAAGTACTTTCTAGCTTACGTATTTGACTGATTTGACGTATATACCGTATTCCAAGTTTATGTGCGATCTGTATGTTCTTTGTAGCAAAGGATTAATATGGAACAACCATCCATGTTTATGGAACTATTTCCATGTTCCCGTTTCGCATATCTATATATTGTTACCTTGCCGCCATCTGCTGCGGCTCTTCTTTTATATAAAGGATCATCGTTTCATGTAACTGAATTTCGTGTAACTGACTGAATCCTTGGTGATATCACTTTGCGTACTTTGGATTCAGTGGATTCAGTGTTCTGGAAAGCTCATGTTACATATTTTTCGTCACAACTTCCTACAAATCTTTATCGAAGCTGGCATCGGATATTTGCCGTGTGCATTTGAGATGATTTTGTGTGTGTGCGTTAGTTGTGAAAAACCGTCATATTAAATTGGCTCTCGCAAATATACTGGTACTTCAGAGAAAAGCTTGGTTTGATTTAATCGAATGAATATTAAACGTTCTGTTTCGAATGTTTTTGCAAACATATCTACCATGTATTGGTGAAACAATTGACGGCATTTCCAAATGTGGAAATCTTCCCCTCGAATCATTAATCCCTCTTTTATTGACAAAAATTATATCCCGGTTGAAATTTATTGCCGACTTTATTAATTGTCACTTCGTTTATTGTCCGAGCATTGAATCTTCTCATATGTTCTCAAGCAGGCGTTTTGTCAACCTGACCTATTGAAACTTATATATGTATCACATACATCATGTCAACTGCTGTTTTGAACAAATGCACAAAATCGTTTTTTGAAATCTGGTTTTGAAAAAAATTATCAAAATGCCATTCCGTGTAGAAGTATTTGGTAAAATATACAATAGAGCCAATTTCCATGCAATGAGCAAAAATGAAATAGAACATTTTTATGACCGTATGTATATAAATGTATGTACAAATGTGTTGAATGGTCTAGTGGTTAGCACTACTTCCATTTAGGTCAAAGAGTTGTTATACAAAGTCATTAACAAACATAAACACACTGGTTACACAATAACACTGGACACTGGAGTGGTTATACAATTAACCGGTAATCAGCAAATATGGTTGATAAATTGGACAAAACTATATATGGGTGATCAGATCACCCATACATAACTAATCGATTAAGTCTTTAAGTGAAACTCGACCATAAAAAGATTGAATTGAGATTAATGCAGGTGAGGGGCGCTTGTCGACAGCTTACATTCCTATATGAAACGCATATCGCTAAAAAAAAATATATAATAACCTTTCTGAATGCAACATTGTGTCCAAATTTCAAGAGAATCGATCCAGTACATTCCTAGATTGCCTATTTTGAACCAACGAACATTTGCATTTGTATTTATCATATATAGATATGTAGATAGAAGATAGATAGATAGATTAATAGATTGATCAGTTGTTGACTACTGAGAATTGAAGAGTATTTCAGTACTAATATCGCAATTAAAAAATGGAGGTTGGTGGCAGAAGGGGGAAAATAAGGGATTATATGTATTTTGTAAAGACAAATCATAAAAAAATAAAAATAAAAAAATTTTGTCTCAAAAATACAAAAAATTTTTGGGGGGAGGGCCCCCCTTATCACTTAAGGGTATAAAAAATAGTTTACGACCGATTCTCAGACCTACCGTATATACACATAAAATTTCATGGAAATCAGTCAAGCCGTTTCGGAGGAGTTTAATTACAAACACTGTGACACGAGAATTTTATATATATAGATAGATATATGTAGTACAATAAATAAAATAAATACATGTCTAATGCGATTACGTACGTTTCACCACCTTTCTCAAGTTAATGTGTTTGCACTAAAAAGGTTTTGTATAAGCGTTAATTATAACTGAGTTGGAGTACATCTGTCAAATTGCATTTGAGTTGCATTTTTGATATAATCTGTGCTCGATGATGCAGGATTGTGAAAAGATCGATCATCCACTTCATATTTTATGTCTGCTGCTAAATAATCGTTAGTAAAAACTTTTAAGCATGCTTCAAATTGAAACTTTTCTCGACTATTTAAATAGTCGAAAGCTGCCAAAGCATTAGCCAATATTTCATGATAGAATAGAGAAAGATTGACGGTGCGGTGCTATCGTTGAATAAATACATTTTATCCGCCAGGCTTACTTTGATACAACCTTAACCAGTGATATCTCACTGCAATTATCTCACGTTAGCTCATATGTTAATAACATATACTGGAGTACACGGCGATGTCATATCCGTAAATCAAAAATAAATAAATTACAAATCATCAAAAACTGATGCGAGTTTAATATTCCTTGTTTTTTAACAGGATGCCTTGTTTTCGTTGATTAATCTCTGCAAATATGACAATCCCATAAGCCCGACATTTTCTTTTGTTAATTCCGGGATTTCGGAAGCGTTAAAATGTGTTGAAATCCCGGGACTCGAGATCCCGGCATTGCAATCCCTAGCCAATACCATAGAACACATTATCAGTTAAACATAAAATAACGAATCAATTAGTGGATTTATTTAACTTTCAATAAATTTTTCTCGTATACATACCATGGTCAGACCATGGTTAGACTCATAACTGACTCATAACGACTTTCTCATAATATCAAGGTATTTGAACCATGACTTCTACCGATTTATTTAATGTTTTCATTTGACCCTCATATCAACTGATATACCAATAACGTTAAATAATTTGTAATTTTTTAATTTCAAACACATAATAACTTACACTTGTTTTAAAAAAAATTATTATAACAGAACAATCTTTTGGGATTATCTTCATCTTCACTATGAACGAAAAAATTTTTTTCTCCGAAATCCGAAAACATATTTAAATATATAAAAACGTAATAAAGCTTAAGTCTCTCAAGATTTCCCATTGGAATCTGATCTTAATACTTTTATAACATATTTGTTGGTATGAAATTTCACAGTTGTTCTGTTGAAATAAATCTCTTTTGTGAGATACATGAGATATAAAAAAGTTATTTAAACGAGTCTGGTTTTGAGACGTTTATGACCATGGTACCTCATAAACGTTTTAATAACTTTAAACTTATAACAATAAAAAGTTAACGGATAATTTTTGTAAGTCATTCAGGAGTAGGAAACTAATCACATGTTTTAAGTTTTACTAAAAAAATTGTGTTAATCCTCAGCATGCCAGAAAACTAGTTCACAGATTCGTAAAAAAAAATAAAATAACATATATTCCAATCTATATTATATTTTATTTAATTATATTTCTGTCATCAAAGGCAATCATGAACCATTCGAGCTCATTCAATCAACAATAAAAAAAAGCTTTTAACTTCTTTTATTATAAACGAAAGCTAATATTTCGATTTCATTACTAAGAAAACTATTAGTATAGGAAAATACATATAAATAGAAAATGCACCAACTTTCTGCAAGAAATGAATTGAATTCTCAAAAGTTTACAGAGCATGAAATTTTCTGAAAAATATGAAATTTTTTTTTCTTCTAGAACTATAGCTATTTTCTTTTTCAATAATAGACAGATAGCTATACCCTGAAGATTGCTATTTATTCAAAAATATGATATTATAGAAAATTTATTTACCACCAGTTTTTCGATTTTCAAAATGTTTGCTTTATTTGATTTTTCTTTTCGATATAAATTATCTAATTAATTAAAGTTATTCGTTTCTGAATTAATAGAAGTAAAACAAATGGAAACACATTATTCTTAAGCTCAATGGAACAATTACAATCAGCAATTCTGAATTTTTTAGTTAATCTCACCATAAATATTGTGTTAATTATCGTTCTTCGTTATCTGCTGCTAGCTTGTGCTAAAACCACCGAGTAATAATATTGAAAACAATGAACACCATGAAAAACAATTATTCTTTTACAACATAATAATTTTTTAGCGAATTTTCCCGTATAAAATTGGAAACTATAGAAAAAACTGCATTTGTGTAAAAAAAATTCAAGTTTATGAAATTTAAGAACAAAAAAATCATGTGATAGTTGTAATTTGTTTCTTATAAAACCTTTTCTTACAGTGGATTGATAAATATTGCAATCACAGAATGGCCATCTTAATTTAGAAGGAAACCTTCATAATTGTGAAACGTACTTTAGTTTTAGAAACAAATATTAAGCAAGAAAATTTAGATTGAGGTTGCAGTTTTACTTGCCAAAATGAAACCCCACCCGGAGAGACACTGGCATAAACGTGAATAAAAATCTAAAAAATATCGCCGATTGAGGTGACCAAAACAATTTCAAATCTACCAAAACACAGCTGTTGATTGTTTCCAGATCAAAGATAAAGTTCACCAAAGATATTTTATTCAGTACGTGTGATGACCAATAGGTGAATGTAAAAACATTCGTTTATTGGGTGTCATAGTTTCAAATGATCAACTGTGGAACGATCATGTAATGGCGATGGCAAAAAATACGTCTAGAAAACTCGGCCTGCTAAATAGTTGCAAAAAGTTGTTACTGTGACTTGTTTATCCTGTAGGTATGTAGAATTAGTTTACTTGAAAAACAGGATTTGAACAACATATGTTTCGAGTCTTCGTTGCATTAATTACTATGGTGTAGACTTTGTAATGAAGCGCTCCTTTGTTGTATGTCAACGAAGTGGCATTGCAGGTCGCGCACCTAGATGAGATTTATTTAGCCCCAGCCAGCTGTAGTCCGTGGGACGAGAAAGAAATCCTGCTGCTCCAGCACAAATACTGATATTGTACGCGAATCTCATGAATGAAAACGGATTGAATGGAAAAATGGACTAAGTGAAATGATTTGACTCTGGCGACCCCCATATACGAACAAACCGCGATCACCCCGTCAACCCCGCATTCACTCACACATTCACCCGCTCTCGTACTTTATCCACTCATGCATACACACACACACCCACACAGATACCCACTCACACATTCACACTCACACCTAGGTACCCACATGCACACTTGCATGCCCCTACGCTCATTCACACTACTTAATACAGCCAAGTTACCACATTCTATCAAACTGATTAGCCCGATATCATTCTCACGATTGATGATACGTATCACAGGAGATATGCACCCAGAATGCAAACTATTTGAATGACGAAAAGAATGGACAGAACTTCATATTGAACCCAAAATTAAAACAATACTTCGTTGAGAGTGTGGATCTTGAAGTAACCCTTTGGTAACCGATTGTACTGTGTTCAATCCAATACTTCGAACACCAGAATTTACTAAAAGCTGTTCAACTGCCTTTACCAGAAAAGACGGAACATACTGATATCACTCACTCTATGAATCAATCGACGATGACAATACATCGCCACGTTTAGGAATTGTTTTTACTAAGATCACATCAGGACCACACGCAGGTTTAACGATCGGGAGGCATATCCCTAAATGCCGTTGTAACAATTCCACGGTTTTTGATTCACGCTTAATAAAAAACAGGTTCATTTAGATTTTGCCAAAAAATATAATTGCACTTCATGACTAGATGGCCACTTCATGACTAGACATTGCTTGTATAGCAAAAAAAAATTATTACAAACATTTTTTTTTTTTTTTTTAATAAAACGTGATGTGTAGTAGGCACTACAATATGTGTCACAACAACACACAAAAACCTTTCAAGACCAAGGTCCCACAACAACATACGTTCTAAGGATGTTAATGGACGCAAATCTGTTTTTTTTTGTTTTTTTAATATTTTTTGTTAAATAATGGACAACTAATCTATAAATCCTATCACATATAAAATATGATATAGGCCAATATTTCGGGAAAGGATAGGGAAAATAAAAATAAAATAAGAGATAAAAAGCAAATTCGTTTTAAAAATTTGCAGGAACAAAACTAAAATTGGTTCGCCAATAGTCCAGCTAATGCCATAATCCTTGATTATGGGACGCAGTATATTTTTCAATGATTAAAGCTCAGATATATAGTTATATGAAAGCTCGTTTCTTCGAGCAAGCTATAGCGTTCCAGCATCAAGGAATATTCATTAGCTAAGATTGAAAGTGCTACCGTTGACTGAATACAGTTCATCCGCCAGCACCCCTAAGATATCACCTTGGCTAGTGATATCTCACTGCTATTGCCAGTGGTATGTGATATCTCACGTTAACTCTTGTGCCAATAACAGGGACTGGAGTACGCGGGGTTGTCACACCCGTGGATCAAAAAATAGAAAAATATTAACAAATTAATAAAAACTGATCCCTCCATGCGTACTAAATTGCAGCTAACTTGACCTTTAAACTTCTTCTTCTGTCTTCGGACGTTAATAGACATTTTGTTTGTCGAGTTTTAAAGTTAAATTAATTAACGAATTTACCAAATTATCAAAATTCAATCCTGAAACCAACAAAGAATTACATGGCGATATAAAAAATTGGGTCGTACTTTATTCAAATTACATTTTTATAAGTTTGCGTTCCCCAAAACAATATAATATGATATTTACAAATCCAAATAGTATTTAACAACAAACCCAGATGTTTAGATTAATATAGACGCGAGAGCGTCTTCTTGTCTTCAAAATTCTTGTTGGCATGTTTCCTGTTAGATTTGGACAGACAACGCACGTACAACAAACATACTCGCTCTAACGTACACACATCCACACGTCCATACGCACACACTCATGCACCTACACACACATTCATAATCATTCATACGTATAAACAAAACAATATTACATAAGGCTCACCCCATGATTAGTCCAGACCCCGCTCCAATAAAAATTCAATTACGCGCTCATCCCCGTCCCGGTCATTGATCGTGATGTCAGCAATTCGGATGTCGACAATGTTAGAGATTTGTGACCATAAACAAATTTGTTGATGATATCCGTATTGGTAGGTATTACCGCAAATGTATACAGAAACTCCGCATGCAGGGAGTAATTCTAGCTGTCGGGCAATGGCTAGCACCGAGATAAACCAAATATCAATAATAGACTTGAAGTTTAATTAGATAACTGGTAAACCAACCTTATTATTACTATTGCTTTTCTTTAAACTAATATTAGATATCACAGCCACGAATACAATTAGGATTCACTCATTAATAGTTAGTTGTAACATTAATTGATCGCAACGTAATTTAATGTAAATGAAAATTATAATGATTAACAGTTATTTTAACCTTAATTGATATCACAGTAAATTTTATGTAAAAGTAAATTGTAACGATTAAAAGTTATTTTACCACACTAATGGTTAACACTGTAATTTGACATGAAATTGAAATGCAGTTTTTCGATTAACAGCTAATTAATTATTCTTTTTTTGTTTTCTTGAACATATATTTGTTATCCCATTAATTCAATAGTAATCTCAATAGAATTCCTCTTTTTTTTTCATTTTCATTTCACATATTTAGTGCACCATAAAATAAATATTATTTTTTGTTAGATTTCAATTTTACACACGTCTAAATGAACAGATGTCATCTGCTAGACAATTAATCGAAATAAGAGAGCGAAGCCACCTGCCGGTTTCTATTTATATCACATTAACGATCGTTTAAAACCAATAACTAAACGATAAGTTTGCTTCTTGGGCACCCTCCTTCGTTGATCACCTGCACCCACTAAAGAGTCTACACAACCAACTTGTATCAAAATTGGAAAAGAATTATAAAAAAACATTGATTAAGAATTGATTGAAAGAAATTATATAGGGAAATAGCACGATTCCAAATTAATGAGATTGCACAACTGTTTTATGATAATTTTAAACAGAAATTATTGCGATAGACGATCACGGATAAGAAATTATGTTTTAAGAAAAAACGACAATAACTACATAAGTTTTTGCTAATGTGAACTTAATGCTTGTGGGAAAGCAGGGCGAGTCCAAATTACGACGATTGATCAATAGCCTTATAACAATTACGAAGATCGAATAATACCTTCGTTACAACTTTTATATTAACTCTTATATCGAAAACAAAAAATAAGCAAACTCAAGTAAAACATTACTAATATATTTCTGATAAATTTAAGTAGAATACAATTTTTTTTTAATGACTTAGCAAGATTCAACGTAAGATTCAAGCTTAACCATTGGCGACATTTATTTGAGTTTTTTTTGTCATCATTCAACAACAATGGTATAAATTCCACAATTGTGGGGTTCATTTGTCTTTCCAACAGTCAGCAATTATTGGATAAACTCACTAAAGGTGACGTTAATTTGTTTTACTCAGAATTCAATGATTTTGCTGTATATCAATCTTTCTAGTTTTTTTTTGCTGTATATCAATCAACGTCAACCATTTCACTCAACAATTGCCGAGATTCTTGGTTTCTCTGTGCATCATTCAACAGTCATCAGATAAATTCATCCAAACCGAATATAGTTTTGTTCCATATTTCAACCTACTTTGTGCAAATTCAACAGTTACCGATTTTCATTTTTCACCTCCTTCATCATAATTCCTGCAAAATCGACATTTGTTGGCGTTAATCGGTCATCACAGATATTATATATATTAAATCATATAATCTCTTACTTATGCACCCCACAGTTGCCGACCATCGATTTGTTGCATAATCCAATTTAGTATACTTACCAGTTCAACAGTTGATTATTTTGAGTTTTGTTACAACTGGGGCCATTTTGGGATGTTACCATTTTATTATTTTTTTTGTTAGTTTTGTGGAGTGCTTTATTGAGGAGGCTAGCCAATCCAACAGTTGTCAACGGTTGTTCTGGATTTGTTCTGCTCATTGTGTTGTTGTCAACATAACCGATATTCAAAGTGTATTTTGCCGTGTAATTGAACGTTCTTACTACATCAATATTTATTCAGCTGCCATCAGATATTATTGCTGCACCTATCTAAATACAACGTCAGTCATTTCCATATTTTGGAATTATTATATCCTTGAACTAATTACAAAAACAACATTGTGAAGTTGTCACATACATTCCTTGTATTATCGTTGTTATATTGTAGGCATCACCGATTATCATCGTATATTTTTACTGTGCACAAAAAGTCTCAATTTTTGAAACAACATTGATTTTATGACATCATAAAAGATAGTATTTTGTTCTTACATGTATGCATTAGAACATAGTTTAGTAAAATGGATTACGGGACAGATTTGGTATGGATATTACGATCAAGAATAAACCCGGGGTAAGTGAACTACTTTGCTTTCTTATTGTAGTCATAAATGTGGATGTGGATGTGATAATCTTGGTGTCTTTGGGGGTCGTCAGAGTCTACTTTTTCCATTTAATGTTCCTTCCGTCCGTTTATAAGTCTTTTATGCGTGCATGTCTGTGTATTTGTGCTGGTCAAGGGGAAGTCTTTCAACTCGGATTCACCAGACTAAATCTTATCAGACACACCTTGCATGGCACGCAGTCTTTCTGTTTATGTCCTGCTAGTGGTTCCAGTGTCCATTACAAAAAGTTATTGGATTAAGTTCTAATAAAAATATGGCAAAAAGTTTCCAATAATATTTTAGCTTGTTTTTATAGAAATATAAATTAATATAATTATATCACCGCCCTTTGGCCATTACTATTGACATTTTTTCGCTTTATTTTTATTTCCATTAATTCCCTAAAATGTAACAATAATGTAATAATAATTCAATTTGACCAATCACATTTTAATTATACTAATAATAGTAAGATTATTAAATAATCAACCTGTTGCTGTATCCCAGTTGATAATCACGAATATTTTATTTTTTTTACAGAAACATGAATTAAAAGAATTATAAATTGATAAAAGTCTTCAAATAATATTTCTTGACTATATAAATAGTTGAAGACGGCACTTGGCGAAAAATATTGATATTGTTTTAAATTTTTTATTTTACTTGTTATAAGTTTCGCAATAAATACAAATTATAATTATTACTTTATTTTTATTTTTATTTAAACACAATATATATGTATATTTATATTTTTGCCCGATTAATTTCGGTTGTTGTAGACCAAGCTCCCACGACACTTTAGTCTACCTCACATGTAACCTCTGTGAAATTGGGTTTAACTTATGGAACCTATTTCAGAAAATAACTATCCAGTGGCCGACTTTCTCATGTACGTTAATTAATATTTTTAATTAATTTTTATAATCACTAATTACAAAAGCCTACTTATTTGGAATGTAACCTCGCTGAAATTTCTTGATATAATTGAGACTTATTTATAATTTAAGAAAATTTTGGTCTGCCTTAAAATTTTTGTTTTTAACTGGCAGACCTAATTAAATGGATAAAAAATTGATGCCATAGTTACCCCACATGTAACCTCGCTGACATTTCTTGACATAATTGAGACTTTTGTATAGTTACAGAAAACTTTGGTCGGCCTTGAGACTTTTGTTTTGAAATGTCTGGCAGACCTAATTGAATGGATGAAAAATTGATGCTATAGTTACCGCACATGTAACCTCGCTGAAGTTTTTTGACATAATTGAGACTTGAGTATGTTTAACATTTCTAGAGTGATTAGAATTAGAATTTAAAATTGTATCTATACAAGTGGACTTTCTATAAATATCAAAATCTAGGAGGCCTAGTTCATTTTGAATTTCAAGTGACGGAACTGAATCATTGATAATTTTTGAAACAACATCATTTAAAACATTAATGGGTATAGAAGTGAACAAACTTGAAACGTCAAAAGAAATTAGTTTTGAATTATGGGGAACAATAACATCCTTGATCTTATATATCAAGTCAATAGAATTTTTAACTACAAATTTAGAATAAAAGCCTGTAATTTCTAAGAAAATTTTGTTAAATTTTTTACATAATTTGTAGGCAGGAACACTACGATAAGAAACAATAGGTCTTATTGGTAAATTTTCTTAATGTAATTTCGGTAGTCTGTACAGGACAGGTGCTGAAGGGTTCATTTAAAACAATAAAAAAAATATGGAGGGGCTGAAATCTCACAGCTCTGAGATATCAAGACCTCGGTCTGGGTTAAGGATTTTGATATAGTTTCCGGCAAAAAACTTTTATGAGGACATGGTTTCTAGTTTTGGGCAGCGATGTATATCAAACATAACTTTTTATTAAAGTACAAGTATTTTTTATCTCTGTTTAAAAATTTATTACAAAACTAACACGAAATACCAATACGTTGCCGGAAAATTATAATCAAAATGTAAAAAATATTGTTAAATTAAATAAAATCAAACTTTTTCAGAATTCCAAAAATATTCTAAAAATTTGAATAAAATCAAATATTTAAATATTTTCTAAATTCCAATAATATTTCAAAAATTCTTAAAAATTCAAACTTTTTCCAATATTCTAAAAATATTGCAAAAATTATTACAAAATCAAAAATTGAAAATTTTTTCAAAATTCCAAAAATTATAATAATATCAATAATTAAAAATTTTTCAAAATTCTAAAAATATTCCAAAAATTCTTACAAAATCAAAAATTAAAACTTTTGCCGAAATTCTAAAAACATTGCAAAAATTATTGCAAATTCAAAAATACAAACTTTTTCAAAATTCCAAAAATATTTCAAAAACTATAACAAATTCAAAAATTTCCATGTCCAATTTCATTTTAAATTACATTTACGTCATAAAAACAGCTACATTTTTTTTCCCAAAAAATTGGCTAAAAAATTAAATGAAATCATTTTTTGACACACTTGACATTACTTTTTGACAAACATATAATGCCATAATTCTCTATAATAACTAGCGGGACCCGGCGTGCTTTGCTACGCCTATAAAAAAGTTTGTGCGCGTGCATTTTGTTGAATTAGCAAAAATAATTTCAAAGAGTCGGAATAAGAATAGAATGCGTATTTTTTAATTTTTCCGTTTGGGAAATATGAATAACAGAGAGCATTAGCATTCTAGCTGATCAATCTAGATGGATTGAGAATCGAACGGCATGTCAAAATTTGAAAGTGATTGATAAAGAGTTTTGGAGAAATTTTTAAGCTTGTGTTCGAATTTCCAATTCGATTAGCATTCGCACTATTAATAAGTCACAAGGCCAAACAATGTCAATTTGTGGGCTTGACCTAGAAACCTCGTGCTTTTCGCATGGTCAATTATATGTTGCGTGTTCAAAGGGTTGGAAAACCTTCAAGTTTTATCGTATATGCCCCTGAAAATATTGGAAAAATTATAACAATATCAAAATTTTAAACTTTTTACAAAATTTCAAAAATTATAAAAAATCAAAAATTCAAACTTCTTCAAATTCTAAAAATATTCCAAAAATTCTTACAAAATCAAAAATTGAAGCTTTTTTCAAAATTCTAAAAATATTTATAAAATTCAAAATTCATAAATTCAAAAATTCAAAAATTCAATTTGTTTTCAAAATTATAAAAATATTAACAAAATTAAAAATACAAACTTTTTTCAAAATTCCAAAAATTATAATAAAAACAAAAATTTAAACTTTTTCAAAATTCTAAAAACATTCCGGAAATTCTTACAAAATCAAAAATTGAAACTTTTCCAAAAATATTGAAAAAATTTAAAATTCACAAATTCAAATTGCATGTTCAATCACATTTCATGACATACAAATAATTAATTTTATTTTTTTCCAAAAAATTGGGAAAAATTAAATGAAACATTCTTTTGACACACTGACAATATTTTTTTGACAAACTTATAATGAAATAATCTACTTTTTGATCTCACATACGAATCCCGACTATCAAGATTTCTTTAAACTCAAGGTTACTACTCATTATCACCTAAAACTACCGTTTTTAAGCGAAAAATATGAGTATTTACTTGTTTTGACACTCTTGACGATTTTTTTGACACACTTCTGGTACAGTTATCGAACATATCATCCTGACGGCTATTTTAATTGAGTGTACCTGTTTTTAGAAATAAAAATTTTTGAAATCCTTTCAGCGGTTTTCTAAATTTCGTAGGTGGTGACGGACGACCGACCAGCAGACAGATATACATTTTTTTTTGCTGTTTTAAAATCGTTATGACCTGAAACGTTGAGAAATGCCCTAAAAAGAGGGGGTAGGAATTTCACTTTTGGCTCGAGAATGTAATACTTATGTCTTTCAGACCGAAGTAATTGAAAAAAATTGTATTCCCGAATAGCTTCGTTTAATAGCCAAAAAATTCAAGTTAAACAATACAGCCACTATTATTGATCTCAATGAATTGGAGGTAGAATGTCGATCAGAATTGATAATCGCTGACAAATGTTATCTATAAATATATTGTAGGTGGTACGAAGTTCACCGAGTGGGGTCTTCTAGTAAAAATTTGTAATTTTAATTTAAATCAGTGCTAATCGGTGTACAATATTTTTAGTTAACCTGTTTTTTGCTAATACAATAAGATTTGCTGATTTACCCACACGTGAGCATGCAACATATAGTTGCCCATGGGAGAAACATGGATTTGCCAAGTCCAAGCCACAATTGGACATTGTTTGTCCTTGAGACTTATTTATGGTCATGACGAAAGCCAAACGAATAGGAAATTGAAGTCTTTTGAATGGTATTGTAGAATCTGATGGTATCAATGGAGAATCTGATGGTATCAACTTTTTATTATTATTTTTTAATATCAGCACAATGCTTTAAACTGTAGCTAGCTTCATTCTTTATTGATCATGAGTAAAAAGTTAAGAAATTTCAAACTTTTTCATTGAGAAAAATATATTTCAAAAATAAATTTTTTTTCCTCAAAATAAATTTTCATACGTTATCTAGACGTATTTACTACTAACCGTAATTTTGGGTATTCATAGAGAAATCATTAAAATTAATAAACTTTAAAGTCGTGTTGTCAAAATTCTAATGAATTTTAATGTTTTTAAGACGTTCGGTAAAGTAGATTTTTTCTGTATTATTTGCCGTTTTTCAAAAATGCCGATGAAATTGAAATTTAGTCGTTTTTCGCAGAAACATTATTTTTTGTTTTGCTTTATCTTCTTCTACAAAAATTAAATTACGAAAAAACAAATATTGAAAAACAAATATTACATGAATTTCAACACCACAATCTGGCAAAATTTATTCAAATGCGATAGCAGAGTAAATTGAAATGTTTGAGTCAATTTGCAGATTCAATTTCAATTTCATCGATAATGGGCCACGGCAATTATTATTTTAAATAAAATTATTATTTTTAAACAAATTTATTAGAACTTACACAATTTTAATTTATTCTTGTAAAAAACTTATTATTTTGAAGTTAAAAATAATAATAATTAAATGATACACAACACAATTCAAAAAAAAAATAATTCACAAAATAGAAAGAGCTATGCGTTAAACTTCAAAACTGTATCATTATAATAAAAAGTTGAAACCAACAGTTTTTTCGGGGCCTACGCTGATGATTTAAAAAGTCCATGATGAAGTTGTGTCACTTACGTTAAATGTGTTTACGAAATACATTTAACATTCAATTCGCAATTAAAATATATTAAAACTTTTAATTGAGATAAAAACTATCCTATCGAGTATATATTAAGCGTAATATATAAAATATTATTCTTAAGTCGCTCAAACATGAAAATTGCCAAAATTTCCCATACAAACTTGTATGAAAAATTTAACCTATTTTCGTATTTCTTTTACGGACAGAAGAAAATAAAGTATTTTATATATTATGCTCAATATTGTCAGTAATTGTCAGTAATAGTTCATAAAGAAATTTAAATTATTTAATTGTAGCAAAATGAGAAATTTCATAGATAATTTTTAAGATTATTCAAGTTGTATTTTGTATGAAATCCCATATAAATTTTATTGAATTTCGTTTCTTTTCCCCCTTTTGCAGTGCCATTGCAGCAAACACCGGAACAAAATAATCGCTCAATAACATATTTGATAGTCTATATCGGCCCTATATGGATGATTAAAAAGTCGATAAAGCAGGTTTGATAGTAAATTAATTAATTTACGCCGCCATCTGAAAGTTTGCTTATGAACTATCCATATTTAACATTTAATTCGTAATTAAAAAATATTTAGGCGTTCAATCAAAATAAAAGCTATCCTATCTCTCAAGTTGGACCATTATACACACACTGAACACAATTTTATTAAAATTGGTTACGTTTTTGCGGAGTTTATCGCGGACAAACATCGTGACATGTGATTTTTATATATATATAAGAATAAGATAAGATAAGATATAAGATAAGATAAGATAATAAAATATCATGTCAAACGAGCTATTAATTTTATTTTTTTCTAAAAAATTGAGTAAAAAATAAATAAAAACCTTTCTTTTGACACACTTGACAACATTTTTTGACAAACTTATAATGCCATAATTCTCAATAATAATAATAAAATTTCATTTCAAACAAACAATTTTATTTTTTTCCAAAAAATTGGGTAAAAAATAAATAAAAATCTTTTGACACACTTGACAACATTTTTTTGACAAACTTATAATGCAATAATCTAGTTTTTGATCTCACATCAAGATTTCTCCAAATCTAATGTTCCTACTCGTAATCACTTAAATTAACGTTTTTAAGCCAAAAATATGAAAATTTGCTATTTTTGACACACATAATGATTTTTTTGACACACTTCCGGTAAAGTTATCGAACACAGCGTCCTTTCGGACCTGTATCTTGTGAATACCTATTTTTAGGAAAAAAAAATTTTTGAAATCCCTCCAGCCGTATTCCCTGTAGCGTAGGTAATGACGGCGGGCGGCGGCCGGCCGGCCGACAGACAGACATACATTTTTTTTTTTTTTTGCTTTTTTAGAATCAGGAGGTCCTAAAACGTCGAGAAATGTCAAAAAAATTGGGGGTAAAAATTTTACTTTGAGCTCATAAATGTAATACTTAGGTCTTTCAGACCGAAGTAAAATAAAACAATAAAAAATTTAAAACGGTAAAAAATTTAAAACAATATTTCTTGACTAATCCAATTTTTTTTCCACAAAATAATTTTTGTTGTCATTTATAAAATTTTTTCTGGGTGCTTGTTTATTTTCAATTTTCAAAAAAAAATTAATTTTGTTTGACGCCTCCATAGATTTATAGTAGGCCAGAATAAAAAAAAATTCACATATTATGATTTTATGCATATAAAAAGGAATAGAAAGAAATCAAAAATGGCATATCTCAAAATATTGTTCCCTCGACCGGAGAAAAATTCTCATAATTTTTTGGAAAATCCGTCTAGCAAGTGACATTAATAATACCCCTTTCCCTACGGCCTCAAGTGGTTACCAATCCATGGAAGTTTGCAAAAACTACTTCGAGCTACATCGCCATTGGAAAATTACTTCTGATTGATTGATTGATTGATTGATTGATTGGACTGTAGGACCAAGCACTAGGCGAGACTCCCGGATTACGGCCGGGCCACTTCCTACAGTCGTTTTACATATAACAATAGGTAAGGATAGGTAGGTAATTGTTAGTTAGGAGTGAACGACCCGGTTACAGACACCTGGCAAATCGTATCTAGCTACTACTGTTACGAGACAATCACAAGGACAACCACCTATACATATAATCTGCAATCGCCAATCAGCAATCCCGTATCTAAAATTTCTCGCCTGCAATCTCCAGTCGGAAACCTGTTAATCATGTAATTTATTAGTGTAATAGGATGATGACTAAATTGTAGTCCTCTGCACTCTCCATTCTGAATTCATGTTATTAAAATCAATTAAAGCAAAAAAATTAATTGGTGTCCACCTATTTATATCAACGGAGCAAGCGCCAAATCTATTTTGGGTTTAATAAAAAAATTTCTCGAACGAAGTTAATATAAAAATCCATCTAGATTCAGTAGATATCCACGTAAAGACAATTAATTTTTTTTTTTTTTAAAGACCGAAAAGCGGACGCTTTTACGTTCACGCCTAAAGAACTGAGAAAGGAGATACTACTACTTAAAGGAATAAGTGGATATACGGAGGAAGAGATAAAAAATGAAATGTTGGCGGAATGTCCGAATATAAAGTTCTCTAAAATTCAACAATTTACAACTCCCTATACAAAAAGAGCTGACACACAACTGAATATGTACACCTTACAGCTCGAAACAGGTCAAAACCTCAGTGAATTGTTAAACATTAAATACCTGTTTCACCAGAGGATTCATTTCGAGAAACTAAAAAAACAGAAATCATACAATGCTTCAGGTGCCAAAGATTTGGGCATATAAGCCAAAACTGTGCATTTAACAAGAGATGTGTGAAATGTGGAGATAACCATGAAGCAGGCCAATGTGCAAGAGAAAAGGGAAACCAAGAAAATAAACCGGCTGCCTGCATAAACTGCGGCAAGGAAGGTCACCCGGCAAACTACCGAGGATGTGAAGCATTTATTAAATTCAAGAACAACCGGGATATAAACAAAGGAAAGGTAAGAGACCTCCTAAACGCTAGAAAGGAAAGCGTCCTTAGGACCATAAACAACTTTACAACGCCAAACAGATCATTCGCAGATGTTATCAACCCAAATAGAGATAAAAACCCTGACAACAGCGAAAACTACATTTCAGACTTCTTTAATGAGTCCAACAAATTATTCTACATGCCTCTTGGTACTTTGTTAGATAAAATCAACCAATTCTGGCCGAATTACATGAGAATCGAAAACAAAGGTCAAAAACAGCTGAATACCTACAATTCATCATTTCTCTTACCCCAAAAATAAATATGAGCTGCAACAATATTTCAATTTTAGCTTTGAACGCCAACTCAATAATATCCAACCACAAACGCCTTCAACTTTTTTGAAACAATTAAACACATCAACCCGACTGCAGCTCTAATCTCAGAAACCCACCTTAATGGCAGACACAAGCTACACCTCGAAAATTTCAACATCATCAGACAAGATAAAAATGTAGGCACAGCGATATTTATAAAAGAGAACATAAAGTTCAAAATTATTCCATTCGAGAGCCTGTCAATATCGGCAACCTTTATAGACATAAATTACATAGATGCTCAAAAGAGAAATCGCTCTCTGATAATAGGGGCCATCTATATCCCCAGTAACCTTGGTCAAGGTATGAAACAGGACCTAGATAACATTTTGAATTTATGTCAGAATAAAGACGAGGTAATCATTGGAGGGGACTTCAATGCCAGAAACAAAAGATGGGGAGATAGCGTAAATAACGTGAATGGCAATCAATTATCAAATATACTTGAGGAACCAGACTGGATGAACTTCGAAATTGTAAACCCACCGGACCCAACGTTCCCGAGATCGGGTTCCTTCATTGATATGTTCTTAATATCGTCCAATTGTCTTCATAAAACGGACAATCAATTAAACTATAAGTGCTCTACTTTACCAGGAATATCTGACCATTTTGCAATACAACTAAACATCACAATTAAAAATTTTAACCCGTTAACAAACACTAAGAACCACATTTTATCTTTCAAACAAACAAACTGGGATACATACGAATCTGACCTAAGCTTTGCCCTCACGAACTTAAATATATCTCACTCGAGGAGTTTATCTAACGACGAAATTGAAAAAACTATTAATGAGATCAACGTAGCAATTATTAACACAAATCTTAAACATGCCAAACAAATGAGACCTAAGGATTTAAAGTACGCCAATCTATCTGAAGTTGCACAGAAGATGCTCAAATTAAAACAAATCTGGTCCACCAAGCTAAAGAGGATATTTAGCAAACACAAAAACAAAATCAATGCCGAATACAAAGAACTCAAAGCGAGAATCGATTGTCTCAATACCTGCCTAAAAGACAAAATTTCGAGTGAACTAAATACTAACTTCAGACGAAGACTCGAGGCCATCAAACCTTCACCTCGAGTTTTTAAGGAAATTAATAAGATTACCGTAGGGAAATGCGACAAAATAAATGTATCAAGAGACCCAATCAAAAGAGGTGGTAACATCTATATCGACCTAAACGAAAAACTAAACGCGTTTGCCGAATTCTACAAGGAAATATATAAGGAAAAAATCCCAACTTATAATCTAAACACAACAAATGAGGTCATAAATTTATGGAATAACATCTCAAGAGACAACGAAAAAGAATTGACGGAATTCTCTCAGCAAAACTCTGCGCTGAATCCGGGTAATCTAGAACTCTTCTGTAATACAAAGATTACGTCGGACACAATAAAAGCCCTAAACAATTAAAAAAATCGATGGGACCGGACAATATTTCAAACTACTTCATCAGGAAAGGTGTTAAACAACTGGCAGAGCCCCTAACGATCATTATAAACAACTGTTTGGATAACGGTTTCTTTCCAAATGCATGGAAGATAGCGAAACTTATACCTATCCCTAAAACTAACGCGTCACACGACATCAGAGACTTCAGGCCAATTTCGATGCTTTCAAATATGGGAAAAATTCTGGAAAAAATAATAATGTTTAAATTGCTTTGATAATTTTGATATCATCCCTGATGAACAGTTCGGATTCAGGAAAGAACACTCTACAGAGCATGCGCTCTTATATCTCCATGACAATATCGTCAAAGGACTAAACAACAGAAAATGCACAGTCTCTTGCACTTTAGACCTCGAAAAAGCTTTTGACCTCACATGGCCGAAAGGTCACATATACAAACTGCACAGGGCCAACATCCCGCCTTACTTAGTCCGCATTATAAAAGTTTCCTCACAAATAGAAAACTTTTTATTGAAATTGATAATCAGAAATCTAACACAATACCAGTGAATTCAGGAGTTCCGCAGGGATCCATACTTGGACCCTGGTTATTTAACACTTATATTCATGACATTCCAACTAGATTGTCCAATAACTCCAAAACAGTTCTTTATGCTGATGACACTATAGTTTTCGCACAAGACGAAAGACCACATCTTGCATTAGATAATATTTTAAAACACATTACATTCATACAAAAATTCTACAAAACCTGGAGAATAAATATTAATGTCGAAAAATGCCAATTAATTTGCTTTAGAAACTCAAGTGGAAGAGGACACCATCTAGCTGTACGAGAAAGTAAACAATTAACTCTCCAAATCAATAATAGCGAAATCAAAACCGTCGATAAGATCAAATATCTAGGTGTTAATATCCAAAACAAAACTGTTTCAATCAACATATGAGAGCCACTATAAACAAAGCTAAAGGTGCAGCCGCGCTGCTAAAACCAATTCTGTCATCTAACAATGTTGAAAGCAAAACTAAGCTTCTTGTATATAAAACATTAATAAGACCTATTTTAACTTACGCTTGCCCTATCTGGTTCACAATTAGTCCCACAGTAGCTAAGGAACTCCTTGTCTTCGAAAGAAAAATCATCAGACATTGTCTCTCCAAATTTAGAAGGAAAAATAACAAATATATACACAACAAGATTATTTATAAAGATTCGGGAATAACCCCTATTCTTCAATACTCTTACAATCTAGCCGTCACTAGACTAAAAAGACTACAACATCACCCCAACCCTTTTATGAGGAGCATTTACCACGACAATGTCACAACTCCACTGGAAAACGGTACCTACTACGTATCACCGATCAGTTTAATAAACCCAGAATCTCTCGTGTCTTTGCAAGCTAATAACTGCCTAAATCTTAATAAATTCTACGAATCGAAAAATACCAGTCACTTGAGAGGTTAAAGTACACACCCTGGCTTCGTGCTCCGTGATCTGAATAGGCGTGCACCAATTAATCTAAATTAGTACAATACTTTATTGTTCCCTGTAAATATGTAAATAAATTAGTTTTAGTTTTAGGTAGTTCATAAACAGCGCTCAAATGCTGAAAAAAACGTTTCATATAATGCCCTGAGCAAGCATAAATTTTTCTAGTAAATAAGATACAGTTCATAATAAGTTGAATTAGAGAAAATACTGTAAATTGAATTAAAACAATTTTCATATATCAAAAAATCAATTTTTGAAAAACGGTAGCACTTGACAGTTCTTGTCAGTGTATCCAACATATAAAAACAAACTATGTTTAGTTTTTTTTTTAGTAACCGCTGTAAAATATACTTGTAAAATGAATGTTTCTAAAATGTCTCAATAAAGGAATTGAATTGAATTGAAATTAACAAAATTCAACACTCAATTTCAGTGTCAGCTTCACAATTCAAACAAATTTTATATATATTTTTTTTTTTTTTTTTTTGAACACACTAAAGCAATTTGACAGTCTTTATAAACATGTATAATCACAAAAATAACTTATTGAAAACAAAACAAACAATTGAACGATTAATTTATATATAACAAACTACATTGTATTAAAACATATACCTGATAAAACTTTATAGTATAAAAATGTTGATTTTTCTGTAGTTGTTGGTAATCCACTTTGATATTTTCTCATTGTAATTCCATCATGATTTCCTGTATCATTTTTTATTACAACAATATCATCATTAAAACTGTTTGAATTACATAAATCACATTTTTCCTCAAATTATTAAGATAATAATATGATATTATTCAATAAATAAAATAACCAATAAATTATTAATAAATGAACAAGAGAAAATTTAAATATTTATTTTGTTTTATATTAATTATATTAAGAGCAAAAAATTTACACGTCTATTCACGATGAAATCACTTTCTCCTCTTCATAAATAAACTTTATTTATATGAAACAAAATTCAACCGGCCTTGCTTTATGAGATATCTCAATTAATTAAAGCGTTAATTTCGATAAAATTTTATTGTTTTGTGTTAAAATTATTTATACTGCTTTTTAGCTTTACCACACTTAGATTTTGAGCTTTCTTACCTTATGATTGGTCTATGTAGTTTAACCTGTAGATCTACTTAAACGTACCCAAATTATGTCAATTTATGATCTGTTACAACTTTACGGCAACGCACTAATGATTCGTGTTAGTTTTGTAAAAAGTTTCCAAACAGAGATAAAAAAAATACATGTACTCTATCAAAGAGTTACGTTTGACATACATCGCTGCCCAAAAACTAAGCACAATGTCCTCATAAAAGTTTCATGCCGAAAACCATATCAAAATCCCCAACCAAAACATAAGTCCTGATATCTCAGAGCTGTGAGATTTCAGCCCCTCCATATTTTACATCATGTAATGCTCTGCCAGAGATATAAAATTATAATTCAAACTAATCCCATCATGGGCAGTTGTTGAAAAATTACTGACAAAATTCAAGCCAACACAACTGTCAAATTTCAAGTTAAATAAAATTGGGTAAAAAACTAATCGGGCACATCCAATTCAATTTGTATACAAATCTCTCTGGCAAAGAAATCTACATATTTCCAGTGAATATCCCGCCGCTTGAACTTTTTTATAATTTCGCAATTTAAATGAACAAAAAGTCCAAGCGGCACGTATATCCGCTAGAAACAGGTAGATCCCGAGACCAGACAGTCCTGCGTGCCAGTAGAATCCGATGTATCAGATTAGTTTAAACAAAACAAACTAATTTCAAACAGATATTGAACAAACTTTAAAAAGATAATTAGCTACCTACAAGCAAAATTATATCTATCCAATTTTGCAACAAACAAATATCAAATCTACCACAGAACTTGTGTGTGACAATTTATGACACAAACCTACTCTATATCATATGTCGTGCACTTACTGCAAAATATCAAAATAGTTTATTTCTAAGAAAAAAAAATTAATTTCTTCTATTCAAATCTTTTACTTTTTGACTGTTATAATGTTGACATTGACTGTTATGAGGTTTTTGGAAATTGTAGTTGGGGATTGTTGCAAACTTTTTTGTTGAAGCCAACAAGTCAAAAACCTCTAACTGCAGAGGTTTATATTTATAAGAAACGGATTAAAATGTTTCCACAGATTCTAAATTTATGAAGATTTTAAAAATGTTGGTATCCAAACGGCCGTTATAACGGATTAAAAAAACTACTTTTTTTTCTAGTATAAAGCCTATAGTTCCTTAACCATGTGTCAGATTTTTCTGATTTACGAACTTGTCCAAGATATTAATAAAACACACATGTTTACGGAAGGTTTTTGATCTGGCCCCACAAATGCAACCGTGAGAGCGCCGGTTGATTCAAACGCATTTTGTGTTTTACAAGCTTTGTTGTTGGAGCCGCTCACTCAGAAACCTCCAACTGCAGAGGTCTTTTTTTGAAAGAAACTGATTAAAAGGGTTTCAAAAATTCTAAATTTATGAAGTTTTTAAAAATATTAGAATCCAAACGGCCGTTATAACGGATCTAAAAAAAAGAGTTTTTTTCTAGTATAAAGCTTCTAGTTTCTTAACCATGTGTTGGATTGGGCTGATTGAACTTGTCCAAGACATTAATAAAACGCACATTTTTAGAAAAAGTTTTTTGATCTGGCCTTATAAATGCAACCGTGAGAGTGCCGGTTGTTTTAAAAAAAAAATTTTTTTGCAAACTTTTTTGTTGGAGCCGCTCACTCAGTAACCTCTTACTGCAGAGGTCTATTTTTAAAACAAATTGATAAAAAAGATTCCAAAGATTCTAAATTTGTTAAATTTTTTGAAATATTAGTATCCAAACGGCCGTTATAACGGTTTTAAAAAATCAATTTTTTTCAGAAAAAAGCCTCTTGTTTCTCAACCACGTGTCGGATTTTGCTGACTCACGAGCTTGTCCAAGACACCATTAGAACACACAAGTACAGAAAATCCCTTTGATCTAGCTCAACAAATGCGACCGTGAGAGCGCCCGTCGTTTTCGTTATATCTCACACCGCTTATATATATACATATATATATATATAAACCCTTTCCTTTCTTTGTTTTTCCGCCTCCGCTTATCAAACACAGTCGTTTGGCACAAAAACCCTTCCGAAATTCCGAGATGAAGCCCACTGCAATAGGCAGACCCCTATATGAAATCCACCTAAAAACAGATATACAAAATTTAAATATTTTACTTATATAAAAGATAATATTAATGTTGTATATTTTAGGCAGATTTCATACAAAAATCCACCCATTGCAATGGACCTCATCTCGGAATTTCGGAAAAACCTTGATGCCAAACGACTATACGTGATAAGCGGAGACGGAAAAACAAAAAAAAAAAAAAATTATATATATATATATATAAATTGTAGGTTATTTTATTTATACGACCAATGTTTGTATATATTGTATGTAATAATTCTAACACGAGCTTTTTTGGTCTAAATCTTTAATTTATTCTATTAATTCATATTCCAGTCAATATTTCGGCAACATGCCATCATCACAGACCTGTCAATAAAACTTAATACATTATATGCATCAACGCAACAAGACATTAGTGTAAAAATGATTTTCTTACCTAATGTCTCACATAAACTTTTGTACTAAACATTTAACTATAAAAACTATTGCTACTTACATAAAAACTTATTATCTAATATCACAGGTATTTAATTAAATCTACTTTTCGGTTTGGGAAACCTTGTCTGAGAAAAACTTGCACAATAAATTAATTTTAACAACACGAAAATTGGCCTACAGACTTTACTAATGTTCTAATTAAAATTAAGTGTAATGTCATATATAGACTCGTCAACTTGTACATAAAGAGAAACCAGAACTGAAACAAATCTTACAGATTTCTCCAACCATAATCAATTCTCAATAGAGCATGTGTTACCTATTTTATAATTTTGGGAAAATAAATTAAAAAAAAAAATTAAAATAAACGGTGATCAATTGATGTTACTCTCTCGTTACTGTATTTGAAAACAATATCAACCTGTTACTGTATGTGAAAAACAAATATGTATTAACGAACCTTATAAAATAATTCTGTTTAGAATAAAACAAGTAAACGTATAAGTAAAAACATAAATGATAAAAATTAGGAAATGAAGAAATTGTAACATTCTAAATAAATTCTGTGTGTTTTACTGTTTGGTATTGTGTTTTCGTAATTTTTTGTATGTAGATATTAAATTCCTGTATGAGACGTTTAGATTTCTGAGGTCAGTTCTAGTATTCACTGTTTCGTTTTCTTTTAACCAGATGTGTCCAGCTTCTTTGAACTCTCTTTTGAATTTGTGTTTGTCCCGGTCTATGATTTTCGTACGTTTGAAGTCAAACTCATGTTTAACTTCCGTGTTCTGGTTATTAATGACGTGTTGGTTTATGGCTGTTTTGTTAGGGTTTGTAAACTTTAGTTTATAGTCACTTCTGTGTTGGGTCAATCTGTCTTTTAGGGTTTGTTTAGTTTGTCCAATATAAATTTTGTTACATGAGCATGGAATTTCGTATACTATATTATGTGACGCTTCTAGTTTGTTAGTATCCTTCAGTTTGGAGAAATGTTTTTTTAAAATGTTGTGTGGTTTGTTGGCTATGAGTATATTGGGATTACGGTACGATATATGTTTTTTGATGGTGTCTGTTAGTTTAGGTATGTATGTCAATGTTGTTCTGATTTTTGTAGGTGGTGTTGGTGGGTTAGTTGTTGAATTTTCGGTTGATGTTCTCTGGTTGTTATTAGCCTGTTTGTTCTTCACTTGGTTTATGCTGTTTTTGATAATGGTGTTGATAATAGATAAGGGATAATTATTTTTTGTGAGAATGTTCTTCGCTATGATGGTGTTCTTGTACCAGTACTTTTCATGGCTTAGGTTGAGAATCCTTTTTATAAAAGCCGTTGCTACATTTATTTTCATAGGTTTCGGATGGGCGGATAAAAAATTCAGCATTCTGTTCGACGAAGTGTCTTTGCTATGCCAATCTGGTATGATTTTCTTGTTCTCTCGTTTTAGCTTCATATCTAGGAAAGTTATTTGATTGTCTGTTTCGTATTCTACTGTAAAAGTAATGTTTTGATGAAAGTTGTTGAACATATTGAGGGTTTGTTGTATGGAAGACTGTGGAATCGCCATTATGACATCATCTACATATTTTTTTATTAAAGTTGGGTGAAACTCAAGTTGGTTTAATGCGTTTTGAAACAATTTCTCTAAAACTATATCTGCTAAAACTGGAGAGAGTGGATTCCCCATGGCTAATCCTTTAACTTGATGGTAGTATTGATCTTTATAGCTGAAGTAACTATTTTCTTTAATGCAGTACTTTAAAATAGCGAAAAAATCTATCTTAGATATGTTGACAAAGCTTTCAATCTCATTCCATCTACTATTTATTATCTCGATAGCTGTATCAATTGGAATGTTGGTAAACAAAGACACTGCGTCGAATGACACAAGTATATCTTCATCTTTTAGTGTTAGTGTGCTGATGTATTCTTTGAATATGAATGAGTTCTGTACGTTGAATTGGCTATTGTATGTTAGTTTCTTAAGTATAGTGTTGCAGTATTGGGATAAGTAGTAACAGGGCGAGTCTATGGTTGATACTATAGGGCGTAGCGGAATGTCCGTTTTGTGTAGTTTTGGTAACCCGTATATTTTTGGAGCTGTAGGGTATTTTACTAACAGTTTTTTGGCGTCCTTCTCTTGCATTATGTTTTTATTTATAATGATTTGGTTTACTAAAACTTTGCATCTGTTATTGAGCGTTATAGTTGGATCTTTTTCTAGTTTGATGTATGTAGTCATATCCTTTAGAAGGTTTTCCATTTTATTATTGTAATCTTCTTTATATAAAATTACTGTCTTATTGCTTTTATCGGAGTTTGTTATGTATATATCGGGATTATTTCGTAAAAAATTGCTGGTTTGTTTTTGTGCTTTGTATAAAAAGGCGTCAATATATGTAAGTGGCTTGTTGGTTTGTGTAATATATTCTTTAATGTTCTGCGTGATCATAGTTCTATCTTCTTGTGCACTATTTTCGTCTTCGTATCTATTGAGAATGTTTTCAACTTCTGAGAGAACTGTAAGAATAGGACACTCGATTCTTTCTGTAGGAATGGAAAATTTGGAACCGAAACTTAACAAAATTTGTACATCGACAGGGATTGTGGTCTCTGTAAGGTTTTTAACACATTCATTATCTACATAGAATGTAGGTAGGTAATTTTGATTTTCACATGTTTGATTGTATTTGCGTATTAGTGTATTCTTTTTTATGTTGGTGTATTTTTCTATTTCTAGGTTCATGTTTTGAAAGAAGTTGATTTGGTCGTCTGGAGTTAAAATCTCTAAAATTCTATCTCGTGTTATGGTTACACTGTGTTGTGTGGTTTGGTTAGTATCAATGCAAATCTTAATCTCTAGGTTAATATAGTCTTTGCTGAATTTATGTTTGACTTTGTTAATTTCCTTCTGGCGAGTTGTAGTTTCTTTTTCCATGGTTTTAAACAGATTTTTGATTTTATCTTCAATGAACCTTGGTATGATACCAGTTTTTCTGCACCTAAGTAGATATGTTTTCCTACTTCTGCTGTTTATTAATTTTATACAGTTTGTTATGTGTTGTTTTAATATGGTAATATCCTCATCGCTATATCTTGCTGCGTTGATATTATAGTAGGAGATTAAAAAATTATTGTACGCTTCCATTTTTATTTTGATGCTCAAATTTGTTATATATAAATTGTAGGTTATTTTATTTATACGACCAATGTTTGTATATATTGTATGTAATAATTCTAACACGAGCTTTTTTGGTCTAAATCTTTAATTTATTCTATTAATTCATATTCCAGTCAATATTTCGGCAACATGCCATCATCACAGACCTGTCAATAAAACTTAATACATTATATGCATCAACGCAACAAGACATTAGTGTAAAAATGATTTTCTTACCTAATGTCTCACATAAACTTTTGTACTAAACATTTAACTATAAAAACTATTGCTACTTACATAAAAACTTATTATCTAATATCACAGGTATTTAATTAAATCTACTTTTCGGTTTGGGAAACCTTGTCTGAGAAAAACTTGCACAATAAATTAATTTTAACAACACGAAAATTGGCCTACAGACTTTACTAATGTTCTAATTAAAATTAAGTGTAATGTCATATATAGACTCGTCAACTTGTACATAAAGAGAAACCAGAACTGAAACAAATCTTACAGATTTCTCCAACCATAATCAATTCTCAATAGAGCATGTGTTACCTATTTTATAATTTTGGGAAAATAAATTAAAAAAAAAAAATTAAAATAAACGGTGATCAATTGATGTTACTCTCTCGTTACTGTATTTGAAAACAATATCAACCTGTTACTGTATGTGAAAAACAAATATGTATTAACGAACCTTATAAAATAATTCTGTTTAGAATAAAACAAGTAAACGTATAAGTAAAAACATAAATGATAAAAATTAGGAAATGAAGAAATTGTAACATTCTAAATAAATTCTGTGTGTTTTACTGTTTGGTATTGTGTTTTCGTAATTTTTTGTATGTAGATATTAAATTCCTGTATGAGACGTTTAGATTTCTGAGGTCAGTTCTAGTATTCACTGTTTCGTTTTCTTTTAACCAGATGTGTCCAGCTTCTTTGAACTCTCTTTTGAATTTGTGTTTGTCCCGGTCTATGATTTTCGTACGTTTGAAGTCAAACTCATGTTTAACTTCCGTGTTCTGGTTATTAATGACGTGTTGGTTTATGGCTGTTTTGTTAGGGTTTGTAAACTTTAGTTTATAGTCACTTCTGTGTTGGGTCAATCTGTCTTTTAGGGTTTGTTTAGTTTGTCCAATATAAATTTTGTTACATGAGCATGGAATTTCGTATACTATATTATGTGACGCTTCTAGTTTGTTAGTATCCTTCAGTTTGGAGAAATGTTTTTTTAAAATGTTGTGTGGTTTGTTGGCTATGAGTATATTGGGATTACGGTACGATATATGTTTTTTGATGGTGTCTGTTAGTTTAGGTATGTATGTCAATGTTGTTCTGATTTTTGTAGGTGGTGTTGGTGGGTTAGTTGTTGAATTTTCGGTTGATGTTCTCTGGTTGTTATTAGCCTGTTTGTTCTTCACTTGGTTTATGCTGTTTTTGATAATGGTGTTGATAATAGATAAGGGATAATTATTTTTTGTGAGAATGTTCTTCGCTATGATGGTGTTCTTGTACCAGTACTTTTCATGGCTTAGGTTGAGAATCCTTTTTATAAAAGCCGTTGCTACATTTATTTTCATAGGTTTCGGATGGGCGGATAAAAAATTCAGCATTCTGTTCGACGAAGTGTCTTTGCTATGCCAATCTGGTATGATTTTCTTGTTCTCTCGTTTTAGCTTCATATCTAGGAAAGTTATTTGATTGTCTGTTTCGTATTCTACTGTAAAAGTAATGTTTTGATGAAAGTTGTTGAACATATTGAGGGTTTGTTGTATGGAAGACTGTGGAATCGCCATTATGACATCATCTACATATTTTTTTATTAAAGTTGGGTGAAACTCAAGTTGGTTTAATGCGTTTTGAAACAATTTCTCTAAAACTATATCTGCTAAAACTGGAGAGAGTGGATTCCCCATGGCTAATCCTTTAACTTGATGGTAGTATTGATCTTTATAGCTGAAGTAACTATTTTCTTTAATGCAGTACTTTAAAATAGCGAAAAAATCTATCTTAGATATGTTGACAAAGCTTTCAATCTCATTCCATCTACTATTTATTATCTCGATAGCTGTATCAATTGGAATGTTGGTAAACAAAGACACTGCGTCGAATGACACAAGTATATCTTCATCTTTTAGTGTTAGTGTGCTGATGTATTCTTTGAATATGAATGAGTTCTGTACGTTGAATTGGCTATTGTATGTTAGTTTCTTAAGTATAGTGTTGCAGTATTGGGATAAGTAGTAACAGGGCGAGTCTATGGTTGATACTATAGGGCGTAGCGGAATGTCCGTTTTGTGTAGTTTTGGTAACCCGTATATTTTTGGAGCTGTAGGGTATTTTACTAACAGTTTTTTGGCGTCCTTCTCTTGCATTATGTTTTTATTTATAATGATTTGGTTTACTAAAACTTTGCATCTGTTATTGAGCGTTATAGTTGGATCTTTTTCTAGTTTGATGTATGTAGTCATATCCTTTAGAAGGTTTTCCATTTTATTATTGTAATCTTCTTTATATAAAATTACTGTCTTATTGCTTTTATCGGAGTTTGTTATGTATATATCGGGATTATTTCGTAAAAAATTGCTGGTTTGTTTTTGTGCTTTGTATAAAAAGGCGTCAATATATGTAAGTGGCTTGTTGGTTTGTGTAATATATTCTTTAATGTTCTGCGTGATCATAGTTCTATCTTCTTGTGCACTATTTTCGTCTTCGTATCTATTGAGAATGTTTTCAACTTCTGAGAGAACTGTAAGAATAGGACACTCGATTCTTTCTGTAGGAATGGAAAATTTGGAACCGAAACTTAACAAAATTTGTACATCGACAGGGATTGTGGTCTCTGTAAGGTTTTTAACACATTCATTATCTACATAGAATGTAGGTAGGTAATTTTGATTTTCACATGTTTGATTGTATTTGCGTATTAGTGTATTCTTTTTTATGTTGGTGTATTTTTCTATTTCTAGGTTCATGTTTTGAAAGAAGTTGATTTGGTCGTCTGGAGTTAAAATCTCTAAAATTCTATCTCGTGTTATGGTTACACTGTGTTGTGTGGTTTGGTTAGTATCAATGCAAATCTTAATCTCTAGGTTAATATAGTCTTTGCTGAATTTATGTTTGACTTTGTTAATTTCCTTCTGGCGAGTTGTAGTTTCTTTTTCCATGGTTTTAAACAGATTTTTGATTTTATCTTCAATGAACCTTGGTATGATACCAGTTTTTCTGCACCTAAGTAGATATGTTTTCCTACTTCTGCTGTTTATTAATTTTATACAGTTTGTTATGTGTTGTTTTAATATGGTAATATCCTCATCGCTATATCTTGCTGCGTTGATATTATAGTAGGAGATTAAAAAATTATTGTACGCTTCCATTTTTATTTTGATGCTCAAATTTGTTATATATAAATTGTAGGTTATTTTATTTATACGACCAATGTTTGTATATATTGTATGTAATAATTCTAACACGAGCTTTTTTGGTCTAAATCTTTAATTTATTCTATTAATTCATATTCCAGTCAATATTTCGGCAACATGCCATCATCACAGACCTGTCAATAAAACTTAATACATTATATGCATCAACGCAACAAGACATTAGTGTAAAAATGATTTTCTTACCTAATGTCTCACATAAACTTTTGTACTAAACATTTAACTATAAAAACTATTGCTACTTACATAAAAACTTATTATCTAATATCACAGGTATTTAATTAAATCTACTTTTCGGTTTGGGAAACCTTGTCTGAGAAAAACTTGCACAATAAATTAATTTTAACAACACGAAAATTGGCCTACAGACTTTACTAATGTTCTAAGATGTTCTAATGTTCTATATATATATATATATACAACGATATGAGGTATAACGGAATTTAGCGGCACTCTCACGGTCGCATTTTTCGACCTACACCAAAACAATTTTCTGTGTATGTTTCGGCAAATAATGTCTTGGACTAATTCGTGAACTGGCCATATCCGGGTACCGGTTAAACGGCTAGAGCCTAAAAAGTCGAATAATCTAGGGCGCTATAACCTCCGTTTGAATAATAATATTTCAATAAAATTTAAAAATATTGAATATTTGAACCTTTTTTTATCATTTTTATCCAGATGACAACTTTGGCGTTTCAGGTTCCTTAAAAATCAGCTGTTTTAAAAATTTACTAAACTTTGCTGCCCTTGATCTAGCTGAAATGGCCAAGCTCATATTTGAAAACTTTTTTTCACGTATTTAAAATATAAATCTTTCCAAAATTTTCAAAAATAATAGTTTAAGTCTAACGGTTGAGACCCTAGGGCTGTTGAAATGAAAACAAACGCAAAAGGCAATGCTTTCATCATGTTTCAGTTTATGTTATTTAATCGCCCTTGGAAAATTACTTCTGATAATAAAATGTTTCTGGTATCACAAAAAATAAAACAATTTGCCTTGAACCAATGCAATTGTACAATCCATTATATGTGGAACACGAGTTGGATGGATCTTAACTTTGAAAAGTTGGACATTACACTGGCTTGCATTACGAAGCAGTTTTCTCTGACATATTTTCTAATTTTAGTATCTGCATTGAAATATTAATTTTACCGATCAGATACCAGCGATGTAAACTCTTATTGTTCGTTCTGTCCATAATAGAACAATAAGTTTGATGTTTCTTGCCTTTCATTTTTATGTTTGCGTTCATTAAAAGTGTCAAGTAAAGAAATAGTTCGTGGAAGTGTTCCATATAATGCCGGCTACAAAACTAACATACTTAAATAAAAATTGAATTTGAGTTTTTAGTAGTGAATAAATAAAAAAAATTATTAGTTAACTATTGCTCAATGTTTGGGATGTAGTTTTTAATTGATATAAATTCATATCTAAATACTTCAAGAGTTAAAAGAAAAACTCGTGGTCGTCATCATCGTTTAAAGGTTCATCGATGACCCCTCTATAACCCTTATGAATTCTAGTGGTGAACAACAATAACAGATAACAACATGGTCACCATCAACACTTTATAATTTATTCAACTGTTCATTTTGGTTCAGCGATTGTTTCTTATGTTACGATAATATTCAACGACATACTGTTCACATTGGCTCAGCACTTTTTTTTACGATCATGTTCATCAACCAACTGTGCATTTAGTTACAACTATTGGACTTGCAACAGGTTCAATATTCATCTGTGTGGGTTAATTGAATGGTTTGTCTTTTCATCTTTTTTATTTAGAAAATGGTTATGATGGGTTAAAGGCTTATTTTAGGATGGAGAATCGTATACAACAAGCAGAACAGAAGAGTAGAAATTTTATTTATATAAATCAAATGACATTGTCCTAATTAATGATGATGTTGTGGTGGTGATGGTCTTGGTTCCTCTGGTTTTGGGGTTTTTAGAGTCCGTTTTCTTTGCACCTTAGATTCCGCCACCTTCTGAAACTTTTCGTGTGCATTTCAGTATTATTTACAAACTACACTGAAGAAAATTTAGGTAATGACATCCTAATATCGAAGTTGGCAGCTTATTATTCAAACAAATAAAAATTATTTATAATCAATTTCACCGTGATTGGGACAATAACTCGTTAACATTTTCCTGACAACAGAATGAGGTTTATTTAAAATATAATATGTTATATCCAATATAACAATAGTTGAATAAAGTTTATAACTATTTTCATGAACAAATTTTCTTTGGCCTTGTTACTTATATCATGAATTTTTCATTTTAAAATTGAAATATTTGAGATATATTGAACTTTATTTTTTATTTTCACACAAACATTACGTGTGATTGTCTCAACTACATCGTTCTATAATTGTACAGTTGTTGAAACAATTTTATAGTTCGAATCGCCATATTGTAATGAAGCGCCCCTTCGTTAAATGACAACGAAGTGGCATAGCAGATCGCGTACCTAGCGAGATTTATTTATAGCCCCAGACTAGCTTCAATCTATGGGAATGAGTAAGAAATCCTGCTACTTCAGCACAAATATCTGGATAGTACGCAAGAAAACATGATAAGAACGGATAAGAGAAAAAGCAATTGAAAGACTGAGAGCCTGGCGACCCCCTTATACGAACGAACCACGGTCACCACGTCCAACCCCACAATTTTAATCCATTCATACACTCGCGCACTTCATCCACTCTCACACATACACGCACGTTAACTCACGCATGCACACACATCCATACACATTCACGCACCTCTCATTCTCAAGCTGACAATATCTTAAGATTTAGCAAGGAAGCCAAAGATAAACGAATTCCAAACAAAAACGACGCGCTAAACAAGCGCTAAACACGCAACTAAACAATAAGATTGTATTAAGGTTAAGGTGAAATATCCCTTCATTACAACGCTTAAATATGTGGATAAAAGTTATATTTAACAAAAATTATTACAGGACTTCGCTGCGGAGGTAAATCCTGTTTTCGTTTATCTATAATCAATTGTAATGCTTGTCGTGCAACATTCCGTACAACAGAATTAGCTTAAAGTCGTTCAACCACTTCTCTAGCATAGAATGAGCACACTTGTGCAACTCCTTCCGAGAAGCAATTAATGATGTCAATATATCTCCAGGTCTTAATAAAATCATACAAAAACACCATTGAAATCGTTTCCACATTTCAATGTAGCTTACAAACCATCGAATTGACCAAAACATTAGCCGGTGAGATGTAATAATTGATCTCAATATTGGCATGATAACAATAGAGTAACGATCATAAATTTTTTGGTTCCGTTAATCCGCAATATCTTTTGTTACTAATTTATTGGTTGCTGCTAAATCATTAATTTTGATTTTACCTTCCATCATCAAATTTACGATGAACTAAATCATTTGATGGATTAAATATTAATATGCCATCCATTTTTAATTTTAACTAAGTTAAATTTGTCTCAATAAATTTTTATTTTTCCATATTTATGTAAAATTTTTGGATACAGGCTTCAACTTGCAGTCTGACAGACACACGCGCATGCACCTAATATATTCGCTCATACGTACCTACGTCCACACATCCATATACTCACACGCATACACCTACGTACATATCCATGATCATACATACATAAAAATAACACAAAATTAAAATTTGACTCACCCGAGGTTTGTGGCCGATCCCTCTCCGATTCATCCCCTTATCGCACTGCCTAGCCCATACGGTCCACCCGGTGCATACAGTTCCAATTCTTCATTGATTCTAGCAGAACTAAACAATTACAGATGATAGGAGTACAGTTCGTACGGTATTGGATGTACACAAAAATTTGATCATACACCCGGGGTCAGTGGTTGATATACCATGAGATGGAGTATTGGAATAACAACCAATATAAACAGACACGTCCCTGGCTGGTCGATACACCGTAGTAAATTGAAACCAGTAATTCATATACCATAGTTGGCTGCAGATGTATCTTTAACGGGTATACTTGAAAATTTATCACGCATATATGAGGATGGATTAGAATATACCGTAAGTTTATACGATAGGAACGGTAATGCATATATCCGTTGTAATCGTTCTAGCGCACCGTGTGGCACAATGTGAGTGAAAAACAGGAAACAAAATGTATAGACACTATACGTATAACTTCTTTATTTTTCGTTGATTGAAAAATAATTTAACTAATAGCTTCTTAGACTTTATTTAATTAATTGTACCAATGGCTTCTTAATTTGTATTTCATTAATTGTACTAATGACTAAAACTATGACTTTGAGTAAACACTAGAACATTCACATATATTTTTCTTTCGATTTTTGATTTAATTAATTGTACTAATGACACTAGATTATTCACATATTATCTTTGATTGTAATTTTAAGGACGTACACGACATATACGGTATTTTGTTTTATTCATATATCCTTTCAATTCTTAGCATCAACAGATAGTAAGACTATTTTAGATTATAACGTTAATAAAAATAATTCCGTTCATTTATATGTTATCTTTACACTCGCCACCAGACAAATACTGAAAATTGAGTTCCGTGATGCGGATGATAACCGAATTTACCATAGATAATTACATGAGTTTATCGTTCCTGGACGATACACTTCCAAAAATAGTAACACAAATTAATGCTTATACACAAATTTTCTGACCTTGAACTCGACCTTTGACACGATTAATTTAATTATTTTAAATTTGATTTGCATTAAACGACACTGATAACAATTTAAGAAACTTTGCATACCGTATTCGATTTCTGAATACCTGAATACCGTATTCGTATTCGAAAAAAATTTCAGCAGACGTCAAAAAATCCTATCAGACAATAATATTCAACTAAGAGAGCCTCTATACGTGGCTAGCCGTATTTATAGGCAAACAAAATAACGATCGTTGGGGGGGAAGGGGGGTTAACAACAACAAGTTGATAAACCGATGAATTTGTTTCCGATATTTATGTGTATTCACCAAAGAGTGAAGACTCCAACCTGTACTAAAATTGTAGAATATTTATAAACAGAAACATGGATTATAAAACGATTGTAGGAAATCTACATGGAAATAGCAGAATAGTAAATACAAATTGAATAAAGGAAATTACATTGGAAAATATCACACAACTGTTTATTGTTCATAATTTTTTTAACGGAAACTATAGTAGATGCTGACCATGGATTGAGTTTAAAAAATTATGTGTAAAGGAAAAATGAAAACAACTATAAAAATTTCTGTTATGGCAAATTTGATGAGGGACAGTGGTTTGGATTTCAATCATGGAGTTTGAATTACCCTTTATAGCAATATCTGCCCGATTGGAAAGGGAGTTTTAGAAAACCACTCGTGTGGGAGTTTTAGAAAACCACTCTAGAATCACAACTCCTCTGAAGTTCATAAATATTATTCTTTGATCTTGAACCAACTGCTGCTGATTACACTTGAGAAACATTTTCTACACCCATTTATAATAGGAAATTTGTTTAATACAAAATATAAAATACAAAAATATCAAAAAGCTTTGTTTAATTTCAATTACAATTTAAAAATCACCAATTCGGTTGATTTTCTTTTAGATACATTACAAAACGGCTGCAAAGAAATTTTTTGTGCATTTTTTCAGAAAATAATTTAAAAAAAATGTTTTTCGGCAAGCGGCTGTAAAGTTAAACTTTACTGCCGTTTGGAAGAAGGGTAAAGTCTTACTTTTCTTACGGCGTGCGGCTGTGCCATTCGTTATTTTTTTTACGGCGGCAGTAAAGTAACTTTCATATTTTTGCGGCGGCAGTAAAGTAGTCTTCATATGTTTACGGTGGCAGTAAAGTAAATAAAATGAGATTATGAATTTGTTCAAAACAGCATTCATTTCAGTTCATTTTAATGAATTAAAATCAATAAAAATTAATTTCAGAAATTTTGTTACCTAATATTACTTTTTTAAATCATATTTATAAAAAATTTGATGTATTATTTTCATATTCATAAAAAAATTTAAACGTTTTCCCGAAAAAATATTGCAATTAATTCGGAGCTAAAGTCACTTTTTGTGTTTTGTCTATAATTGTCAGCCTCCCTACTGTCGGCCGCCAAACTATAGACTCAACACAAAAAGTAGCACTTTAGCTCCTAATTAAATAATATACTATTGTTTGTATTTGAAATCAAGCACAAAACCAAAAATTTCGCAAAAAAATATAGTTAGACTAACATTAGCTAAGCACGAAACAGAATACAATTTCATTCTACAATATATTTCGATAAACTTATTTATTACATTACCGTCACAACTCAACATTTCTAAGAAAAATCACCTTTAAACATCATAACACTAGATACAAGAATGTATTACATAACATCCTCAAAAACTGAAGAAAAACACGAGAAGAACAACAAATGATCTAAATATAATTGCCAACAGTGAAAAAGCTTTTCTCACATTTTCATTATATTTTTTTTTGGTTTTTCATTTTTCATGTTATTTATCCATTTAATTTTAGGAATTTGTTTTTGACTATGATCTGAAACGTAAGGAAAACATTTTACCTTAAAGTCAGAAAAGTTTTTACAAACAATTTCTAATATAAAAAATTCTTTGATTTACAAAAAAAAAATTCTGTGCAGAGAAAATGTTTGAGTAGCTGCTTTGCAATTTATTTGTAGAAATTGTGTTAAAAAAATATTTTTAAAATACTTAAGATTAAAAGAAAAGGATTACTGCATACCAACAGAAACACAGCCAATCACCATACACTCTGAAAGTTAAAACTAATATAATTTTTTTTTATTTCGTTTTAGGTAAGAAGCTCAATTCTTTACATAAACCAATCTATCGGCTGGTGCCTGGGTATGTAGAAAACTGAAAAACTGTTTACTGGAATGTATGTATAAAGTATATGCATAAGATTAATTACATCAAAAAATAATTAAATCAAACAGTAAAACACTTTTAAGATTTTGAAACTTATTCAAACAATTTCGATATTCTTTTATGCATTTATTGGTTACAACTAAGTTGTTAAAAGTTTTCTTTTCCAAAAGAAAAATTTTATTTTTGTGAAAAATGTTTCTGCATAGTAAGTAAAGTTTAGTTTTAAATAACTGAAATGCAATTTTGTTTTTGTTAAGTGTATTGGGGTCTGAATTTCTACAGCTGTAGTTATATTGTCAGTAAAAGCTTTTTGTTTTATAAAACTTTTTGGGACTAGGTATTTGGTGTTGCAAATGGGCTAGAATTTTGCAAATGAGTAGGAAAAGTTTGTGGAGTGGTATGTTTAACAAGTTTACTGCTTGCTTCATTTAAGTAATATAAGGGTTAGCGTGCTACTCATATTACGTTGATGTTCTACAATATAGCAGTTTTAAATTTGTTCAAACTATCCCCTAGGTAATTTGATTTTCAAAGTGATTTTGTCAAAGTAGTTTTTAATACAGTCAATAGCAAAGCATAATACAGCCAAACTTGAATTGTTCGTGTAACAGCATTGAAACATTGAAACATTGAAACAGCATTGAAACACTAATAACCAGAAATGTTCTTGAATATTTGGTATTCATTGTTTCAGAAAACGCTCACATATGTCGAAAAGGTACACAAAAGAGATGCGGAAATACGAACTCGATATATATCTAATACACGATTTATTTATTGTATCAAATGCGATTCAAATTCAGAACCCTACAAAGTACTACATCGACTCCCCAAATATTTTATCACATCAAACTAAGACAAAAACTACAACGTTTGAATTGATAGATAAAAACTAGCATAAGAAATCTTATCCGCACCGAAATAAACTTGTATCTTATTCCGTATTTAACCTAAACCAATGACTACTGATTTTATATTACCTAACGCTAATGAATCGCAGATGTCAGTAAATGGTGCTGATTTCTTATAAAAGTTCGTACTTGTTGATCTTAAAATCGATGTCTGCTGGATGAACAACATATTATTTCAAGTAAAGCCAGATCTTTGATCTCATCCGTACCTACACCAATATTTTTTGTAGTAAACAATGAGGGCATTAGGGTGGCCCTTAAAAACAAAAATTTTTATTTTTTGTACGGCACCCTCCCATTTCGTGTGAATACCCATAAAAATATTATTTGCAAAATCTGATATCAATCGGTCAACTCTAAGACGTGCCTCCGACCACTTAAAGTTGAGAAATTTTGTTCTGGACCCTAAAAAAAAATTTTTTTTTTTTGTGCGACACCCTCTCATTTCGTGTCAATACCCATAAAAAAATTATGTGTAAAAATTGAAATCAATCGTTCAACTCTAAGGGGTGCCCACGGCCACTTAAAGTTAAGAGGTTTGGTTGTGGCCATTACAAAGAAAATTTAAATTTTTTGTACGGCACCCTCCCATTTGGTGTCGATACCCATAAAAATATTATGCGTAAATTTGAAATCAATCGGTCAACTCTAAGGGGTTCCCCGGCCACTTAAAGTTGAAAGGTTTGGTTGTGGCTATTACAAAGAAAAATTTGAATTTTTTGTACGAAACCCTTCCATTTGGTGTCGATACCCATAAAAATATTATTTGTAAAATTTGAAATCAATCGGTCAATTCTAAGGGTGGCCTCCGGCACCTTAAAGTTGAGGGGTTTTGTTGTGACCATTATAAAGAAAAATTTAAATTTTTTGTACGACACCCTCCAATATAATGTCGATACCCATAAAAATATTTTGTTTAAAATTTGAAATCCATCGGTCAACTCTAAGGGGTGCCTCTGGCCACTTAAATTTGAAAGGTTTGGTTGTGGCCATTACAAAGAAAAATTTGAATTTTTTGTACGACACCCTTCCATTTGGTCTCGATACCCATAAAAATTTTATTTGTACAATTTGAAATCAATCGGTCAACTCTAAGGGGTGCCTCCGGCCACTTAAAGTTGAGGGGTTTTGTTGTAGCCATTATAAAGAAAAATTTAAATTTGTTGTACGACACCCTCCCATTTCATGTCAATACCCGTAAAAATATTATGAGCAAAATTTGAAATCAATCGGTCAATTCTAAGACGTGCCTCCGGCCACTTAATGGCCAGAACAAAATCTTTCAAGTTTAAGTGGCCGGGGGCACGCCTTAGAGTTGAGCGATTGATTTCAAATTTTGCAAATAACATTTTCAAGGGTATTCACACGCAATATGGGGTGTCGTACAAAAAATTAAAATTTTCTTTGTAATGGCCAGAACAAAACCTTTCAAGCTTAAGTGGCCGGGGGCACGCCTTAGAGTTGAACGATTGAATTCAAATTTTACACATAATTTTTTTATGGGTATTGACACGAAATGGGAGGGTGTCGTACAAAAAATTAAAAATTTTTTTTAAGGTCCAGAACAAAATTTCTCAACTTTAAGTGGCCGGAGGCACGTCTTAGAATTGACCAATTGATTTAAAATTTTGCTAATAATATTTTTACGGGTATTGACATGAAATGGGAGAGTGTCGTACAAAAAATTTAAATTTTTCTTTGTAATGGCCAGAACAAAACCTCTCAACTCTAAGTGGCTGGGGGCACGCCTTAGAGTTGAACGATTGATTTCAAATTTCGCACATAATATTTTTACGGGTATTTACACGTAATGGGAGGGTGCTGTACAAAAAATTTGAATTTTTCTTTGTAATGGCCAGAACAAAACTTTTCAAGTTTAAGTGGCCGGGGGCACGCCTTAGAGTTGAACGATTGATTTCAAATTTTACACATAATTTTTTCAATACCCATATTGACATGAAATGAGAAGGTGTCGCACAAAAAGTAAAAAATTTTTTTTTTAAGGTCCAGAACCAAATTTCTTAACCTTAAGTGGTCGGAGGCACGTCTTAGAATTGACCGATTGATTTAAAATTTTGCACATAATATTTTTACGGGTATTGACATGAAATGGGAGGGTGTCTCACAAAAAATTTAATTTTTTCTTTATAATGGCCACAACAAAACCCCTCAATTTTAAGTGGCCGGAGGCACCCCTTAGAGTTGACCGATTGATTTCAAATTTTACAAATAATATTTTTATGGGTATCGACACCAAATGGAAGGGTGTCGTACAAAAAATTTGAATTTTTCTTTGTAATGGCCACAACCAAACCTCTCAACTCCAAGTGGCCAGGGGCACCCCTTAGAGTTGACCAATGGATTTCTAATTTTAAACATAATATTTTTATGGGTATCGACATCATATTGGAGGGTGTCGTACAAAAAATTTAAATTTTCTTTATAATGGCCACAACAAAACCCCTTAACTTTAAGGTGCCGGAAGCACCCCTTAGAATTGACCGATTGATTTCAAATTTTACAAATAATATTTTTATGGGTATCGACACCAAATGGAAGGGTGTCGTACAAAAAATTCAAATTTTTCTTTGTAATAGCCACAACCAAACCTTTCAACCTTAAGTGGCCGGGGGAACCTCTTAAAGTTGACCGATGGATTTCAAATTTTTCACATAGAATTTTTATGGGTATCGACACCAAATCGGAGGGTGTCGTACAAAAAATTTTAATTTTTCTTTATAATGGCCACAACAAAACCTCTCAACTCCAAGTGGCCGGGGGCACCCCTTAGAGTGGTCCGATTGATTTCAAATTTTACGCATAATATTTTTATGGGTATTGACATGAAATGGGAGGGTGTCGCACAAAAATTTAAATTTTTCTTTGTAATGGCCATAACCAAACCTCTCAACTTCAAGTGGCCGGTGGCACCCCTTAGAGTTGAACGATTGATTTCAATTTTTACACATAATTTTTTTATGCGTATTGACACGAAATGAGAGGGTGTCGCACAAAAAAAAAATTTTTTTTAGGGTCCAGAACAAAATTTCTCAACTTTAAGTGGTCGGAGGCACGTCTTAGAATTGACCGATTGATATCAGATTTTGCAAATAATATTTTTATGAGTATTCACACGAAATGGGAGGGTGCCGCAAACTGTACAATGAAAAAAAAATTCTAGTGTAATCTAAGGGCCACCCTAATGGGCATATTTTATCCGAATATCCATCAGTAACACGAAAGCTTATTATTCATTGCACCAATTATTAAAGCACAAAAGCATGCCATGCGTATAATATTTAAAAGAAAAGAATCGAACATACGCATCTACTTTTTGTTAATGCTGCAATATTACCATACGAAATCTTTTTATATATACAGTTTTAAAAATGTTTTATCTTGGAAGTGGACCGTTGTAAGTGCGATATAATCTGCAATATAATTTAAGGTATAAATCGATTTATAATGTGCCTTTGGCTTATAAAGAAAATTATCGTGTATCTTGCTCCCATTATTTATATCAACATTCCAAATAGTATTAAAGCATAAACATCTATGGCAAGGTTTCTTTTTGAATTAAAATCGTGGCTTCAAAATATAAGCTCTACTCATTTAGAAAAATTATTTCATATCATGAAGTAGTTTTTTTGGAAAATAAAAATTTGCTTCTTAATTTTTCAAAAATTTTAGAATCTATGTTACTAAAATTCATTTTAATATTCATACATTTTGGTAGAACATGATGTTTTCTGCATTTCAATAAGAAAATTTTTTTGTTATGTAGTGTTGCTAACTTCAATTTTTTGTTTAAAAGATCTTTCATCAAAAATATACATAAATAAAATAAAAATAAAAAAATATGTATAGTAAAATATATACATTTTAATTTAAAATAATTAATTTGTTTTTAATAGGCTCAATTCCCAATATATTTATAGTAAAATTTTTATGTGTATAAATAATAAAAATGAAATAAAAAAGCTTCATTATGATATTCCTAAAAAACGTTATATAGTCCACCGAATTCTAACAGTCGGTTGGCTTCCATTTCATTTAAGTCGGCTAAACTGCATCCGCTTAAACAAAGTGCGGTTAAGGTGCAATTTCGTATATGGTAGAAATTGTTATAATAAGACAATCCAATTCTCTAGTCTCTTTACCTCTTCGTCTAGTTCCGAAAAAGTGAAGCGACGATTGGAGACCATGTATTGATTATCGGCGATTAAATACTGTGTAATGAAGGGCTGATTCTTTGGAGAACCAATGAAATCGGCATAGCAGGTCGCGTATCTGGATGAGGTTTATATAGCCCTTGGACTAGCTTCAATCATTGGGGATCGAGTAATAAATCCTGCTACTTCAGCACAAATGATCAGATTGTACGCGAAATACATGATAAATACGGAAATGAGAAAAAGCAAGTGAAAGCATGAGACTCTGGCGACCCTTTTGGCGAAAGAACCACGATCTCCACGTCCAACCCCACACTCAATCACACGTTCAAACGTTCCCGCACCTCACACTCTCACGCACCCACACACGCACTCACACACATTCATATGTACATACAGGTATACGACGCTAACGATACCGTTTAAACAATTTTATTATATACCACTAATCTTCTTGTTAGTGATTACAGGTACAATGTACATTGTACACCATATTTATTAATTACTACACATGAGTTAATTATAATTTAAATTTGTTTTAAGCTAATTGTTTACTTAATTTAATTATATTCTTTTAAAATTTTTACAATTTTTTTTGTTAGCTAGCCATGTTAAAAAAAATTCAGACATAGCTGGCAGAAAAACATAAAACAAAAACTGTGATCTAATCAAACAAATGAATAGACAAATAAGAGTCACAATAGGTTAGAATAATTACGCGCGTTTACATGCGTAGTAAATTTGTTTTTTTTTATTACCTAACTTTCACGGCACAAACATATCGAAATTTATTATCTTTTTTGTTGTTTAATTTAAATCGATGAGCTAACCAGGTAAAATTGTTGTAAAGTTTTCTAATTTAAGTACGTTAATAGGAAAGAACTTGCACTAATTGAACAAACTAAATACTTTACAAATTCAAACCAAGTAACAAAACTTTTCACTATTTAAGCTAGCAAAGACCACCAAGAATTCAACAGCGATTCTACTAAGTCTCAGGTTTACTCGACAATTTTCAAAATACCTTAAGAGAGCGAAGCTATCTATCGCGTTCTATTTATAATCAGGTAACGCCGTTTCTTTGTGTTTATTTTCCAATAACGAATCGATAAAGCCGTTTCTTTGGGAAATTTGATTTTCGTTATCTTGTTAGTTATTATACCCATTAAAAAATACGGACTGCTAGTTTGCAATAGAAATTGGAAAAGATTTCAAAGGAATACATTGTTTATGAAACACTTGTGCGAATTACAATGCAAATAATAGGATTATGGATTACTGATAATACACAATCGCTTTTCTATTAATGTTACAGTGATTAATGATTATAAATCAAACTCAGGAAACTCCATTGAGCAATATTATTAATTAATAGATGACTGTAGGAAATCAATTTGGATTAGCGGAATTATGAATACAATTTGGAAAATACATTTGACAAATATTACCCAACGGTTTTATGTTCATTTTTTTTTATAGTGATTGACGAATCTAAACTAAATATAGTAATTCACATTGGAAAAATATTACACAACTACTTGAGGATAGTAGATTTTTGTGGCGGAACTATAGTTAATGATGACTATGGATTGAGTACCAGAAAAAAATAATTATGAAAGTTTCAGCCAAGGCAAACTTGATGTATATGGGAAAATAGTGAATCTATAAATCAGGGACCATTCAACTACGTCATCGAGCACCAAGCTACTTCGTTACAACTGCATCGATGATTGATTGGTATCTCATTCCAAATCGTCAGAGTTTTTCTAGGAATCTTAACGGTTGCAAGGTATTTTGAAGGTAGACCCGTTGCTCCTAAATACGTTAATAAAACCGCTACTTTCGGTTGGTTTGAGTTTACTTGCATGTCATATAGATTACGCAATACCAGTCGAACATTAAAACGGTTCATGGATGAATCAACTAAAAAGTTGTCTACATCGATCACATCGTCAGTAAAATTGAAAATGAGGAAATTCTTTCCTTTATCTTCTTTCTCACTGCTTCATTATTTCAACTGTCTAAAGACAATACAGAAAAAATTATATCACAAAATAATTTTCCTCTACCTACAAAACGTAATAGTGGTTTAATGCATGCAAAGGAAGCTTTAACAATGCTGCTCACATTTTCAGCAATCGACGGATAATACACAATTATTGTTGAAGTACGAAATTTCACAGTTTTAGATTATCAGAAACCTCTTGTTAACGAACTTAATACACTACAAAGATAGAGAGATCTCCAAGATAAACTCGTTACTTGGAGTACTTTCTCAATTTACACTAGAGTGCGCAAACTACAAGGAAAACTATTTCTTTCATGTTTTTTGCCAAATATGAATTTCGATCCCCACCTCTAAATTTAATCTTGTATAAGTTGTCAATGCGTAAGAATTCATCGATAAACAAAACTTCCGGCTGATACTTTCGAATTACCAACACTTTGAATTACCAACATATTAAGAATAACCGACAGGACCCTCTTTCGTCTCCTAATGAAAATAAATATATTCTTACGATTGTTTACCATTTTACTTGATGGCCCGAAGTATATCCAATGGAAGAAATGTCTACTCAAATAATTGCTAAAATCCTTCAGTTCATTACAACTGTGCAGAGTTCTCAATTCAAATCGCATTTGTTCCCAGAACTGAATTTTTTATTAGGTGTAAATCGAGATCGTACTTCTGCATATCACACAAGTAGCATTGGATCGAATCCACCTTTGTATAAAAATTTCTTTAAAAACTCGTTCTAACACATCACATTTGACGGAAGATCTACCATGACTACTTGGAATTCATAGAGTCATTCGAGAAGATTGAGGTATCTCTCCTGTTAACTTGCTTATGGTCATGCTTATGGTTTGATTTTTTAACGAAAATTTCAAGTTGATCGAATATGCACAGATCTCACGAATGCATACAAAGGTACAAATTAATACGACGTTTTAAAAAAAACTTTATTTGGAACATCAAAGGAAAACATCTAACAAATTATATGATTTTCTAACGGAATTCTACGGAACGCTACGGCAAATATTCAAAACCAACAGGTTTTTTTATGTCCACTTGTCCACTAACTGCAATCGCCAATCTGACTCTTGTTTCACATATTGTAATGAAGAGCTTTTTCATTGGCGAACCAATGAAGCGGCATAGCAGGTCGCGTAACTAATTTAGGTTTTGTTTTTGTGCTCCGGCTAATCACAGTGTGGAGTTCGATTGGTAAACCCTGCTACTCCAATACAAATACAGACATGTACGCGAATTACGTGAATATGCAGAAATGGATAAAGTACAAATGAAAAAATGAGACTCTGGCGACCCCTTTTGCGAAAGAACGGCGATCAGCACGTTCAACCCCATATTCAGTCCCATACGCCCACACTCTAACGCTTTATGCACGCTCACATCCTCCCACACACCCACACTTACTTTCAAACACCCATGTTCACATACACACTCATATAGTGAAGCAAGACAATTAAGTACCAAGCAATGTGGTAATTATAGTAAATGGTAGTAATTAAAATAAATTGTATTGCTGACCGTTGATCCTTCTGATCCAGTCCGTAAAATAATGCCATCGCGAGTAACCCGACAATCGAAACATAGAGTACGGAAGATCTGCACACTCTATCTTGAAAATAAACAACCCATATAAATGCACATCGGCAAATCCGATCACACTCTCCAGCGAACTGTAGTTGGTGTTCGGATTGATACACAGAAGTTCCAGGCCAATTCTTTCACAGCGGATCAGCAGTGATATAGTACGTCGATTACGATTACAACGGCTTGAATGACTCCCTTATAAGCCAGTTACAGATTGCATAGAACTCATTAGGATTTAAGCAACAATTGCACAATAAGATATTAAATTAGAACAAAAATATTTTAATTATAATTGTTTTTGATTCACATTTATATTGTCTCGCATATATTCCCCACATGATTTCACACACGCGCATCGACAAACACGCCCACATGCATCCATATGTACACCCATTCACGCGTATTCACACCTTTACGATATAAAAAGTAAAAAGAATAGTTAAAGTTCACTCACCCCATGGTTATATCCGACAGGCCTCAAAGTCCTGGCGTTTAGCCCTCCATCAGCGATGAATATTCCAGCAGGTAAAGTATTAACCGAGGAATAGTTGAATAATAATGGTGTAAATGTTGCGCCGCAATAACTATGGCGATTGCTGATACGTTAAATAAATATTGTATAAATGTTGTAAAATTGTTTCGCTGCGATAACTAAGGCGATTGCTGATAAGTTAAATAAATATTGTATAAATGTAGTAAAACTGTTGCGCCGCAAAAACTAAGGCGATTGCTGATAAGTTAAATAAATATTGTATAATTGTCGTAAAATTGTTGCGCCGCAATAACTGAGGCGATTGCTGATAAGTTAAATAAATATTGTATAAATGTTGTAAAATTGTTGCGCCGCAATAACTAAGGCGATTGCTGATAAGTTAAATAAATATTGTATGCATGTCGTAAAACTGTTGCGCCGCAATAACTAAGGCGATTGCTGATAAGTTAAATAAATATTGTATAAATGTTGCGTGAAAGCTGTGCCGCAATACCTGGGCGATTACGGATAACAAGATATAATTATGGTATAAATATGGTATGAATGTTGCATGAATGTTGCGCTGCAATACCTGGGCGATTACTGATAACAAGATATAATTATGGTATAAATATTGTATAAATGTTGCGTGAATGTTACGCCGCAATACCTAGGCGATTACTGATAACAATATATCTGTGCCAATAAGTCATAAGGGGATAACTCATTTTGTTAACTTTTCAGGAGAGCGATTTTAAGATTAAAACTCTTTTGTGATAAAATTGTATACGTGGAGATTGAAATAAATACCGGGATATGACGCGAAATTTTTAGCTTTGTCATATTTATTGATTATTTTCTATCTCAGATTTATATTTAAGGAGTTATCGTGGATTTAACGTCTTAAGCCCTTTTGTCAAATCAAATTTTCTGGTGCATCAAATAATAAGTTCAGTTATTTCTATTTGTCAGAATAAAAATACTAACTTTAAATAAATATCTAGCCTTATGCCTTTATAGGCAACAACTACTATTTGACAAAAGGAAATAACTTATTTTATACTTAACAAGTTTTAAATTTTTCGTTTGACAAAAAGTAACATCTTCAGATATTTATTATTTTTATATCAAATTTTTGAGTTATTCCCTTTTTACAAATTTAAAATAAAGTGTTTCTGAGTTAATCCCTTTTGCACATTGTTTTAGATTTCACATCAAAAGCCGTAGGTGAAAACGGTAAAGAGCAAAATGTACTCCTAACAAAGGCGAAACCGAAAAAAGCGGCAAGGCATAATGTCATAACTCGAGTTATCCCCATATGACTTATTGACACAGATATAAATATGGTTTAAATGTTGCATTGAAATACAGTATAAATGTTGCACCGCAATGACTAAGGCGATTGTTGAAAAAAAGATAGTATAAAAATTGTATATGAAGGTTGCACCGCAACAATTCAGGCATTTCGTCATTGCTTTATTTGGATTTATTTTTTTATTTTATTTAACTTAAACTTTTTTTTTGTTCTTCTTTTAACTGAATTAATACATCTTTAGAAACTATGAAATATTGCTATTTTAATTTAATTACAGGAACTAATAAATTAACACAAACAATAAAACCAATTTTTCTATTTTGTTGAGATCAAAATTTTGTTACCATTTTTAGTTAATCACATCAGCTGATAAACTATCTCAAACAATAACAAATTTTTCTATTTTTAATTTTATTACACTAATGAATTTGTTGCGATCAAAATTTTGGATAAAATTTTTACCATTTTAAGTTACTCACGTGATCCAATAAATTTTCGCAAATAATAGAAAAGCTTCCATTTTTAATTTAATTACGAATTTTTATTCTTTGGTTTTTTGTGAGACCAAAATTTTGGATTATATTTGACTATTCTAATTTTATTCACAGAATCTAAAAACTTTTCACAGACACTTCAAAATTTTCTATTTATAATTTAATTTTAATCTTTTTACAATAATTTAATTTAATTTGTGCTAATAATAAGAATTTTGCTTGTGCACCAGATGTCAAAAATAATCCAATAAGAAAACATCAAATATCAGACTAAGAGAGAGAAAACTCGATATATTCATCTCTTATATAGGTATTTAATGTCGAAAATTGAGCTACACAGTTTTTCGAAAGTGAAACTTGCAGAATATTGTTAGTACATTTTCCGTTTCAAAACAAATACTGGTTGTTATTTTTATTACTGGTTGTTAATTTTACGAAATATACTATTCAGAACGCGTTTGAAGGTAATAGAAAAGTTTAAACGTATGTACAACCGACTTTATGATGATTTCGTATTATGAAATAATAACTTACAACCGTGTTACAGTAGAATGTAGATTTATAACGGAAAGAGAAATTGATAAAAATAACTATATAAGAAAAATAATACGTTTTGAAGACAATTGCAAAACTGGTTGAAGGATAATAATTTTTTTTAGATGTTAAGACGATTGGATAAATATGCACAGCTATTTGAGATTTGAAAACATTGAGAGCAATTACGGTTAGAGACCCGGGGAATTGCAGTGTGAACCAATAATAGGGTATTGTAAAATAAAAGGTTATTGATAATGGTTTTATGCTAAGAATAAATATGTGTAACGAAAACGATAAGAAAATATGACTATAAATTATGAACGAGAAATTGTTATGAACTATGCATGATATGTAAAATGATGATATGAGAGGAAATGGAAACTACATGAATCTGTGACTGTACTACACTACGTCCCCATAGTCCAGGCTATACATAACAATATAGCAGATTTTGCCAAATGGCGAAAACGACTGATGTTCCGTATTCAACAAACTGTATGAATTGCTTCTGCCATAATGATTCTAAGATTTTGATTGTTGCTACAGAAAATATTCAAAGCCAACATTTTGTTTATGTACACTGACTACAACGGTTAATCTGACTCTCGCTCCACATTTAACTGATTTTGCCAAATAAGCTCAGACTCTGGTGAAAACGAATCATGTTCTACATTCAACGAGCTGTACGAATTGCTCATGGCTTCTGAAGTAGAATCTATTCTTCCATAATGATTCCAAGATTATGCTTAGTGCGATTTTGCCAAATCGCTCAGATGATGTCGGAACAAAATAAAATTGCTATTTTGGTAATGCCGAAACGTTATCGTGTCTACTTACACAAATTTAATGTCGATATGACTTGTGTTCCAATTATAACGCATATTGCCCAATTTTGTACTGGTTCAGACGGTCCCGTTTCAATGCTAGTTTTTTTTATTTTACCACAAATGGTTACGATGAGACTAAGGTGGAGACCTAGGTGGAGACACTCCGAGACTTAGGTGGAGAACATAAACACAGCGACATCTCTCTACAAAGCTTCATGCAATCCCGCTAATTTTCATATCCAACGAATTGTACCTAATCTTTCAAATGCCTAGATAATTTGAGACCAGTACAGGATTGATTTTAAATCAAAGAAAAAATAGAAGTGTGTCTTACATGCTTAAGTAACGAATATTTATTGCCAGAGTTAAAATTAGAGTTAAAATCTTTGTATTAGCTAGATTCTAATTCACTATGTGCTTTTTTGACCTAATAGTAATTTGTATTCGACCAAATCAAAAATGTCGATTGTTATAAATATAAAATAATCTCATGACACATATTGATCTTACCTAACCAAGCTAAAAATCTAGAAACAAAATAACGTGCTTATCTATTTCTACACTTTTCAAAGTAATCTGTAAAACTTTTCCAAAAAAAAAAAAATCGTTGTTTAAGCAAAAATTATTTACAGAAACAAAAGACGTGAGAATTGTGGGTTAGAAAATTTATATTACGTGAACAAGAAACATTTATTTACAACATCTGAATTTGCTACAAAAATAAAATAAATTAAAAAGCTTCCGACAAAACAACACAAGAAAAAAAAATAAATTAACTTAATAAAAAAAAAATTTAAACAAATCAAAAAAAATTGAACAATACTTCTTGGGGAAAACTCAAAAGTTATAACGGTACATAATAGAAAAACAAATAACATACGGAATGAAAATGATGAAGAAAAATAAACAAGAAAACATAAGACCGACATTTCAGAGAACAACATTGAAAAATTTGTAGGTGAATTATTGTTGTTTTCTTGTGGGATAGTTAAAGGTGGATTTCTATAGTACTTTTTTGTCAAATTGTGTGGACGCAGCCTTAAACAAATTGTTAAAAAATAAACTGTCAGTCTATTGATCAATGTTTTTTGTTCTCATCTATTTTAATCTCAATAATATTGTTAATGTTTTATTTTGTATTTATGTCAATAAAACAAAAATTATATTATAAAATTAACTACTAAGGACATGAACAACTTGTTTTGATTTATATTTCTGGTTATATCAAATAAACAACATAGCATAAAATTTTGCAAACATAAAATTGAATTGACCAACCATTAACATCAACTACAAATTTTATTTGATTCACTTAAACCATAAACAATTCATATTGACCGATGGATTTGTAATTAATAATATTTTTATTCACATTTGTGTAAAGCAGCAGTTATAGTTATATTTATAACCATAACAGTAATAAAAGCTCTTTTTTGTTTAACATTTTCATAAACTCTTTCCGATGAAAATAAAATAATTTTTCATGTGGTCAGTCTATCCATATATTGATATGTATCCATTCTTTAAACAAGTATATAAAATATATTCAAATTTATATACTCTCATATACACATGGTCTTTCGGTTTAATACATAAATTTTAATAATAAAAAATAATCCTTTTTTTTATTCTTTTTAACTAAAATATAAAAAATAAATTTTTAATCATAAATTAAAAAAAAAAATTACGAAAATAGTAGGAACGGTTATGAAGTGGATCATAAAAATAATAATATTTTTATATTTTTTTATCTACAGAATATATTGTATTTTTTGTGGGACAAAATGTTTCAATAATTTGTTACAATTATTCATTTTTGAAAAAATTGGTATTAATTTTTTTTGTTGCGTTGGTAATTCTGATAACTATCGAGCCAAATGTGTCGAGTATACAAATTCACACAATAAAAAAAACCGAATGATTGCAGCGATTTTGTTTGAACTGATGAGTAATGTTGTAGAAAATAGTTTAAGCTGTAGCAGTGCTATGGGAGTGCTATTAATTTACTTAATATAACTAAAACTAATTAACTATTGTTTACCAGAGCTAAAATAAAATTAGCTAAAGGATATGGGAAATTTGTTTGGAAACGGTTTATTCCGAAAATTCTGACATCCTTTAAAGAGGGAGTTTAACCATCGTCAGGCGGCATAGGTACAATTGTACCTTTTCCGTTTTTAAATACTAATAACTTTTCTTGAAGCAACCGGAGAGGGTTAAAGTTTTATGAGATCTCTACATTTTCCTGCTAGATCATGCAGAATTAATTTTAGTAAAATATCCCCAGCCTTTTCAGAGATAGGGGTTCGAGTAGGTTTTCATTATCATAACAGGCGGTAAAGGTACAATTGTACCTTCATACCTTTTATATGATATAATAACGGAATTATAGTTATTATATCATAGACCGATGTATAATATAATAATATAAACGACTTCGGTCTGGGTTAAGGATTTCGATATAGTTTTCGGCAAAAAACTTTTATGTAAACATGGTTTTTAGTATTGATCAGCGATGTATGTCATGTCGTACAAATAATTAATTTTATTTTTTCAAAAAATTGGGTAAAATTATAAATAAAAATCATTCTTTTGACACAATTAACAACATTTTTTGACAAACTTATAATGCCATAATTCTCAATAGTAATAATAAAATTTCATGTCAAACAAATAATTAATTTTATTTTTTTCCAAAAAATTGGGTAAAAAAATAAATAAAAATTTTTCTTTTGACACACTTGACAACATATTTTTGACAAACTTATAATGCCACAAATCTCAATAATAATAATAAAATTTCATTTCAAACAAATAATTAATTTTATTTTTTTCCAAAAATTAGGGTAAAAAAATAAATAAAAATCTTTCTTTTGACACACTTGACAACAGTTTTTTGACAAACTGATAGTGCCATAATTCTCAATAATAATAATAAAATTTCATGTCAAACAAATAATTAATTTTATTTTTTTTCCAAAAAATTGGGTAAAAAAATAAATAAAAATCTTTCTTTTGATACGCTTGACAACATTTTTTTGAAAAATTTATAATGCCATAATTCTCAATAATAATAATAAAATTTCATGTCAAACATATAATTAATTTTATTTTTTTCCAAAAAATTGGGTAAAAAAATAAATAAAAATCTTTCTCTTGTTGACACACTTGACAACATTCTTTTGATTAACTTGTAATGCCATAATTCTCTATAATAATAATAAAATTTCATGTCAAACAAATAATTAATTTTATTTTTTTCCAAAAAATTGGGTAAAAAAATGAATAAAAATCTTTCTTTTGACACACTTGACAACATTTTTTTGACAAACTGATAATGCCATAATTCTCTATAATAATAATAAAATTTCATGTCAAACAAATAATTAATTTTATTTTTTTCCAAAAAATTGGGTAAATAAATAAATAAAAATCTTTCTTTTGATACACTTGACAACAGTTTTTTGACCAACTTATAATGCCACAAATCTCAATAATAATAATTAAATTTCATGTCAAACAAATAACTAATTTTATTTTTTTTCCAAAAAATTGAGTAAAAAAATAAATAAAAATCTTTTTTTTAACACACTTGACAACATTTTTTTGATTAACTTATAATGCCATAATTCTCAATAGTAATAATAAAATTTCATGTCAAACAAATAATTAATTTTATTTTTTTCCAAAAATTAGGGTAAAAAATAAATAAAAATCTTTCTTTTGACACACTTGACAACAGTTTTTTGACAAACTGATAGTGCCATAATTCTCAATAATAATAATAAAATTTCATTTCAAACAAATAATTAATTTTATTTTTTTTCCAAAAAATTGGGTAAAAAAATAAATAAAAATCTTTCTTTTGACACACTTAACAACATATTTTTGACAAATTTATAATGCCATAATTCTCAATAATAATAATAAAATTTCATGTCAAACATATAATTAATTTTATTTTTTTCCAAAAACTTGGGTAAAAAAATAAATAAAAATCTTTCTTTTGACACACTTGACAACATTTTTTTGACAAACTTATAATGCCATAATTCTCTATAATAATAATAAAATTTCATGTCAAACAAATAATTAATTTTATTTTTTTCCAAAAATTGGGTAAAAAAATAAATAAAAATCTTTCTTTTGACACACTCGACAACATATTTTTGACAAATTTATAATGCCACAAATCTCAATAATAATAATAAAATTTCATGTCAAACAAATAATTAATTTTATTTTTTTTTCCAAAAAATTGGGTAAAAAAATAAATAAAAATCTTTTTTTTGTTGATACACTTGACAACATTTTTTTGACAAACTTATAATGCCATAATTCTCAATAATAATAATAAAATTTCACGTCAAACAAACAATTAATTTTATTTTTTTTCAAAAAGTTGGGTAAAAAAATAAATAAAAATCTTTCTTTTGACACACTTGACAACATTTTTTTGACAAAGTAATAATGCCATAATTCTCTATAATAATAATAAAATTTCATGTCAAACAAATAATTAATTTTATTTTGTTCCAAAAAATTGAGTAAAAAAATAAATAAAAATCTTTCTTTCTTTTACACTTGACAACATTTTTTTGACAAACTGATAGTGCCATAATTCTTAATAATAATAATAAAATTTCATGTCAAACAAATAATTAAAAAATACCAAAGAAATACATATAATTAATTTTATTTTTTTCCAAAAAATTGGGTAAAAAAAAAATAAAAATCTTTCTTTTGACACACTTGACAACATGTTTTTGACAAACATAAGATCCCATAATTGTCTATAATTGTCTATAATAATAATAAAATTTCATGTCAAACAAATAATTAATTTTATTTTTTCCGAAAAAATGGGTAAAAAAATAAATGAAAATCTTTCTTTTGTAGACACACTTGACAACATTTTTTTTGACAAATTTATAATGCCATAATTTATAATTCTCAATAATAATAATAAAATTTCATGTCAAACAAACAATTAATTTTATTTTTTTCCAAAAAATTGAGTAAAAAAAATAAATAAAAATCTTAATTTTGACACACTTGACAACATTTTTTTGACCAACTTATAATGCCATAATTCTTTCAAAGCATGTTCTAAATAATGCGGAAATTCTATACATTATCTATTTATCGTACAATAATTATGTCTACGGTGAGGATTTCCATACAATATATATGAAGGTGGAATTGTACCTCTGTCGCCTGTTAGCGTTGTAAAATTATGCCACCGGATGAGGGTTAATATTGTCCTTGAATCAAGGCGAAAACGCATTATTCCTTTTAGATAAAGTTTTGAAGAATTTTAATTTTTGACCACAATTGGCAATATAAGCAAGGGGTTAATCTATGCATTTGTCAATAACTAACTTTACATAAAATTACTAATAAATATTTCATCTTAAACAACAATTTAGTAAGCTTTGAAATTTTGACAACTGAGATTTGATTTTCTAATAATATTTAAATCCAAGAATCAAGTTCTTTTAATTCACATAATTAGAAGTAGTTAGCTTAACAAAGTAAATAAAATTTGAACAATTTAAGAAATTTTATGGATAATATGATACCATAGAATGGTATTACTAATAATAATAAATAAATGACTGATAATGAATGAAATTCTTAATTAATTAACAGCTAAGTAATTGATGGATTGATGTTATCATCTGATGCAGTTTCAATGGGCAAAACACATATTCTTGTGACAGCACGCTTAAATTCACCAATTGCTGTTTTAATAGTGACGACGCGTATGTGACCATCTGAACCTGGGTGTGTAGCAATAATACGACCAATAATCCATTTCATGGGTGGAATGTTGTCATCCTTAATAAGCACTAGCGTATTCAATTTAATTGTGGTTGATAAAAACCATTTGTTGCGTGTTTGAAGTTCATTCAGATATTCGTTGGACAATCTTTTCCAGAATGATTGCAAATTATACTGTTGTTTCTGCCAACGAGATAATCTATTGAAATCCAGATGTGAAAGTGACGGATCAGGTAGAGAATTTAATGGAGTGCCAATTAAAAATGACCTGGCGTAAGAACGTTCAAGTCAGATGGATCGGACGACATTGGTGTAAGAGGTCTTGAATTCAAGCAAGCCTCGACTTGATTGATTATGGTTTGCAGCTCTTCAAATGTTAATGTTGAGTTAAATAATGTTCTTTTTAGATGGTGTTTGGCGCTTTTGATAGAAGATTCCCATAGCCCTCCAAAGTGAGGAGAACGGGGAGGCATGGTTTGCCATTTGATGTGTAGACTGGAACAAAATTTTAACACTGTATGTTGATGAATTTCTGTTTCAAACAGTTTAGTGAGGTTTTGCAATTCTCGTTGAGCGCCAATAAAATTTGTAGCATTGTCTGTATAAATTGCTGAAGGATGTCCACGTCTTGATATGAAACGACGTAATGTTGCAATAAATGCGGGGGTTGTCAAATCAGAAACTATTTCCAAATGTGTAGCTTTTGTAGAAAAGCACACGAATAAGGCTATGTATACCTTGCTTACGGTGTTGGTACGAATTTTATATTTTATATTGAAGGGTCCACAAAAGTCTATACCGACTGACTCAAACGGTCTGGCTGGTGTTACCCTTTCTGGTGGCAATTCTCCCATTAATTGACTGATATTTGCTGGTTTGACTCGGAATGCATGAATGAAAAATTTTACGACATAAATTTCTGCCATTTGTGATCCAGAATCTTTGACGTAAAGTATTTAATAATGATTGTGGTCCACAATGTAAATTCCTTAGATGTTCTTGATGTGCAATTAACTGACTTAATGTACTATTGCCCGGGAGCAGTATATTATGTTTTTGATCATATGATAAGTTGGAATATTTAAGATGTCCACCAACACGTATTATTCCGTGTGAATCCATAAACGGTTTTAATTTTACGACTGGACTTTTGAGGTTTATTGGCAGATTGCGTTTAAGTCGAACAATTTCTGAATTGTAACTTGTATGTTGCACGACTTTAATTAATGCTAGTAAATAATTATTAATTTTATCAGCTGTTATTGAACCAAACTTATATTGCAAAGATTCATCCACTTCGTTGTTTAACATTGCTTCACCTCTTCGCTGTATAACAAGGCATTTCATATTGGCTATGAAACGGCGACATAACGATGTGATTCGTAGTAATTGATTTAGATCAGAAAATTGTGTTATTAAATCGTTAGTATTGGTTGATAATAACGTGATTTCAGGTTTTCTGTATTCATTTTCTTGTAAAGACTTAATACTTTGAGTAAATAAGAGATATCATTTTCTTTCAAAAACTGTGGTCCATACCACCATGTTTTTGAATGTTCTAGATCCAGTGGCATTAAACCTCTGGAAACTATATCTGCTGGATTGTATTCAGTGGGTACGTAATTCCAATTTTCCGGCGATGTAAATACTTGAATTTGTGCAATTCTATTTGCAACAAATGCTACGTATTTTGACGGAGCAGACTTAATACGATGGAGTGTGATTTGTGAGTCTATCCAAAAGCTAATTTTATCAAAATTGATTTCCAATGCTGAATGAGCTTTATTATATAGTTGAGCGAGTAGTAGCGATGCGCATAATTCCAAGCGTGGAATTGATTGTCGTTTTAGTGGTGCGACCTTTGATTTAGCACATAGAAGTCTAACTTGATGTTGATTGTTGGTGTCTGTACTTCTAATGTAGATACAACATCCATAGCCACGCTCGGAGGCATCTCCAAAGCCATGTAATTCCATACGTTGTATACTGGACACTGGTGCCACACACCGAGGAACAGATAAGTCAGATATTGTTTGAAGTTGATTTATATATGTCTGCCATTGTTTGGAAAGTGATGGAGTGAGTTCATCATCCCAATCTAAATTTGATTCCGACCATAGCTGTTGCATGAAAACTTTGGCTGTAAATGTTATTGGAGCGAATAATCCCAATGGGTCAAATGTTTGTGCAATACCTGAAAGAACATCACGCTTTGTTATTGGTTCATTTAATTGTTGATACTTACAAAATGTCGGTTTAATTGTATCAGTTTCGGTGTCCCATACTAGACCCAAAACACTAGTTGGTTGTAGCGGCTCGCCGATTTCTTGGGTAAAAATGTTTCACAGTTTGACTTCCGTTTGCGTATATCAAAACCTCCTCTTGCAAGAAGTTTATTCATTTGTTCTTTTATTGGTTGAAGATCAGATTTGTTATTTGTCCCTGACACAAAATCATCAACATAAAAATCTTTTTCAAGTAAAATAGATGCGTTGGGAAAGGAATTTCGTTCGTCGATAGCCAGCTGTTTCAACGTTCGAATAGCGAGAAATGGAGCACTAGCGGTGCCGTAAGTTACAGTACAAAGTTGAAAACAAGATATATCTTCTTCTGTGGTTTTTCTCCACCAGATTCTTTGTAAATGTCGTTGATTTTCGTGAATAAGTACTTGGCGGTACATCTTGGTAATGTCTGCTGTTACTCCAAATAAATATTTACGAAATCTGAGAAGGAGTGAAAATATATCCTGTTGGATAGTGGGACCTACCATAAGAATATCGTTTAGTGACAGATCGTTTGTGGTTTTTGATGACCCGTTAAAAACAACACGTAGGTTTGTTGTAGTGCTGTTAGGTTTTAGCACAGCATGGTGAGGTAAGAAATAACTGTTTGATTGTTCAGCTGAATGCTGTGATTTGACTTCTTCCATATGATGTAAAGAAAGGTATTCTGATAAGAATTTATTATACTCGATATGAAACGCTTTATTTTTAATCAAGTTTCGTTCCAAAAACTGATATTGACGATATGCTTTTTCGGAGGATTGGCCTAGGTCAAAATTTGGTTTGACTGGTAGTGCAACACTGTACCTTCCATCAGGTTGTCTTCGTACGTTATTAGAATAATGTTCCTCGCACTGTTTTTCTTCTATTGATAGGCACTGAGGATTATTGATTTCTTCCAGTTTCCAAAATTTCTGAAGAACTTCATTGATATTTTCTAGTGTACATAATATTGAGACTGGCAACGCTGTATTTGTACTTAAAGGTATTTTACCAGACAAAATGTATCCAAAGACTGATTTTTGAAAGGGAGGCAATTCGGAAACAACATTTATTCGTTCACCAGAAACAATGTCACAGTAGATTTCAGCCCCAAGAAGCATATCTATTTCTTGTGGCATGTAGAATTTCGGATCAGCTAATTGAATAGAGCTTGGTAGACAATTAGGATTGAAGTCGTATTTGTGCAACGGTAATTCGCCCGTAATTTTTGGAATTACCGAAAATTCCAGGGATGTATTAAAATCTGTTACTCTAGAATGTATTGAAAGGCTTGTTCTATATTTTATGTGCGTAACATTTTTTGAAATACCTGTGATTGGCATATCTATTTGATGTTTAGATGCAAAGAGCTTTTGACACAAATTTTCCGTTACGAAATTTGATTGAGAGCCTGTGTCAATAAGAACCCTACATGGTAATTTACATCCAGATTTACCACTTACCCATATGATTGCAGTAGAGAGTAAAACCTGTGAATTATGTGTTTCGTTTTGAACATGATTTGAAACCACAGCTGAAGTGGAGGTTGAAGGCAAATTAGTATTTTCTGAAATTATTGGGAACGAGTTTGAATGTTTCGTGTTTTGTTGAATTGGGTTTAATTTGGAAATATTAGGGGGTACCGTACTGTTTATTGGATTTTGAGGTGTTTGATTATTCCAATGTATTAAAGTATGATGTCTTTGAAAGCACGTTCGACATACACCAGATTTGCAATTTGAAACGAAGTGTTCCTTTGAAAAACAATTTGTGCAAAATTTTAATTCTTTAACTAAATCTATGCGTTTCTCAATTGTTAGATTTAGAAATTTAGTACACCGAAACGAGGAATGAGTTTCACTGCAAAATGGACATGATTGATTTATTGACATCAAAACGTTACGATATTGACTGTTATTTGATTTAAAACCTGAATTATATGTTTTAGCTGATTTTGTGAAAGATGAAAATGGTTTTTGCGGAATGTTTTTAGCTATCGATTTTATTGATGAATCGATTTCAGACAACTCTTCCGAATTAGATTCTATTATTTGCACACGTTTTTTAAGAACGTCCATGAATTCTTTTACCGTAAGAATTTTGTAGTTAATACTTGCTCCTTCAATTTTGCGTCGTGACACTAAATCAAGTTTTTCTGTAAAATGCAACGTGAGAAATAAATCCCATGATTCAACGTTTACATTAAGCGATTGTAGAGCTTGATAGTGTTTGTAAAATGAATCAATAAAAGATTGGAGAGACGATTCTGAATTTGCTTCTACTTACGGTAAATTGTAGATTTCTTTCATGTGTTTCTTTTTTATACGTGATTTTTTTCGTAAAATTCAAACAACTGCTTCCATGCAATATCGTAATTTGTTGCACTAGGTGAAAGATTTTCAATGTATTTGAAAGCTTTACCGACTTTCAGGCACGAATTTAAATAATGAAATTTTAAAATACCACTTATTTTTTCATTTGTATGTATTAGCGAAGTGAAAATATTTCTAAAATTTATCCACGATAAAAAACTACCGTCAAAGATTGGTAAATTAATTTCTGGTAACGGGAGTTAAAGTTTTGTTTGACACGTATCAGTTTCAAGAGGAACTTTTTTTGTATTAACTGATATATTTGCATGAGATTTTTCATTAATTAGAGTTAATAATTTTGATTCTAATTCCCCATAATTGTTTTCAAAAATATAACGCTCTTTTTCACCATCTTCAACAATACATTCATATTTCGATTGAACATCATCGTATTTGTTGTAAATGCGTTGTAGTCTATTATGCATCGACTGAATAGTATCTTCATTTTTGTTCAACTTATTTTTGAAAAATGTTATGCGACTTTTATATCCAATTAATTGTTTTTTTTAAATTATTGATATTTTGAACTGGATCCTCCATTTTTTACAAAATTTTGATAAAAATTATCGAAAACGTATAAACAAAATTGTTTTAATAAAAATAAAAATAAACAAAATGTCCGTTTTTAGTAAAGATATTACGGAATGCACTGTATTTAATAATGCGACGCACTAATAAAATGTTCAATTATTTTCACTAAGTTTTACCAAAAATAGTTTTAAAATAATATAAGTTATACTTATCTGGGATGAAAGTTTTAACACGTTTAATTTTTGCAAATGTTATTATAGAATAAAACAACCAGTCGCTTGAATGTTTGGTTATATTCACTGGAACCACGTTTTAGATGAGTGCTGGAGCACGAACTTAATTAAATTAATCCGGCTCGAAGGACCAAATGTTAGCGCGATGCTGAATTATTTGACTTTGAACTATATTTAATGGACTGTAGTATTTAAAACACTGAATTTTTATTAATTTAATATAAGTTTATCTTTTTATGTTGCAAGTAATTAGAAGAAGATGTACAAAACAACTGAACTGAACATTCAACTTAATGCAAGTTTTTTTTAAAAAGAAAAGAAAAGAAAGAAGAGGAAAGAGAAGAAATTACTAATTAATTTATATAAAGGGTTGTGTTACACCGAATATAATTAATGTTAGGGTTGATCAAAGCCTTTAAACTTAGTCGTAGCTTAGTCAGTATCAGAGATAAACCGTATCAGGGAAGCCTACGAACACCTTGGTGACCACCTTAAAAATAAAATCTTCAACGCTTTTCAAACTTAAGAGCCATTTCTTTATGTGAGATAAAAGTTTAGGAAGGGATGCAATTGAGCTCAAATTGCGCATGTTAGGTTAAAATCATATTTAACAAGAAGATCATAAGAAGTTAGAGTTAATTTCTTTGGGATCTTTTTGTATTAAATTTCTAGATGCTACGATGTATGAATTCATAGGATGAGAGAATATTTTGTCAACATCTAAGTCAACATTCTAATCAACATCCCAAGTCAAGAGTGTAAAGTCATTATTGATTGTTGCCAATCAATGCGAAACTTAATATCTGACGTAAGACAATTTATTGCTATATTTTTGGTTACGAAATATAGACAATTTTTTAAGGGAATTTTTAATTTGGATGGGTTTTTTGTGAACAATTAAGCTTAAGTGCATATTGAAAATCACTTGAATTTTGCAATTCAAATTATCTTTTCATTTTCTCTAAAATTCCTTCAGAAAAAATTTTTTGTGTTTCGTGTCAGGATTTGAACTACATTCATCAGAGACATATGTTCAAATCCCGTGTGTCTTACACAACTTAGCCACAGCGGGCGATGACGAACCATATTTTAATTTTGATGTTCAGGTGATTTCTAAATTGAAACTTCATCATTTTTCATATTTACTTAAGTTGAATTTTTCATCTATGATTACATATTGAAAATTGCATTTCTTTGGGATTTTTACTTCGGTCTGAAAGACCTAAGTATTACATTCATGAGCTCAAATTGAAATTCTTACCTCCACTTTTTTGGCATTTCTCGACGTTTTAGGACCTACTGATTCTAAAAAAGCAAAAAAAAAATGTATGGTATGTCTGTCTGCCGGCCGGCCGGCCCGCAGTGCGATTTTTTGTGCAATAAGTAATTTTTTTGACATTGAATTTGGAGAAATCTTGATGGTAGGGATTTAAATGGTAGGTAGGGATGGTAGGAATTAAATGGTAAGGATTAAATGGTAGGGATGATTTAAATGGAAGGGATTTAAATATAAAAAAATACATATAAGACTATAAATTGACTTAGGGCCGGTTGTACAATAGCAGTTTAGCTAAAACTTAGTAGAATCCGATAGGAGCTTAGGTTAGGTTACAAGTTAGGCTAGTTTCTTGAACCGCACTTGAACCAACAAAATTGGGCGCTCAACTTGAACTCTGGCTTAAGCCCCTACTTGCGTTTAAACCGCAATTGTTCAACGCGTAACTGAACAGAATATCAGGTTTAGCATAATTTCAGCTTAAACCTCGGCTGAACTGAAATTGTACAACCGGCCCTTTGTGTAAGCCATTGATTTCACATTGATTGGAGACAATTAATAATGACTATAAAATCGTGACTTAGGATGTTAATTAGAATAGAAATATGCCCAATTCTTTGAATTCACTTAAAGTTTTGTCTAGAAATTTAATACAAAAAATTCCATATAATCTTCTAAACTGTTTTCCCTAGACCGGTGATAAATTCTGATAATTTTTTGAAAAGCAAGCAAGTGGTTACATTGATAATATTATCAATCCATTTGCTTTCCAAATTTTATTTAATAAAAGCAAACCAAGAATTGAAAAATTTGCAGCGATGCTTTTCTTTACGCACTAATTTTCTAATTATGCAGTTACATTTTTTACCACATCAGTACCCTCCACCTAAGCCTGTTCGTCCCAAACAAGATCCAGCTCTCCTTTATTTAAGACTAATCTTTCTAAATGTACAGATTTTATCTTACGTTAATGGCCATTTTTAATTCTATAAACCATGTATTTCAAATTGGTTATCATTTTGTTATCGTCTTCCCATCCAGCATACCGTTTTAGCAAAAACTCTCGTTTTTACTGTGGATTTTGTGGTCATACTAATTGTAATTTTTCAAAATCTTTTATATTAGATGGTTTGCCGTTTTGAGATTTCAATCTATCACTGGTTAGTTGTATCTTCTGCATAACACTTTCGACGCTGTGGTCCTTGTTTTGGTTTATATCAAGCATCTGGTAAATTTTCTGAAATTGCAGCGGACTTAATTTTCTGTCTCTGATCAATGTGAATCTCCATAGAAACTCAATGGCGAATTATCTAACTATTTATCATAGCTACATTAATAGCTATTACATATTCAGCTTCCTTGCTTCCGGTCACATACTGAAGTAGTCCATGATTCTAGCACATATTTATTTGGCTATCAGTTGTTGGAAATAGTCTTGCTACATCCTCCATGATTCTTTCAAATGGCGCACATACATTGTATGGCTTCATTTTCCAATGATTTCGTCGTGCCAGTCTTTGTACCGTCGCATATTTTTCTAATTTTTGGCCCAATTAATTGCCGAGTCCCTGAGCAGTAAAGCCTTTGTCGTATTTTTGTAAGAATTTTGTTGATTTCAAAATAATCTTTACCCGTTCGTTCGTGATACTCTGTCAATGCTGATATTGATTGATTTGATACCACTGTAAGGGGTTGTTTTATTTTTCCATCTGAACTCTCCCAAACTCTCTTAAACATCTATCCTTTAAATGAAGGCTGTCCCATTGTGCCTAGTATGCTTTTAAAATCACAGTTTATTGAAAATGGTTCCCCATACTGGTAAACATCCATCTGCTTGAACTCGATGATGGGTGAAAGATTATAATCTTCTAATTGATGTTTCTCTATGATTTTAGTGGTCCACTTTTCATCAGGTAGAAATTGTAGTTATTTTACATCGATGAAGATCTTCTTACTTACATATCGACTTGCTTGCAATGCTTTAATTTCACTTGACATGGTCGTCTCGATAATGCATCAACGTATCCATCTGCACTACTCTTTCGATATTTAATATTCAAGTCGTATGCATGTACACATTTGATCCAGCGTGCTACTTGTCATCAATCCTAGGCAACGGGTAGGTATCCTTCTTAGTAACTATATTTAACTTTGGGTAGTCAAACCAACAAAATTTCAATGTTCCATTTTCTTGCAAAATAACACTACAGGTGAGCTCTAGATTATTTTCGATGGTTCAAGTACACCAGTTTCTTTTATATGTCTCACCATTTTACAAGTTTCCTCTCTTTTAGGCATTGATAATCTATTTGGTTCTCAGTGAATCGGTTTTTCTTTCTGCTCCAGTGTCAAAATGATGTTGCACCTTATTGGTTCAGCCCTTTCTTTCAGGCGAAATGCAAAATGCAAACTTTTGCCACTAACTCTATTGCCGTGCTGTCTTCTTCAGCTCTTTTTAAAGCTCTTCTATCCATTTCTGCACAAGCTTTTTCGTATCAACCTCTTGTTGTTTTGTGTTGATCCAGATCACATTTTATTCCTTGCATGGTCCTATAAGTGATCCATTCTTAAAGGTTTTCTGGGTATCAGGCAGTTTTAAAACTTTTTCTGGTATTTTGTAATCAGAATTTGATCTTCCCAAGGCTTTTACTATAATGACTTTTTAATGATTTTGATCTCCTTTGTTGAGTTCCACAACCTACAGCTTAGGTGACCCAGAGACTCTTTTTAATGTTTCGCAAATGATTGGTTCTAATTGAGATGACAGCTTTTTTCTGGGATTTAATATTATTCAAAGACTAGAATTTGGTTTTTTTTCCTAAGGCTGTCCCTTTTATGGTTGATTACTTTTGCACTTCAATAATTTTGTATTCGTTTTCCAGCACTACTGGAGTGCTTCAGCTACTTCACTTTTAAGCGCAACTATCGCAACTATTAGCAAGCATTCTGATCTGCTGTGATCATAAACTTGAAGATGCCGAAAAATATGGCACTGACATATTGTGGTGGTTTTAACTTATTTTTGCTATTTGTGGAATCAAATGTCTAATATTTTTAGCAGTATTAACATCTTGTGTGATCATTCACTTTCGATAAAAATTTATGCTCAAAATATCAAATTTCACTTTGAATCTTCATGAGTTTTTCATCGTATGCCGTTTTTTTTTTATTATTAATTAGTTAGACATGTTTAGCACACTAAATATGAAATAATCATTATTTAGACTCTTTGAATATCCAAAGATACCAGGTCAACTATAAAGGAAGGAGATGAGGAAAATGGAAGGAATAGGGATATAGGGATAACTATTCTAATTTTTTTAAATGATGATGGACATTTTCTTTAAATGCCTGAGGGGAAAATTCATCGGGAAATACAGAGGAAGGCATTGAGTTCCATAATTTGGCCACTGTATTAAAATAGTCGTTTTGGAAGGACACAATTCTACAACGAGGTATTTGTACAACAAATAGATGGGATAACTCGGCAGCTCTTGTTTGTCGTTTATACTGCGCACACGATGGAAGAATATTTTGAATTTCCTTAGAGGAGAATTCGCTAAAGTTATATTTATAGTAGATTGACAATTCAGCCACATTTCTTCTGTGCTGGAGTGAATCAAGCTGGTCCGTTAGTTCGGTATTACCAATCAATCGTATTGCTTTTCTCTGTACAGAGTCTAGACAATTTATTGTTGACTGACAAGCACCTCCCCAAACATGACAGCAGTACTCCATACATGGACGAATAAAAGATTTGAAGATTAGCAAAATTTGCTTGGGATTGAAATACTTTTTACATCGACTCAAGAATCCTAATTTAATATATTTTCGCTAAATCAAGAAGTCTAACTGATTCAATCTCACGCAATTCCTCGTGGTTTATTTTAATAGGAAATGTTGCTCTATTCGTGAAAGACGGCATAATTTGGTTTTGGTTGGATTAAATGAAACAAGATTACGATCACCCCATTCCATTATACGCTGCAGATCTTTGTTGATGGAATCAATTAGCAGCTCTCTATCAGTGGTAACTGCAGTATGAGATCGAAATTTAGGAGATGCATGTAATGCATGTAATGTGCTGTCATCAGCAAAACTATGGATTGGGTGCACTGTGGAAATAAGTAAGTCATTAATGTATAGAAGAAACAAGGTTGGTGAGAGTGCCGAACCTTGGGGAACCCCAGCATTGGTTGTGAAAATATTGGATGTGATACCATCTAAATTAACATGAAATTGGCGACCGGTAAGAAAACTATGAATCCATGAGACAGTGAGATGGTCTATGCCATAAGATTTTAATTTAGCTATAAGATTTTTATGCCACACTTTATCAAATGCTTTAGAAATGTCAAGTGAAATTGTTTCTTCTTCAGCTACTTTCCAGGCCACTATTTCCACCAACACAAAAATACCACTGATGTAAATAATTAAGTTGTATTTATTTGATACACAATAGTGAAAATATATTTTTATTCCTTTTTGATTTATAAGTATAACACAGTTTATTTTAATTTTAATCACTTTGAGTGTTTTAGAGAGAGAATGACAATTTTAATTAATATTTTTTAATTATTGATTTACTGACAGGTTTTTTAGACTAAAATGCATTGAACCTTAATTAACAAATTGGCAATTTAAATTGCCATTTACATAGCATATATTTTTGAATTTAAATTATAATATTTGTATGGACTGCATCTTCGTACATTTTACTTTCAAATTATTGTTTAACATATATGTAATGAATAATAATAAACCAATAAATAATTAAATAAATAATTATAAACTAATAACTGTTTAACGTTTAGCGTAAACATACCGGCGGCCATGAATCATCTGATTCAGTGAAGTGGTAGTAAACATATTTTCTGAACAGATCTTTTGATGATACCATTTTTTGTTCTTAAGGAAACTACTCGTACCATTACATCTTTCCCGGGGTGAATTGCTACTATTCTGCCATACAACCATTTGCTTGGGGGTAGGTTGTTTTCTTTGATAAGGACTACATTATCAATTTGGACATATGTTTCCTTGAGCTGCCATTTCACGCGTGCTTGTAATGCGGTGAGATATTCAATGTGCCATCTTTTCCAGAAGTTTTGAAATATTTGTTGCACCATTTGATATCTCGACAATTTGGAAATTTTAACATCATTATAGTTCTGATCAGATACCGAGCCAATTGGATGTCCGACAAGAAAATGAGCTGGTGTTGAGGCATCGATTTCTTCTGTTGTATTGACACAGAATGGTCTTGAGTTCAATGTTGCTTCTATTTGAACTAGAAGAGTTATCATTTCTTCATACGTAAGTATTTGATCTCCAATTACACGTTTTAAATGGTACTTCGTCGACTTAACAGCTGCTTCCCATAAACCTCCTTGATGTGGTGATGCAGGGGGAATGAAGTGCCAATTTATGTTTGCATCTAATAAAGAGTTAGAAATCATATTATTGTTTAATTTTATAAATGAAGAAATTTCTTTTAAAATCTTGTAGGCACCAACAAAATTCGTGCCGTTATCGCTGAATATATCGGAGCAAGCTCCTCTTCTTGCCACAAACCGTCTCAGAGCTGCTATGAATGCTTCGGTTGAGAGTTCACTCACCAGTTCAATGTGAACAGCCTTAATGCTTAAGCAAACAAATATGCATATGTATGCTTTAAAAGTTTTTTGGTTGCGCCCCTTCAACACCCGTTTGTAAGAAAGGCTTGACTAATGTTACTCGTGCCTCGGGCAATTCTCCCATTATCTGCGAAACTGTATTTTTCTTATATCTGAAGCATGTGATGCAATTATGTGTTGGTTTTCGCACTAAATTTCTGCAGTTGATAATCCAAAACTGTTGCTTTAAGATGTTAATTAGTAATGTTGGGCCTGCGTGAAGATATTTCTGATGATAGTATGCCACAAGTTTCTCTGTAACCACATTGTTACCAGAAACTATCAACGGATGCTTGACTTCGAAAACTGCTGTTGAATTCTGTATTCTCCTACCAACGCGTAAATTATTTCTGTCATCGAGAAATGGATTCAAGTTTTTCAATTTGCTTGATCGGTTTACTGATTTTTTCTGTTTCAGAAGATCCATCTCTTGCCGATAATTTTCATATTGAATCCATTGGATAATTTGTAATTGTGCATTTTTAATTTCTGTACTATTGAGTGGAGCGCTGTTTCGCTTCTTTGTCCGGGTAACAGTTATAAATCTCTTTACAGTAGCTAACACTCTTACCATTTTTGAAAAGATTGAGAATTTTTGATTTAATATTTGAAAAACTGAATTGCTTTCAGTCACAGTGTAGACTTCTACTACCCTGTCTTTTATTTCATTATCAATATTTACTTCTTCACTTCTATAAACATTTTGATTTGGAAACTGCGATTGGTCTAGAGACAGCCAAGATGGTCCATGCCACCACAGTGGATGATCAATTAATTCTCTAGCTATTATGCCACGTGAAGCACAATCTGCAGGGTTATCATTTGACGTTACATGTTGCCATTTATCGCGCGGAAAGTTATCTAAGATTTCGGAAGTGCGATTGGCGACAAAAGTTTTCCATCTTCGTGGATGTGTAGATAACCATGCCAGCACGATACTTGAATCCATCCACGTATAACTCTTCGTAGATTTTGCTTTAAAAACTTCTACAGTTGTTGACATTAGTTTTAAGAGCAACACAGCCGCGCACAACTCCAATCGGGGAATCGAAATTTGTTTAAAGGGCGCTACTTTGGTCTTTAAGGCCACCAAGCTAACTACAATTGTCCCATCTTCTCTTGTTGTCCGACAATATACTGTTGCAGCGTACGCTTTCTCCGACGCATCTGAAAACCCGTGCAATTCAACACTTCCAACACTCTCAACCCATCTCGGTATTACAATATGCTGTAGCTCTGTTAGATTAGATCTTATTTGTTCCCATTTTTCCTGTACTTCAAAAGGTATTTTATCATCCCAACCCAAATTTAATACCCAAAGTTGTTGGAAGAATATTTTTATGCTAATGGTTGTTGGAGACAGCCAGCCTAACGGATCGAAGATTCTTGCAGCTTCCGATAAAATATTCCGTATTGTGGATACTAGTGTTTTACTCATGTTAAAGGAAAACTTGAAGGTGTCTTCAAGTGGAAACCATTCTATTCTCAATATCTTCATATTAGCATCATTGCTGAAATCTATCTTATTCATTTCTCTGTCTTCATCGGGTATATTTTTCAAGACGCTGAGATCGTTCGAGGCCCATTTTCTCAAATTGAACCCAACCGTACTAAGAATATTTTTAACCTTAATTAGTACCTCTTGAGCTTCTTCGATTGTTTCTGCTCCAGTCAAGAGATCGTCAATGTAGAAGTCATTTTCTATGACTTGTGTAATGTTTGGGTGGGAAGTTCTATGTATTTCACCTAACTTTGTCGCAAGATACGGAGCGCTTGCGGTTCCATAAGTCACTGTAAGTAGTCTATAATGGTACATTGGTGAAGATGGTTCTCGTTGCCATACAATTCTCTGATAGTTAATATCTTCTCGATCAACTAGCACCTGACGGTACATTTTCTCGATGTCCGCTTTGACTACTATTTTGTGGAGACGGAACCGTTGCACGATGTTGAGTAGTGAAGATTGAATTGTTGGCCCAATCATTAAGTAGTCATTAAGTGAATTATTGGTAGTTGATCGAGCCGAAGCATCAAACACCACTCTCAGCTTAGTTGTTGAACTGTGTTCTTTCAACTCACGATGATGCGGCAAATAACAAACTGGATGTGTAGCACCGTTAACTTTAGGATCTGGGATATACTCCATGTGGTTCAGCATCTCATATTCATCCATGAAGCCCTGATATTTGTTTTTAAAATCCACATCTCGTTGAAATCTGGTCATCATAGATTTTACACGTTTGATCGCCAAACCTTTGTAATCGTCCAGTTTCATTTTTAATTTTTTGAATGGTAATCTCACCACAAATCGTCCATTTTCCAATCTTCTATAGGTGTGCTCAAAATGTGCTTCACACAACTTCTCTTCGTCAGTAAATGGTATGATTTTTGGGACTTCTTCTACTTCCCAGAACCTTTTCAATGATCTATCGATGTCTACTTCGGATGAGGTGCTCTCCATCAAATTAACATTAGACACCGAACAATGAGGAAATTCTCTAGCGATAACCCATCCAAACATTGTATCTTGAGCTATGGGATCCTCATCTTCGTTTTTAATTTGGTCTGGTTTCATAATTTTTAAGAATTGACTGATTCCAACCAAGATATCAATAGGTCCAGGAATATTATATATTGGATCGGCCAAATTTAATTTTTTAAGTTGATCATTTAGCGGAAATTTTAATTCTATTGCGGGGATTCGAGCTGCTAGTGAAGACAAAATTAATGCACTGGCTTTAACTGAGTTCATGGGATCATATTGAGAGATTAACTTGACTTCAGTTATCCCTCGTGTTACTGCTGCTGAAGTGGAACATATACTGCTAACGGCAACCTTTGCATTTACTATGGGAAGACGAAGTCTTTGTACACAAGCTTCAGTAATAAAGGTGTGTTGCTATCCTGAGTCAAGCAGTATCCTGCATTGATGAATTTTGCCGCCACTATCTTCGACATTGATCAACGCTGTTGGCGTTGTATACCTTATAAGAACTATCTCTTAAAGAATCTTCGGAATCATTAAAACCTTGCAAAGTTGATACACCGCAATATGATAATTCTTCGGGAACATTTTCATTCACAATTGCAATATTTGATGAAATGTTTGTATTTGGTGATTCATCCAGATGAAGGCTAGAATCATGTTTTCGTTTGCATGTTTTGCACCGCTTGTGATTTCGGCATCTAAATACTATGTGCGTATCACTGAGACAGTTGAAGCAGCGACCCAATTCTCTCACCCGGTTTCGACGATCAGTAATAGACAATTGCAAAAATTTCGAACATTCGTTCAAATAATGTTGTTCTTCGCACAAGGGACATGTTATATTAGATGACATAAACAATGACCTCAATGGAATGTTCTTGGATGTCGAGGCTCTAGACTGTAGCATATTCGTTGGCTTCAAGTTTTCTAGCATATCAGATCTCTTGTTGAGAAATTTTAAAAACACTGAAGTGGTTGGAAATTCGATGTCAACAGTCTCCTGAATCCAAAGCTGTTTACTTTCATCGTCTAACTTGTTGAATATTATATAAATAATCCAGGGATCACGAGCTTCTGCTTGCGTGCCAAGAGCTTTCAAGCCTCGTATCACTTCGTCAGTTGTATCGCTAATTTTCCTAATGTTTGATGAATTCACTGATTTTATTGATGGCTGTTCAATAAATGTTTTACAAAAAGTTGTGACTATATTCTGTTTTTTGCTATACCGGCTACATAACTTTTGAAAAGCTTCTATATTGCCGATGTGCTAGGATCTTGATCAACACAACAAATAGTTTTCCAAGGTGTTTCATCATAAAAGTTTCTCAGTCCCTCCCAGTCAGCGCGTTTATAGTTCCAAACCCGTCGAGGATTTGCTTTAATTTGTGTCGGTGATGTAAGTTGCACTATTGCTGATATTGGTAGATGGTCCGATGTTCCGAGGGGTTGTTTAACTTTTGTCTTCGTAGTATCTGGTTCGTTTGTCAAAAACAGATCCAGCAAATTATTGCTATGATGTGAATTGTCTGCGATTCTGGTGGGGCACTCTATCATTTGCGTCAAACCGTGATAATCTGCGCGTATCAGTTCGGCTTGTCTTCCTACGTCGTCAGTGCGCGATGAATACTTAAGCCATTCTTTATTATGAATATTAAAGTCTCCAAGAATGGCCAGTCTTGCTTTGGGGTAGTCCGTGGTAATCTTGTCTAAATTAGCCGATATTTTATCGAAAAAGGGACATCCTGGGGGAGAATTTGGGGATCTGTATAATCCTATTACAAACATAGTTTCATCAACACCTGAGATCTTCAGTGCTATAGAATTATGGTGCTTAGAGTTCAACTCGTAGGCCTTAATTCTAATACATGAAAGTGAATCTCGAACAAATACACAGACACCATGTTTGTTATAAAAGGAATGTTCCAATTCGTAACTAGGTATCCGGTATTAATCGAGATCCAACTTCGATGTTTTGCCACTAACAATTGTTTCGATAAGAAACAATATGTCAGGTTTATTTTTTTCGATGTAGTGTAGTGATGAACCTCGTTTAGATTCGAATTGAGTCCTCTTATGTTGGTGAAGTCAATGCTAAGCTGTTGGTTCACTCTGCGGCCATTTTGTTGAGACAGAGACTTACCCTTTGACATTGCAGGCAAAGCTACTGCAATTCGGCCAGGCCTAACTTTCACTGGGTATCTCTGTCACAAAAACACGATAGCAGATTTCATGCAACAGTAGCACGATAAGAGAAAAGGTGGGGACACAAAAGACACTAACAAAATTGAAGAGTACAAATAGAGGGTTAAAAACTAAATTCCTAACTTTTGTCAAAAAAGACATTTCATAATCAACTAACTGATATTTTCCAACTCCTAAAATAAGTCCGAGGTGGGAGGAGCTAGATCATGTCAAAAAACTTCACAAAAAATATCTCAATCAATCCAAAAAAAATCACTAACAACTAAAACGAAATTTTTTGCTTTCTGTTACTAAGGCAAATTTACGCTTTAAAATAATAAATAAATTTATTACATCAAAGCAATAAAGGTAAAATTTTACCTGCCTACCCCTTAATAACAGTAAACACAAAATACCAAAAAATTTTTTAATAAAGAACAATCTCACCAATTATATAATTGTCTCCGCCTCCGTCCTTCAACTCTTCTATTTTTATTTTTATAAATACTAACACACACACTATAACACTTATTAGTTACTTATAAACACTTATCTACACTTGTAACCACTTATTTTCGATTACTTTTGTTTTTGTTTTTGTTTTTCTTTTAATTTAGGAGACTACCTTCCTCGTCCGACTCCGAAATATGAATGTTTACATTTGTAGAAGTTTTTCATCCAATTGGTGATTTAAGCCAATGATTTCTTTTTTAGGAGCAGCCATATTATTGTTAACTATATTCATTTTGATAATAAGACTGATTTCTACTTTTATCTGACTTATTTCGAATTGGTTTGTAGCCATGTTTGCATTAACAGTATATCCAGTTGATGATTTACTTCGTTTCTATTAGCAACTATATTATAGCTTTCATATAATTTCAGAGCTTTTTAAAGATGTAAAATCAATTCTCTTAGGTCTATTTAAAAAAAACCCTATAACTACAGCTTACTTTTCCCAAAATTTTCTTCAATTGGTCCTAATTTTAATTCGAAAAAAGTAATTTCCAAATCTCCTTCTAGATTTGATCATTGATTATTTGGCAAACAGGCCAGGTTCTATTAAGTGTTCAACACATCAGTCAACAAAATTTCTTTTTAAAATATTTTTCCAATAGCCTCAGAAACTCCAACGGTTGATAGTATAAATTTCCAGTAAAAGCACAGAGTCCAAAATAAAACAAAATGTTTCTACTAAATAACACACTTTAATTAAATTTCACTTAACACCATTTCTGTCTAATTTTAACTATAGCCGTATTTTATTTACCAAATTACACTAACAATTTCATCTATCGAAATCTAAATCTAAATCTGACAAAATAGTTGGTTTTGAAAAGTCAGAATTGTATTTTTTTGTATTGTACGCGTACTCAACACGTAATTCGCTAACCATCATTTTTTTTTTCTAAAAGTTGTCATAATTTCAAAATTTTGATGTTTTGACAATTTGACTTTAGTATTCATTAATAAAAATGTAAGTATAAATAATGTAAGTATATTAACACGCAGAACTATCAAATTTTAACAATAATACAAAATTAAATAAATAAGTTTGGTGATTTTTGTATTTTTTATTTACTTCCTGAACAAGTACTACCAACCTCCAGACAACACTTGATATCCAAATCGAATTCTATGGTTCATTTTATTTGAAAATTGCGTATTGACAGTTCAATCCGAACTCCGATTGGGCAAATAAAATTCTACATATATATCGTTCTGCAAAAGGAATTCCGTAAATAAAATTCCACTTAATTTTTCGAATATTCCAGATTATTCCAGAAACATTCAAAATTTCTTTACAAAAAACTCGAGAAATTCTGAGAATAATTGAAGTCATTATTTTACTTGTATTTAATGTTTTTGTTTGTTTCTCGAAAATAGTATCACATGTTAGTTCTTTTCTATTCGGCAGGTAAATTGGAATGGTTCTAGATTGCAAAACACAAATGTCACAAAAATCAGAAAGATTCATATTTTTCCATACAATTACCGTTGACTTGTTAAAGTTCCAACACTCCTAAAATATTTTGTTGATTATAAACACCACAGGCTTGCCAATGGTAGCAATATTTCATAGTCACTCGTATTCATAAAACCCGTTTTCATAGATCAGTAGCTCAAAAGTTAAACAAAATATCAGTAAAACGGATTTTGTACCATTAATTAAAAATTGAAATTATGAACGTAATTTGTTAAAAAAACTTAAACGAAATTCCATATTGATATAGATTATAGATGTTGAAGTTGAATAGTATAATTAATTTTACATTTTTATTTGAATTAAATGTTTAACCCGCATTCAAACATAACATAACAACGTTTAGTTGAAGTACCAGAACATATCCATTTTTCGGTTTTGTTGAATCAAGTGTTTTGCTTCGTTAAAATAGAAAAAAAAAATAAATATGACTATCTGTATTTATATATAATTGAAACAAAAAAGTTGTATAAAGGTGGTAAATTACCTGGGCTAGTGCTTTCTAAAGACAATTGATTAGTTTCTTATGAATCAAAAAAAAATTAAAATTTTTCACATTTTTCTTTCATTTAAAATTGAAAAACTTCAACCACTAAAACTACAAATTACACAATAACCTACAAAAATGAATATGCAAAAATTTTATTTCGGTTGAGTGAACTATGGATATTATCTACTTCACTTTTTTAGCAACAAAAAACAACAAAAATATGCAAAAACAACTACACATAAAATCCTCGGTCCATTTTATATCATATTTTTTTGTTTGTTTGTTTTTCGATGAAGCCTTTACGATACCTATCGCAATAATATCATAATATATTTATTTAAAACATAATGAAAAGTTTTGCAAATATTCATGAGATACGATAATATAAAAACTCATTGAAGCTTTTATGATATCAAACAACAATATTTTTTATATGGTTGTTCGGCAAAGAATAATAATATGCTGAGATTTTAAGTAAACAATCAGAATTGGCTGAAAACTTATTTTTCACGTTACTGTGCCAAAACAAACAAATTATAAAATTGAAATTATGGCAATCAATGATGTGGGAAATGAATTAGCTTTGATACAAAAAATAGAAACTTGTAATTTCTCAACATTCTACCGATGAAAAAATCTGTTTCTAGTTGCAACGCTAGGTATCTTTATGTAAGTTACACATAAAATCCATATCCATATCAACGAAATAAAAATTACAATATTCTTGTTCATCCACTAGCTGTACTGCAATACTCATACATAAAACTGACTACATTTTTTAATTACATTATCATATATTGGATAATAAATTTTCACCTCTTTTCCTTATTTCCTTCTATTTAAAAATATTTTTCATTGTTTTTGTTGTTTTTACCTCAATGATTTATTATTTCCTTCTACAAGAAAAGTTTCCACAAACGAGAAATATATTAAGATTTTTCATATATATTTTGTTTTTGTTTTTCTCATCGTAAATAATATAAGAAAGAAGCATTGGTTTGTTATAAAAAAAAGAAGTTGAAGAAAAATATAATTTAGCGTTTTAAAATTAACTCATACGATGGGTTTATGAATAAAAAAAAAATATAAGAGAAAATTTGATTGAAATGTTTGTGGTTCTCGGGATTGGGTTTCTCTTATTTTAAAAAAATAAACAATTTATATTATACGTGTGGCAGTTTTATTTTCCTTTCCCAACAAATGAATCCGCGGTACAGAACAATTTTAGATTTTACTAACAGTAAACAATGCACGTCAGCCACGATTGTTCTCTTTCTTCTCTTAACATCAGATGATCAAAAAAGTGACTCATTTTAAAAAAATTCTATACTAACTGATCCAGAACACAGCTCAAATAAAAACGAGGATACTAGTGACACCAAGCTGAGACAATCCAGTCTTACGAGAGCCATTGAAACAACACAGAAAAGAAAAAGCTAAAGATATAGAACAAGCTAAAAATAAAGAACAAAATTCTCTAATGATTTACTTTTTTATTTCGATTCCGGCCTTTAAATTGAAATAATTCATTTCAACAAATATTACAAAAAAATTATATGTTTTACAGGTCAATCAATTAATTTTTTACAATTTCTCAGTTAATTGCTTTGTTGCGTCACTCAATGTCAATTATTAATAAATGTTTCTATCTACTTAAGCATAATAAAAATTTTGATATGGAGCAATTCCACTTCACCGCAACAGAATTTGATTTAGCACCCGGACTAACCCCCTTTGATTTCGATAAAATTTTATACACAGATAGCCAATGACAAAATAAAAATATTGTTTCTTTCGAAAAATGAAATTTCGCTCTGGTGATGGCAAAGGGTGGCGGAAAAAATTTTACGGGTTGGCGAAACATTAGTATCTTTGACTATCGATTGACTAAACCGATTTAAGATTTTTATAGTTCATTAAAGGTAATTATTAGACCTTATAAAAAAAATTAATTAAAATTTTGTAGTAATTTTTTAAAACTGTCTTAAATTTTAATAATATTTTCAAAGATGGCGTTTTTGAGGGTACCCTCACTTTTACCACTTTTTTGTCCAAAAAAAAAAGTTTAATTAATTCTTTATCTAAATCGAAAGTTTCTCAATAGCATAATTTCTCATTTTAAAAATAAAATTCTTAAAAAATTTTAAAATCCGTTTTTTCAAATTTTGTTTTTTTAAACAATGAAGTCTATTTAACTAAAACCACCTGAATTCTTTTCCTATCAATAACCTTTCTAATGAGCTATAAATGACTTAAATCGGTCTAGTCAATCGTTAGAAATCGATAGCCAAAGATACTAATGTTTGTAACGAAGCAGTCGTATGATCTGTGAAGCAGTTGTGTAATCTCCTTAATTTAGAATCGCTCTATTTTTCCCAAGCAAAAAATGCGCTGATTTACAAATCAAGCTCAATGTGTTACTTCTCGTTTACATTAATATCAAGAACTTTTGAAATTATTTTTACCCTTTGCAAACACAATTTCTTACATTCAATTCATAATCATCCTTTATACATAAAGGTACATAATTTTTTGTTTCAAGTTTGTTACAAACCACTTGTGCAATCTCCTTAGTGGGTACAAAACTCAACGAAAAAATTCCCAAGAAACAAACTTATCGTTCTGTTATTGTTTATAAACGGCCGTTAATCAACTATAAATAGCAGCCGACAGAGTCTTCTGTCTTTTAGTCTCGCATTCTGATTTCTGATATTCATATTGGATTTCTTTTGACATTTTGTGATATATTGTTTTCTTCTCGTGGAATTGTTCAAGATTATTTACTAATACGATGGAAGAAAAAAAACGGTATATGATATATCTACCTAAAAGTAATTCGCGCATTGTTTCGAATTTAAAATCTGTTACGAAATTAGTGTGTTTGTTTTAATTTTTAAATTTCACGTACGTAGTGTAGTGAATATTAGAAAGCCTGCATATTAAATTTGCGAACATAGCTCGTTGTGTTCTGGATGATGGATGTTGGTAATTAATGGTTCCGGAATTCACCACAACATTCATTTTTTTTGGTGAGTGGACGATATGCTCCTTGAAGTTGTATACAGCTGAAAGAAATTTTGGGGGAGATAAATTTGTTTGTAAATAAAGAGCGGGGATCGTGTACAGTTATTGTGCTTCATTACTAATAAATCAATCATCTTCTTATCAACACCTTGTGAAGATTGGCAACTGGTTTCGTCAGTAGGTTGCTTTGATCTTTATACTACCAGCAACTTCAGGGATTATTGACATCAGCACAGTGACTCCAACTAATATATTTTCCACCTAACCAACAAGGAAGTATTATGACCTGTTCATAAAGTTTCAATGAGGTCAAGAGTGGGATCATATCCAGCAATGGGGTGAGTTCTTTTTGTTATTTTTATTGGTGAATAGATGTGTGAATGCGTATGTAGTTATATGTGGTTGGAGTCGTGGGTGATTTAAATCATCGTATGAGATATGGGAACTTCATTAAAGCTGTATCTCGCTCTATGAGATAGCTTGTTTTCACAAATATACATACCTGTTATTATCGTGTGCACCAATAGGATGAGTATCCTCCAAAGGCTTGAAGTTCCTCGCTCCGTGTTTTATTGCGTACCCCTGCTTCGATGAGTTTGGATTAGGTTGTGGTCGTCGCTCAATACATTATATTAAGAAAAAGATTTTAGTCTGCTTAAACCTTTATGCGAGCTTATGCTATACAGGGTTGGATGATGACTTGTAACAAGTTAATAAAACATGAAATTTCTTAACTATTTTTATTAGGAAATTATAATTTGATTACAACTTCCTTTTGAACTATCTAACCGTTAATTCGTTCGTTACCTATGGATTGATTTTTATGCATTCTAAGTTTGACATAAAATCTAAACGTTTTTTTTTTTGATTTACAAGAAAGTAAAACAACAATAAACGGTTTGGGGGTGAATCAACTAGGAACTGCATCTCATGCTGCCGAAAGCATAATCAGGATATGAATACAGTGACAGTGTGGATGTGTGTGCATCTGTATGATGATATGTGAGATGGTGGGTATATATGTAAGCGTGAGCGTATTGGGTGGAGGTGCGTGTTAGTGAAATGTAGATATGGGTGCATGTGTCCATGTGTGTGAGTGTATGGGGTGCGAGAGCGTGTGAATATGTGTTTAAATTAAAGGGGCTGAACGTGGTGATCGTGGTTTGTTCGTATACGGGAGTCGCCAGGGTCTATTCATTTCACTTAGCTTTTCATTGATCCGTTTGTTTATTAACGTACGCGTACTACTAATTATTTGTGTTAGAGCAGCAGGATTTCTTTCTCGCCCTCACAGACTGAAGCTTGTTTGGGGCTAAAAAAAACTATCTCTAGCTGCGCGGCCTGCTTTGCTTCTTCGTCGGTTTACCGATGACTAGCTCTCCATTACATGTTTCGCCCACCCGTTAATCTTTGCCACTATCCTGTGTCATCCCCATAGTGAAATTTCATTTTTCGAAAGAAACGATATTCTTTTTTGTCATTGGCTATCTGTGTATGAAATTTCATCGAAATCAGAAGGGGTTAGGAACATCGATGTTGCGGTGACGTGGAATAGCTCTATGTAAAGCTTTTGTCATAATATTATATGTAGATATAATACGGTAGTTCAAAATTATCGAAAGTAGAATGGCTGTCTGAAGTTGTAGAAAAGAGTATTTTCTCGTTTTGTTAGAATTTTTTATTGAGATGATAAAGGGAAATGGTTGACTAGCGTTGTACATTAAGATGATATGAGGAAATTTTAAATTAGTTTGCGATAAAAAGTATAATTATAAAACAAGATTGAAACATGATGTAAATTTTAATACATACTGATCCAACATTATGTACAATTTTACAAAATAAATTTAATATTTAGAATAATAATTGAAGTTTATAAAAAAGAAGAAAAAACCGTATTCTGATTATCAGTGTAACTTTATTTTTAAAATAAAAAATATTTAAAAATATATATATTTTTCGGATAATCGACCTCATATCTTTTTATTAGGGTTCCGTCGTTTGAAAAAGTAAAAATGGTACCCTATTGGTGAGACTTCGGTGTCCGGTCTCCAACTATAAGTGCTACCAACTTTAAATTTTTTAAAATGTTATAAAATGTATTATTTCACGTCTACTGAAAAAAAAAAATTGGAAATATTTGTTTTTATCTGTATTCTACAGACATAGATAAGGAGATAGTAACACAAAAGTTTTTTGTGAGGAATCCATCTTGATTTGGAAAAATCGAAAAACATTGAAAGATTTCAAAAAAAAATATTGACATAGGCTTCTGGATATTTAGTGAGCTAATATCCATAAAATACTTTAATTAAAAGCTAACCAATATTATGGACTTCGTAGTTCTAATAATAAAAATATTAAAGCAGGCAGTAGTATCCCAACAAACATAAATTCTGTTGTACGAGAAAAAGTAAACAAAAATTTTATCGGAAGTGACAAAGCGGAAGTTAGGATGCAGAACTGTTGTAAACCGTACTAAATGTGTATGTACCAAATTTCATCCAACTCGATTATCAGGTACAGAAGTTATTGAGCTTCCAAAATAACAGGTGCTTGGAGGACCCCCTACCACTTTGTTCACTATCGCTAAAAAAACTAATCAGTTCCTTGCCATATATATTTACATCTTTTTGCAAAGTGTAATCAAAATTACTTAATGAACGAATGTTGTGTGCTTCCAACAAACATTGAAACAATAAACAGGTGTTCGAGAGGACCCCACCACTTATCCCAATATTGTCCAAAAACTAGTCAATTCTTTGTCAATAAAGTCTTTATCTTTTTTCAAAGTGCCATTAAAATTGATTAATGAATGAAATCAGTATACTCCCAACAAACTTTAAAAACCAAGTGTGAAAAGTCAGCAGTTGTATGGTAGATCCCCCGCCACTTTGATCAATGTGTCCCAAAAGATGATAATTATCTTCTTACACTAATTGAAACCTTTCAATAAGTTTTATCATAATCACTTCATTATTGTAGGCTGTAGTATGCATAAAGATACTGAAAAAACTGCCAACAATTAAAAAAAAAAATTTTTACCGGAAGTAAAAAACCGGAAGTTGGGATGCAGATTTTTTGTAAATCATACTAAATGCTTATGTACAAAGTTTCATCCAATTCGATTATCAGGTACAGATGTTATTGAGCTTTAAAAAAAAACAGGTGTATGGGACACCCCCCACCACTTTGTTCACTATCGCTCAAAAACTAATCAGTTCTTTGCCATACGTGTTTGCATTTTTTTCCAAAGTGTCATCAAAATTGGTTCACGAACGAATGCTGTGTGCTCCCAACAAACATTGAAAAAATGCTGACACAGTAAACAGGTGTTCGGGAGACCCCGTACCACTTATCCCAATACTGTCCAAAAACTAATCAGTTCCTTGTCATTTAAGTTTCCATCTTTTTCCAAAATGTCATTAGAATTGATTAATGAATGAATTCTGTATGCTCCAACAAACTTTAAAAACAAAGTGTGAAAAGTTAGCAGTTGTATGGTAGACCCCCCGCCACTTTGATCAATGTGTCCTAAAAGATAATAATTATCTTCTTACACTAATTGGAACCCTTTTCCATAAGTTTCATCATAACCACTTCATTATTGTAGGCTGTAGTGTGCATAAAGACACTGAAAAAACTTTAAAAAAGTACAAAAAAAATTTTTTACCGGAAGTAAAAAACCGGAAGTTGGGATGCAGAACTATTTTAAACCGTACTACATACTCATGTACTAAGTTTCATCGAATTCGCTTATCAGGTACAGAAGTTATAGATCTTTCAAAAAAACAGGTGCTCCAGGGACCCCCAACCACTTTGTTCACTATCGCTCAAAAACTAATCAGTTCTTTGCCATACATGTTTGCATCTTTTTCCAAAGTGTCATCAAAATTCGTTCACGAACGAATGCTGTGTGCTCCCAACAAACATTGAAAAAAGTGTGACACATTAAACAGGTGTTCGGGAGGACCCCCACTACTTATTCTAATATTATCCAAAAACTAATCAGTTCCTTGTCATTTAAGTTTCCATCTTTTTCCAAAATGTCATTAGAATTGATTAATGAATGAATTCTGTATGCTCCAACAAACTTAAAAAACAAAGTGTGAAAAGTTAGCAGTTGTATGGTAGACCCCCCGCCACTTTGATCAATGTGTCCTAAAAGATAATAATTATCTTCTTACACTAATTGGAACCCTTTTCCATAAGTTTCATCATAATCACTTCATTATTGTAGGCTGTAGTGTGCATAAAGACACTGAAAAAACTTCAAAAAAGTACAAAAAAAATTTGTTTACCGGAAGTGAAAAACCGTAAGTTGGGATGCAGAACTATTTTAAACCCTACTACATACTCATGTTCCAAGTTTCATCCAATTCGCTTATCAGGTACAGAAGTTATAGAGCTTTCAAAAAAACAGGTGCTCCAGGGACCCCCACCACCTTGTTCACTATCGCTCAAAAACTAATCAGTTCTTTGTCATTCATGTTTGCGTCTTTTTCCAAAGTGTCATCAAAATTTATTCACGAATGAATGTTTTATGCTCCCAACAAACATAAAAACTTTGTGGAAAAAACCACCTGTTGTATGGTGGACCCCCAACCCTTTATCCAATGTGCTCCAAAAGCTTATAAAATCTTTCTCATGTTATTTAAAAGCTTTTTACAACGTTTCATGAAAATCGATCAGTAATTGTAGGCTACAGTAGGGATAAACACCTGAAAAAAAAACTTTTTAACCGGAAGTGACAAACCGGAAGTTGGTATGCAGAAATATTGAAAACAGTACTAAAACCTTATATACTAAGTTTCAATAAGATCATAGCCCGGGATCAGATGTTATTCAAGATTTAAACTTAGAGGTGTTCAGGAGACCCCCTGCCATTTTGTCCAAATTTGAAATGAATCCAGATCTTCCATTTTCAAGTGAACCTGTATCATTTGCAAAAGTTTCATCAAGATCCTATGCAGAAAACTCACCCAACCACCAACCCACCCACCCACACAAACCCACACACCCACCCACCCACCCACACACAGACAACACCAAAATTTTTTTTGGCTATTTAGATAGAGGATGGTCCAAAACAAAAGATAAAACAAAATTTAAGGTATGTAAGATTTTTTTTTTTTCACGATAGATTACATTACTTCACACAATTTAAAATTGTGGTGAAGTAAAAATTTAATAAATTATTCATTGCTTAGCTTTTGAGTTATTACCAAAAACGTGAAATTTTTTTCCCTAAATCAATATTTTTTTCCTGTATCCTGTACCAATTGCTTCTATCAAAAATTTTTAAGGCAGCGAACTAGAGTTGTGTTGTAGTACAATGTGCTAGATCAAATGAATGTAACAGCAAATAAGAGATGCTAGAGTACAACCCAGACGATGGAAATTGAATGTACATTTGAGTAACGGTTGGTATTCTGAGTCAATTTGCAAACTTTGCAGTCAAAAACACCAAAATGATTTTTAACATTTGCAACATAATTGTCAGATATATTTAGATTTTACATAAAAAAAAATAAAATAAAATGTTGTTACTAATATATTTAAAGCGCCTTCAAAACGCAATCGAAACACATATGTTATAGTCCTTATAAAAATTTAGTTTCTCAAAGTAAAGAAACTGAACTGATTATTCGTATTTTCGACTACTTAATGTATTATCTCATGTCCATGATATGTTAATTTCGTACCTTTCGATACCTTTACTGTTACTTTAAATTTATCACACTATAGCATTTAATTTTTTGTTGATATATTTCCACTTCGACACCAACAATTTTCTTTGATTTTTTAAAAACTTCAATAGTCTTTCAAACAAATAAATTAAAAAGCAAACTCACGTGAAAAATCACCCGCATGTAAGCTAACATCATGAAAGAAAAGTGATTTCTTCCAGAAAAAAAATATAACAAGAAAAGACGTATGAACATTTTTCATTTTTTTACACAAAAACCTGAAATGACAGTTGACAAACAAAAGAAACTTTCAAAACAAACTTTCAAAACACAAAAGATTTTCTCAAAATGTTAAGTTGCAGTCTATCAAAACTTTAAGTTTTACATTTGACCAAGATTTTCAATTGTATTATACCTTTGATGTTAATTGTATATTTAAGAACTGTTGCACATAACCGAAATGAAAAACATCTACCACTAAATTATTTGAATTTTATTAAAGATTAAACTTTAAATAATTTATTACATGTTGTCTCTACCGATTGGCATTCATTCATTTTACATACATAACACTAAAAAAACAACGATTGAACTTATTTTTACAACCTGAAATACATATTACATTGAACTCGTTTATTTTAAAAAAATAACCTTTCAAGGAAATGACGAAAGAAAACAATTATAAATGTTAATCCTTTTTCCAAAAAAACACTGTGATACGTATGAGAACCAGATCATATGGTCGGAATACGTATTTATTGTCGGTTATGGTCACAACGTTTAAAAGAAATAAAATAAATTTCACGAATGTGTTACTGAATCTTCAATTATGCTCGTTTTTTATTCGAATTCAATTTTTTTTGTGAAACTATATATGTTTAACAGGGAAGGTTTTAGGTAAATTTAATTTTGTGTTAACAAACGTGCACCGAGCTGAAGTTTATTGCCAGTTTTAGGTAGTGTAATGAACACCGTACATTCCTGATGCTGTGGCGGCAAAAAAGATATCCTTCTATTTTGCTTCGTCACAACAGATTGAGCTTTGAACCTTTATCGTGTTTCTTATCGTGGAACCATCACGAAACCTCAGGACTAACAGATTATAACTTTAATGAAATTCTGTTCAAATAACATGTTCTTAATCTACAAACTAGGGTCTGCAATATAAAATACTAACTAATAAATTAGTTTGCATTTCTTTTATAGAATTTCATTTTGTATATAATATTTCACATTAAATAAAAGTCTTAACTGTCACTGAGGTTTCGTGATGGTTCTGCACTTCTCTCGATTCAGTCGATCGTATAAATATCACATTCCACATTTGCATTCGAATATAAATAAATAAATAAATATTATTTTGTACTTTTACTTTTACTAGAAACTTTTGTTTTAATATCTAGTTAGTTGAAGTTGTTTCTAATTCTAATCTCTAATCCGAGAGACAAAGTAAGTATTTCAAATCATGTAGAACACCTAATTATTTGGAAATGTTTTGTTTTACACTCGTTTCTACTTGACACAGGATATCACTTCTTTTTGTACTGAACAGATAATTTTGACCATTAAACTTTAAACTGCACCTTTTTCACGAACTAAAATGTACATTTTTGATGTTTTTTTGTAGCTAGATTTATTACATATATCATTCTCAACAGCCTAAATTTTATGATTACAGTTAATTTGTTTATTTTATCAAGATTTAGTATGCACCGGAATTAGAATATATATTGAAATAATTGTTTATTAAAAATTAAATAATTACTGAAACTGTCGGAGTGTCATGTAATGAAATAAACAAAAAAAGCTAACTAAATAAAAGTTGTGCGGAGGTTAAATTGTGAAAAAAATACACATATTCAGCGGCCTTACTCTGACATTCGATAGCCTTCGTTTATTTGGTACTCTGAAACTCGAAGACGAATAAACGCTATCGAATATTTTATTTGACATATAAAATTTTAGATAGCGCAACAATATTTTCCTAAAATATTTTATAACATTATTGTGTTTGAGTTTGTGTGTGTTTATTATTAATTATAATATTGAATAAATGTTGTTTATATATTATTAGTAAAAGAAACATTTTATGAATTTGCGAAATATTTTTTAATTGTTAGGTCTACTTAAAAAAAAAAGAATACAACAACACAACAATTTGCAATTTAATTGTAATTATTTAGCAAATAATCTAACAATATTATTTTATTCACACAATAAAAAACAAATATTTGCAAACTAATCAACAACATTGACATTATTACTTCGGTCTGAAAGACCTAAGTATTACATTCATGAGCTCAAAGTCAAATTCTTACCCCCACTTTTTTTGACATTTCTCGACGTTTAAGGACCTCCTGATTCTAAAAAAGCAAAAAAAAAAAATGTATGTCTGTCTGCCGGCCGGCCGTCCGTCCGGCAAGCCGCCGTCATTACCTACACTGCAGGGAAAACCGCTGGGGGGATTTCAAAAATTTGTTTTCCTAAAAATAAGTTTACTCAAGGGACAGGTCCGAAAGGACGCTGTGTTCGATAACTGTACCGGAAGTGTGTCAAAAAAATCATTATGTGTGTCAAATATAGCAAATTTTCATATTTTTGGCTTAAAAAACGTTAATTTAAGTGATTACGAGTAGGAACATTAAATTTGGAGAAATCCTGATGGTAGGGATTGGTATGTGAGATCAAAAACTAGATTATTGCATTATAAGTTTGTCAAAAAAATGTTGTCAAGTATGTCAAAAAATAATTTCATTTATTTTTTAGCCAATTTTTTGGAAAAAAAATGTGGCTGTTTTTAGACGTAAATGTATTTGACTTTTTGATTTCGTAAGAATTTTTGGAATATTTTTAGAATTTTGAAAAATTTAAAATTTTTGATTTTATTATAATTTTGAAAAAAGTTTTAATTTTTGATTTTGTAATAATTTTTGCAATATTTTTAGAATTTTGGAAAAGTTTGAATTTTTAAGAATTTTTGGAATATTATCGGAATTTAGAAAAAGTTTAAATATTTGATTTCATTCTAGTTTTTGGAATATTTTTGAAAAAGTTTGATTTTATTTTATTAACAATATTTTTGGAATTTTGATTATAATTTTCCGGCAACGTATTGATATTTCGTGTTAGTTTTGTAATAAATTTTTAAACAGAGATAAAAAATACTTGTACTTTAACAAAGAGTTATGTTTGATATACATCGCTGTCCAAAACTAAAAACCATGTCCTCGTGAAAGTTTTTTGCCGAAAACTATATCAAAATCCTTAACCCAGACCGAAGTCTTGATATCTCAGAGCTTGAGATTTCAGCCCCTCCATATTTTACCAATAAAAAACTGACATTTGACATATTTAATACAAAATGTAGTAGATTTTCTATATTTTACTGTTGACAGCTCTTACTAAAATTGTAGCAAAAATTTTCTTGACTTATCGAATGCTAGAGTATGAAATTTTAGTTTGGTCGAAAAGAACTATCGTTTTTAAAACGAAGCAGTGGCTTAGCTAGGGGGGGAGCCGGGGGGGGGGTGGTCCACCCCGGGTGTCACCCGTTTTGGAGTGACACCCGACCGTTAAAAGCTTAAACAAACCATCCCAATGTTTTCAACCATAAATTACTTAGAAACCATTTTAACAATGTTATCCATATAGTTTTATTTTATAAATTGTGATAACTTATAAATGTATCCTATAAATGTGTTATTGGTTCAAAAAGAATCTATTCTACTTCTTAAAATTTTTGAGTTATTACGTGAAATAAAATTTTAACAATATTAATCAAATCAACATGTTTAGCATTGAATACCATCACCACAATTACTCAATAGCTTTGAAAATTCCTATAGATACCATATTGACTTTTTTTTACGGTATATTACTTAGTATGCAAGAATGATTCTTTAACGACCAGGTCTGAAAACACATATGCTGAATAATGTATAGGAAAAGTGGTTTACGTCGATAATGTGGCACTCTGTGTCGATAGGGTGTCACCCTTGAGTTACAATGTCTCTATGATCTCAAAATAATTTTTTTTCCTTTATCTTGAAACTCAAGGAATAAATTGGCATAGATCGTTTTTCAATGGACACAAAAATAATTACTGTGGAATAAAATGGCACTTATGCATTTACTGCAGTTTTGAAAATTTTTAGGTAGATGCATACTCATACTGTTTGTTTTCAGTTTTATATATTTATATATTTGAATTAAATGAAAGTTTATCATTTAAAATTACATTTTGTTGGGTTTTAAATCCCTTGTAAATTTCAAATTCATCAAGTGACTCGATTAGAGATCCTTGGCTACATAAATGTTAAGCCTTCAAATTTTTTTTAAAAGTAGTGTAGCTATTGTTATTAACTATGTAAATGGTTTGCAAAAATAGACTTTAAATTTTGTTTATTTTTTTTCTTAGGAAGGTATTCCTTAAATCAGTCTTTCAAACATTTTTCGGTTTTTTCCGATGTAAAATTTTTCACAAAAATCACATTTAATTTTGTAAATTATTGAGCATGATTCTAATTGGATATTTATTTTGGTTTCAATTCTTTATACAATAGTATATTAAGAAACTAGTTTCATTATCGACGATTTATCGCACGCAATCTGTTTAGAAAACGACCCGCGCAGCGGGGAGTTTTCTAGAGGATAAGTGCGATAAAAAATCTTATGAAACGAGATTTTTATACTATTTTTTCTACTTTGCATTTTTTGTCTTGAAATTTTAAAAAATGTGTATTTTATTAAAAAATAGTCAATTTGAAATTACGTTATTATTTCTAATTATTTTAATTAATTAAAATATTTAACACTAATTTAGATATTCCTATTAATTTTATTTACATAATTATTCGTTTTAATGTTCACTGACGTTTGTATGACCAATGTGACCAACCTTAAAGGACAAAACTTTGCGTATCGTAATGAAGGCCATTTCGATACGCATTTGGGTATCGAAATGACTTTATTTTAGACGCAAAATAGAAAAAATGTCCTTTAGAATTTTATACTTATATTTTTTTTAAATAATTCCTTATAATTTTAGGTATATGATTTGTGTATTCCATTTTATCAAATATTATTTAATATAAGTTGTTACAAAGAAATTTAAATAAATTAATTTTCTTGGCGGTGTATTTGGTCGTTAACACAGTGTACTTATTATGAACTAGACATACATGTATCCTACAAATATATTTAGAATTAATGCTTTGCTGGTGCCTGCTACAATTAAAAATATTTTTTTAGATTTCGTTTAGCAAATATCCCAAAAAATAAATATGCGACGAGGAGTTCATACTTCTTAAAGAAAAAGTGGGTTCCAGCAGAGAAAGACCAAACAGGCTAAAATAGATGCAGTTCAGAGCATCTATAAATATGTTACAAAACCCGATGATATCCAAGTTTCATCAAAAGAAACTGATTCTCACGTTGATGCAACGAATGTTTCAGAGAATATTGGCTCCTCTTCGGAAAGTAACAGCGACAATACAAAATTAATAATGATAACCTATGATGAAGACGAATTAGAAAGAAATACTGAAAATGACAGTGATAATGCTGCTAATGCTTTTACTATCGAAGACAGTATTTGCATGGGTGAATCACTTCAGAACTTAAGAGATGTATCACATTGGAATGTACTCGTATCTGATAATGTTTGCATTGAAATCATCAAAAAAGGAAGTGAACATTTTCAAAATAGAGAAGGGTCATTTGCTATTGTGTCTAGATACGGGTTGGACATAAAAGGTGATGTTCGCCATCTTTCTAAAGAATGGTATTATAAAGTGATGCCTTATGGTGAAAAAATTCTGCGGTCATGGATGGTTTATTCTATTCTCCTTTAAATAATAACCTGTACTGCTTCTGCTGTCGTATATTAGCTGTCACCAATAGTAATAATACAAAATCTACGACTGGATTTCAGAAGTGGTGGAAGCTAAATCCCAAAGTAACCAACCATGAAATTTCAAATGAACATCTGGAGAATTTTTAAAAGTGGCAAACTTTGGAAATGAGGTTAAATTTTCATAAAACGATAGGAGACGCAGCCTTGCCCTGCAATTAATATATAATGAAAAACAGAAGTCCAGATTATTGGATACAACTTTGTTTTTATCTAAACAAAACCTAGCATTTCGTTGACATGATAAAGGACAAAGTTCTTCAAATAAAGGCAATTTTTTAGAACTAGTCAATCTATTGTCAAAGTATGATGTAGTGTTAAAAGTACACATTATGAATTTGGAGCATGGTAAATCACCAAAAGTCTCATATTTGTCACCAGATATACAAAATGAGTTAATAAATGTTTTAGCGAACCACGTAAAGTTTAAGCTTGTCAACGAAATTAAATCGGTTAAATATTTTGGAATTTTGTTTGATAGCACACCTGCCATTTCACATATTGATCAAATGTCATGAAGTGATTCGTTATGTGAAAATTGATGGTAGAAGAGTGGAAATCAAGGAAGTATTCCTTGGATTTTTTCCTTTACATGGAAAAAAGCCGCTGATTTAAGCGATGAAATTCTTACACCGAAAAAAAAATTGAAGTAATGACAACCTCATCTCGAAGTTGGTTGTTTATTCATGCAAAGAATAGATATTTACAAACAATTTCACCGTGATTGGGACAACTACTTAGTACTCAGTAACATTGTCCTGACAACAGAAAGAGGTTTATTTAAAATATAAAGTGTCCAATATAACAGTAGTTGAATAAAGTTAATAACTATTTCCATGAAAACATATTTCTATGGCCTTTTAAGTATCATGAATTTTTCATTTTAAAATTTAAGTATTTGAGATTAATTGAACTATATTTTATTTTCACATAAATACTTCATGTGATTGTCTCAACTACATCGGTTTATAATTGTACAGTTGTTGAATCAATCTCGTAGTTCGATTCTCCACATCTGCCCGCACAGTGAGGTTGAGACAACTTTATTTCGATTGGAAATAGGACATGTTTTTTTCAGTGTAAAAATCTTGAAAATGACGGTATAGATGTTATGAATTGTCGTTCCCAAGGTTATGATAATGCAGCTGTTATGAGTAGTATACATGGAGAAGTGCAAGCTATTATTAAAGCAAAAAATAACAAAGCAATTTTTGTCGGCTGCATAGATCATTCAATTAATTTATGTGGCCAACACTCATTTGCAAAAAATGTAGCTTGTGTAACGTTTTTCGGAACAGTGGAAGCCATTTTTACATGTTTTCCTGCTTCAACTAGCCGCTGGGAAGTGCTTGTTAAACACAACAAAGCAAGTGTTAAAAGACTCTTAACAACGCATTGGAGTGCTCATTATGCTGCAGTAAAAGTATTGGCCGAAAATTTTGATGGGATTGTGGCTGCAATTGAGAAGTTAAGTGATCAACAAGAAAATGTAGACACTAGAGGCGCTGCACAGTACCTTATCCATGTAGCATGTGATTTTACGTTTCTTTGCTATCTTTTGTTTTGGAATGATATTTTATGGGAAATAATATCTGTGCTCAGATTGGATTACAAAGCAAGGGCTTGAATATTGATCAATTAGTTACAAAAACAGAGTCAATTCGTAACGCAATCATATTGTAGAAGAGGCAATAATTTTTGCTGCGAAAAAATCGGAGGACTATGACATTCCAATGAAAAGCCGAGATCGTCGTAAAAACGTAAAAAACCAATGGCTTGGGAGTTTGCCCCTGATGTTGTACTGCCACTGAGAGCTCAACTTAAAAAGGACATGTTGGAATGTCTTGATCGATTCAATGTTGAACTCCGAACTAGACTAAAGTTATTTATGACTATTTGCGTATTAGTGGCTTCGTGTGAGAGGAGTTTCAGCAAATTAAAATTAATTAAAAATTACTTGCGGGCAACAATGACCCAATATAGCTTATTAATAATAATGCTCATTTGTATTAATAAAAATAGTAGTTTAATCAATGAGTGAATAATGAAGTAGTTTATTCTCAAGCAAAAGTTTAAAATTTGAGCGAGACACGAGCGAGAATTTTAATTTGCGAGAGAATAAAATTCATTATTCACGAATCGGTTACAATACTTTATTCTCTGACAAAGATTGTATTATAAAAAAGAATTGTGTAGTATAAAAAATAAAAACATTTTCTTCAATTAAAACAATAAATCTTTATTGTTTTAATTGTAAATCAAATTTCTTAATAAAAAAACCATGATGATAAAAAGCGCCCTTCTCATACAATCAACCAAGTTCAACTAAACGAAATAAGAGAATTTAAATTAAAATTTGATTTTTGAACAAAACTTATCAAAGCAATTGTGATTATAATTTGAAAATAATTTTAATCAAATCAAAACAATTTGACCAGTTGGAATCATACCAATTGAAAAATGATAATTTTTTTATAGGAAAATTTTCATTAGACAATAGGTTAAGTTCATTAGGCTAAAGGTTAGAAAACAATACAATAATACATACTATTATTATCGAAAAAACATACAAATAAAGCTGATATAATTAAATGGAAGAGAATAAAAATTATAAATTACGTTTATCGGCTTTTTATTATTATTGACAGTTTTTATTTTTGGGGTGACACCACAATATCCGCCCCGGGTGCCACCCATGCTAGCTAACGAAGGCTATCGAATGTGAGAGTAAGGCCCCAGTTTCAATTAGATTCAAGCAGTTGTTTAAAATTCTTCATTGTTTGGAAATTATTCGTGTAGATCATTCTTGTGAGTTCCATAAAATATATGAAGTGACTATATTTGGTTCAAAAGAATCCAATTTTTAGCCACAGCTACTTATTGAAAAGCGATAGTTTCTTAATGTGATGTTCCCAGTTTTTAGTAGTTGAAAAATTGATGCAGTTTTGCTTAAATTACATTGATTTTGTGGTTTTAAGTGTACAAAAAGATTAGATGTATTAAAAAAAATAGGAATTTCATCAGCGAAAAGTAAAGATGCTGTTGAATTCAGCTTATAATTATACTACCCTATTTTTATCATTTCTCAACACTTCTAAACACAATTACCATTTTTCTTTCAATCGATTGATATGTTCGAAAAAACTATCAATAACTTAGATTGAATTTTATTATATTAAAATTTAATTAAATAACAATACATTCATATTCGCACCAATATGAACAAATTTGTTGAAACTAAAAGAAAGAAACATTTTTAAAATGCGTTGGAGAACCGCTCAGATTCTTCTACTCTATTTTCCTTAAAGGTTAAGTCCCACGAGTGGAAAACACACAATTCGGGTAAATCACAAATTATAGTGACAAATTTGGTTTCGTTCAGTGAAGAAATCTGTATATCCGTAAAGAAATCCGTAAAAGTTGATCCTACTTTAGAACATTTTGCCAATTTAGTCGACCTATTTTTATATAAAATATGTTGTGCAATATGTGCCAAAACAACACATTAAAACCTTTTTTATTCAACTCCATATTAAAATAATTACTTTATTACTGTGATTTTCGGACTTAAAGTGTCACTTTTTAACCATATATTTTGTTGTCATAGTTACGTCCAAAAAATAAAAAACATTTGTACTTGTTTAAATTCTATAAAAAATAGACATGTTTATGAAACCAACCCTTCAATTCAAAATTTCATAATCCAATCTAAATATTTGTTATTTTTTGTTGTCATAGTTATACGATTTATTTGAGAAAAAAAAACAAATATTTTGGTCAAAGGTCTAGTAAGTAACATTCAACATATTTTTTTGTTCAAAATTTAAAAAATTTTTATTTTTGATTATACACAAAATTATACACAAACGTAAGCCATTTTGGACTTAATGTGTGTGCAAATCTCGGCTGGTGCAAACTCCAAATACTTCCACAATAGAATGTGTTTTGAGTTCTTGATTGGTGCAAACTTTGTTTTTCATGTGTTTTGGTTTTAAAGAATGAATAACTATAAATGCTATCACACAAAATATATGACAAATGAAAATATTTCTTGACAAGACAGATAAAAACAAGTAAAATAAGACGCAAAACAGTACATTATGTAATTAGGAGGTAAAGTGCTACTTTTTGTGTTAAGTCGATAGTTTGACAATTATAGACGATACACAAAAAGTCACTTTAGCTCCGAATTAAATACACAACTTTTCGGCAAACGTTTAAATTTTTTATAAATATGAAATTGGCATACATCAAAAATTTATAAATATGATTTATTACTGTCATTAAATTTGTATAAATAAAATTTTTTATCAAAGCAAGATTCAAAACTTAATTTTTTTTATTCTAAGCTAGGCATGTTTAGTGTTAATTATAATAAATTATTAATTAACGTCTCTGAATATTCGAAGATACCATGCCAACTAGGGATTAGGATTAAGTTTGAATATATTAAGTTTCTCTAAGAAATTTATGAACGCTTATTTTAAAATTTTGAGGATTTAAGCTATCAGAAAAAAACCCATGAAGGTGACGCATTTCAGATATGAGAGACTCTGTTGAAAAAATCTCGTCGACAAGAATCAATTATCCAATCAATTTATTTGTTATGGTTTGTTGTCATAGTTATACAATTTGTTTGAAAAAATAGCAAGATAACAAACAAGAAATGCTATGTTACTGCCACCGTAAAATAAAATAAAAATGACTTTATTTTTGTTGTCAATTTCGCTGTGTGTGCCTTTTCTTCTCATAGTGGTGATGTCCGCTTTGATCCTTTAAAGAAAAGTTTATCAAATTTATTTTTTGTGATTGTATACATTTCTGCTTCCACGAGTAACAAGAGAAATAATATATCGATTAAGTTAGAACCCCGATAAATTAGCAAGACAAGTTATACTTGAATGACGACGATGCTATGCACATAGATCAGGAGGCGACTATAATTGTGAGGTAATTAGCCCTTAGAGGGTAGTAATAATAAATTATCGTAATCGTTAATAAATTTTTAAACATTGACTTACATCATCATTTTCTTTATTATTTTTTTATTTGAAAATTTTAGTTATAAACTTAGTTTAGTTTGAAATCTACCAGTCTTACAGTCCGGTACAAGTGGCTGATGTTGAACCCGTTGTCATATAGAAGTCTCCAGTAATGCTAAAAACATATTTATAATAAATTTTAAATATAAACATATAATAGATGTAATATTTATGGTTCATTCTTACTTTTTTGAATTAATTCCAAACGTATCCGTTGTACTTCCACAGTTTCCCAAAGTATAGCTAAGCATATTACTGCATTTGATTCCATAACATTTATTATTTGGCAACAATGAATAGTATAAAAGTTTGACAGCTCTAAAATGAGAACAACTAATAGGATCCTTAGATAATAGGTATGTGTCGAATAAAAATGGGAAATTGCATCCTTTTTGTGTAAAAAGTCCAAAATTACAATAGAAATCTTGATGGCCAAACGAATATCCGATTCCGAGCATTCCATTACATGAATGAATAAAAGTGACTTGTTGTGCGTCGGTTTTTTCTACACGATGTTTTGCATCAACAATAAATGGTATAGTGAAAAGGGGTCCAGCTGCATCTAGTGCAATAATTCTTTTGATTAATGAATTTAAGTTTGCACCTACATATCCAGCAATTTGTGCACCTAAACTATGACCAACAACTGTAACTTTATTTAAATCCAAATCATTTTGATCTTTCAAATTTTGTATGAACATTGCAATATAGCCACCCACCATTTTAACATTCAATGTTGCTGCGGTTATATAATCAACGAAGGAATACCTAGACCAATCCACACGACAAACATTTGTATCATGATACTTAACCCATGTATCTCCCATTTCAACAATCCAATCAGAACTTCCTCGATCAACCCATCCATGAATAATGAATACAAATGGTTTTGACAAATCAAGCTTTTGTTCTAAGTCAACATCATTGAAATAAACTTGACGGAATCTTTTGTCGTTGCTGGAAGTAAAATTTTTAAATTATATTTAATTAAATTATTTATTTTTTAATACGTACTAATTGGCACAGTAAAAATGAACAACATCATCTTTTGGTAGCGATCTGTTATAATTTTGAGCAAAATTTAAAATTGCTGTTGGAGCATTTGCAATTGCTGATGTTATCTGCGATATATTATACATATACAAATCTGCGTGTGTGTTTTGTACTGAAATGAACAATTAAAATATTTTATTTATTATTTTTCAAAATCCAAAATTAATGCTGACTATCGTTGATAAATTTCACAAAAACTCAGAGGTTTCTAAACAGTTTATAGCACAGCAATATTAAAATACCAAATTGGGAGAATTTTTTTTATATTTACCGCAAAAAGTTAAAACAAACACTATTAGGCCGCTTTTGATCGAATTCATTTTTTGCTTCGAAACTTACTATATATCTAAATCTAAACTGAGCTAGAATATGATTATTTCTTATGATTTATATTTTTACCAACTTTGAACAGCTTAATAGAAAAAAATTTTGAAAACATATTTGATATTGACACAGATTGCACATATGAAATATATCCAAATCCAAATATATCCCAAATATATCCAAATAGTTAATTTACGCAGAAAGCTAATTAAGTTAGATGACGCAAATTTTTATGACCTAATTTCAAGTGCGCTTCGTTTAGATCAATATTATTTAAAATTCCATGACAACCTTACAAATTTTTGCTTGTAGATTTTTGCTTACTCAAATGTTTTGTTAACAATTATATTTGGAAAAGTGTGATTGTAACAAAATGTGTTTGCAGAAATTCCAATCCAAATAATTATAGATTTTGATTTTGGATTTTTGTATTGAATTTCTAAACAATACTTTGTTTAATCATTATTGATTATTTCCAATCAATGCAAAATCAATAGCTTGGATATTTGTTGTCATACATATAATAGATAACATTAAGAGAATTGGAATATTAGGAGTTTTTTTGTGAGCAATTAGCATAAATACCCTAGGCAATTTTTAGATTTTTTTAAATTGGATAGCATACTAGTGTTCCATCCAACAGAAATTTTAATATTGACTTTTTTTTTTATTTTAGTGCTAGATTTCACTCCTAACTATAAAGTATCCAAATCCTTATGTGTTAGATACGATATAAATGGAACCACAACGTCTTTTTCTTCCACTGTCAAAGGGTATATTGTAAATGTGCCGTTTCACTCTTGCCTATTGTTAAACCTTGATGCGTATTTCCTAATACCATCATTATATATACATAACATATATAAACGTCGTTCAATATATACATTCATTTTTTATTAATTTAATAATAATAAAAAAGTGATGTGAAAGACTAATTAGTGTAAAAAATAAAATAAATAAAATAAATACATTCATTGATGTTTTCTTATTCCATATTATTTATGTCAAGGTAATCACCCTGGTTAGAATTTTTTGCTACATATATATTGGAACTTTTTATAACAGCAGCTTCATGGATGCAATAGAATATGTTCTCAACTTCACTCACTACTAGACATCAAATAAGATGAATATAGTTGGTTTCCATTTCTTGTATTATCATTTGTACTATTATTAATACCACGTGATACTAGTTAAGGGAAGGTTTGTTTTCATGGTCACGTGTGTGATATCCCTACCCTCTGTCTGGTCTCTTCTTCATTCGCTTGCTACACTCCATGCACAATTGCATTTACAAATCAATAACTAACGAAATACTATATTTTTCTAGCAACAAACGTATTGTAATAAACACTGTGCGTTTCTTATAATGGAATCAGAAGCTGGAACATCCGAAGGGTACCGTGCCTTGAGATTATAGTTCCAACTAGTCTCAGTCTGTGAGTTGGATTATGTTTCCCACCACAAATGCTTAGTTGCAAGCAAATATTTCAAAATAAAACGTGGATTCAATTGAACAAAACAAGGACTCTATTCACCCCAAAAGCCACAGGATATAAGACCATCAACACCTGCACGTCAAATATAATTATTCCATTAAGAAGAAACTATTACATTCACTCCATTATTTTTAATTGACCAAAATGATTCCTTACACTAATCAACCATTGCCACTAAAATTTAAATTTATAAAATATAAAAAATGTTCCACCCAAAGCTCAGCACCACAAAAACAGGTAATTGATGAATAAAAACAAAATAAACCAGTTGTTGCGCTAAATGTACAGGTGATCGTGAAGTAAAAAAAAAATATAAATTAATTATTGCAACAACATCACAGGCGATTGTTGAACAATAATAATACTAACAATCGATTGTTGCCCCAGTGGTCCAGGTGGTTGTCTACAGAATAATAATAACAATAAACAATCGTTGCACCAAATATTCTCACAATTACTTCTTAAGGACTTTTTTTTTAATTTTCACGAACTGATTGATTGATTTAGTTCTGATCAACTACCCAAAATTTATCTTCGTACAAGGATTTATCCCGACAAACATATTCTGCATGGACGAGTCTATGCACATTTCGTGCACATTTTAATTTTACTACTTTTTTAACTTTACTACTTTTATCTACAGCATTGTGACAAATGAAGATTGCGGTCGTATTTGAAGTTGTAAAATGAACATGTGTGATTGCATTTGAAAATAAGGCATCCATTTCTCGCCATTTTCCTTACGATACTATTTAAATAAAAAAGATTTAAAAAAATAAAATAAAATGAGTCAAACAAAACTATTGAACTAATTGTTTTGAGTGGAGAGGATGAACTTTAAGAATCATATCGACAACATAGAATCGGTAAAATAACAATTTACCACAGATGCCAGAAATTATTTCATGAATAACAGCTTTGTAATAGTATCTTGACTTCCTTATCGAGCACAACAAAGAATAAAGATTGCTGAATGATTGCTTCTCCCTCGATTCCTTTGAATGGAGTCTCTTGGTCCCCTGGGTACACTCCTGAGAGGATTATTAGATACACGGAGTAAAAATTACTGTAACACAAATTCCATTGCTAAATATTGGCTAATCCAATATTATGTAGTCATCCATAGACGTTTAACAAAAATTGTCGATAATGTGTTAAATTATATCACACGTTCTGATCATAATAATAATAACTGTTCATGGCATTTTTTCAAATAAACTTTGTAATAACATTGGATGCAGTAGAAACAATTTTTAATCTGTTTGCCAATTTGTTATGTATAACAGTATCAGGTAATAATTCACAAATAAACGTTTGATAACCAGTTTGAATATTATACAATCGTAAAAAAAAATCTCTATTTTTTTAATTTAAAAATTTAAAAATCACAAAACCTTGAGATAATTAAACAATTTCAGTTCAAACACAAAATCAAAATTAATAATTTTATTTTTCAATGAATCTAATAATTGAATTGATCGAACAGAATGTTGCTGTTTTATTAACGAGAATTTTTTATCTTCGTTTTCCTTTAAATATACATTGATGACCTTCATGCTCAATAATTCTTCAGAATTTCCATAGTGTTATTTTGATAATATCACAAAACAAATCAATATACATATCTATAAAAAAAGTCCGAGCGGCAGGATGTCCGCTAGAAATAGGCAAATTTCGAGATTAGACAGTTTTGTGTACAAGTAGAATCTGATGTATCAGATTACTTTAAACAAAACAAACTAATAACAAACAGATATCGAGCAAATTTCTAGTGTCTACTTCTACATGTATAGTAATTATGAAAATTCTGTATGTAATTTTACGTATGGTTCTCCACCCTTGGTTCTCCACATGACATCAATTAAACAATCTCAAACTTTTTTATCTTTTTAATTAAACCAATCTTAGGTGAGGCTATTACACGACTTACATAAATTATATTAATAATTTCAATTTCCAAATATTTATAATTTATGCTATACCAATAAGTCGCCTTTTATGCAAGCGTAGTTTACTTATCGTTTTCACACAAAAAAAAATTGAAAACAAGTTAGCCATCACAAAATCAAAAATTAAAATTTTTACCGAAATTCTAAAAATATTGCAAAAATTATTACAACATCAAAGATACAAACTTTTTCAAAATTCCAAAAATATTTCAAAAACTATAACAAATTCAAAAATTTCCATGTCCAATTTCATATTAAATTACATATACGTCATAAAAACAGCTACATTTTTTTTCTCCAAAAAATTGGCTAAAAAAATAAATGAAATCATTTTTTGACACACTTGACAACATTTTTTTGACAAACTTATAATGCAATAATCTAGTTTTTGATCTCACGTACCAATCCCTACCATCAAGATTTCTCCAAATTAAACGTTTCTACTCGTAATCACTTAAAATGAACGTTTTTTAAGCCAAAAATATGAAAATTTGCTTTTTTTGACACTCATAATGATTTTTTTGACACACTTCCGGTACATTTATCGAACACAGAGTCCTTTTGACCTGTCCCTTGAGTATACCTATTTTCAGGAAAAAAAATGTTTGAAATCCCTCCAGCAGTTTTCCCTGCAGCGTAGGTAGTGACGGCCTGCCGGATTACAGACAGACATACATTTTTTTTTGAATCAATAGGTCCTTAAACGTCGAGAAATGCCAAAAAAGTGGGGGTAAGAATTTCACTTTGAGTTCATGAATGTAATACTTTGGTCTTTCAGACCGAAGTAAAATAGAAATCAAAAAGAAAATGAGTGTAATCAGATTAATATTAAAAATCCTAAATCCAAATCATTGGCATTGGAGACAGTTAAAGATACGTGTAAGAATAAGAATGAATCTATTTCAGCTACTGGTGCATCAAAATGTGGTGAAACTTTTGGATCGGATTCAGGTTGCAGCAATGATCCCGATAAATGGAAAATCAATGTAGATCTTATTCATTACTTTGCCGAACGTATTCCAGCTAACAATTTAGAACATAGTCTTAAAGTTTCGAATAGAAGAATTGGTCAGAAAAATAGGCATGCACGGCAAGAATTTTTTTTTAGAACACTGGCTAACGAAAAGATAGTTAAAAGAGACTGGTTAATATTTTCTGAATCTACTGTAAAAGTTTATATTTAGGTGTGTATGCTATTCAAAAAAGTACCGAATGAACTATCTAATCAATTTCAATCTGGCTTCAACGATTGGAAAAATGCGAATATAAGAATACCTTCACATGAAAAATCAAAAGACCATTTCGCTGTTTTATCTGCACTGCTCATATGTCAAAAATGTTCTAGAATTGATAATGAGCAGAAAAATGAAATGGAACGTCACTAAATACTGGGTTAATGTGATGAAAAGAGTAGTTGCGGTAGTAAAGTTCCTCGCAGAAAAGGGGCTGGCTTTCCGTGGTGTTAATCAACTGAATAATAATCCTCAAAATGGACGGACGGTCGGACGGACGGCCGACAGACAGATATACATTTTTTTTTTGCTTTTTTAGAATCAGTCGAACGTCGAGAAATGCCAAAAAAGTGGGGGTAAGAATTTCAAGAATTTCACTTTTGGCTCATGAATGTAATACTTAGGTCTTTCAGACAGAAGTAAAAAGAAACTGAAAAATTTTAAATAATAAATTTTTTTCGAAATTTTTTTTGGCAAAACCTTCAATTATGTCGTCAAAATTCATTTCACGAGAAGGTCACTCACTCTCAATGCAAAGAACAGCCAATGATGAGAGGCGAACTTGATTCATTGTTGAACGAATATAATTTTTGATATGCTTCAATTTGGAAAATGATCGTTTGTAATGAAGAGTCTTCATTGGCGAAACAATGAAGTGACATAGCAGGCTGCGTACCTAGAGGTTATTAACGCCTTAACGACTAAAGCTCAGTCATCGTGGATTTGATGGATTAATACCTGCTGCTTCAGCACAAATACAGAAATGTACGCAAATTACGTGAATAAACAGAAGTGGAAACAATACGAATGAAAAAAAATGAGACTCTGGCGACTCCGTTTGCGAAAGAACCGCGACCAGCACGTCCAACCCCCACATTCACTCCCATACGCCCACACTCTCACGCTTCATGCACGCTCCCATTCTCCCACACACCCACGCTTACAATCAAACAACCAGGTCCACATACACACTCATATAGCGGTGCACTGTCCTACCATTCTTAGCCCATTGAAATTAATGATAACCCAATAAATATTGGATGTCGTATGGTACTACAAAGCCGTCGTCGTTCGGGCGATTGATATGACATCGGCGCCTTAAGCCTTATTAAAATTTGAAAACAACTTGTTTCAATCCAAGAATTTCAGCTAAATCCATAAATATACTACCACCGTAGATCAGAATCCACCCAGAAATATGAACTAACATAAATATCCAACAAATGAGGTTATTATTATCTGTATTGATGAACTAAATTGTAAATAATAATGTGCGACGCCCGTTGTCGATTAAAACCAATACAACTCCACTCGTGGCCATATAAGAACATCGGTTTATATTTTTAAAAGAAACTGCTTTCCAGATATTTTTCAAAAAAACTCGGTTTCCATTAACGTAGGTTGTAATATAAATAATACAATCAAAACCGTATCAGTCGATAATTCGTATATAATATTTTACAATAAAAAAAATCCCAGCGGCAGGTATATCCGCTAGAAATAGGTAGATTTCGGGGTCAGACGGTTTTGTGTCCAAATAAAATTAGATAAGTCAGATTAGTTTAAATAAAAAATATAAGTAGAAACAGAATATTTCAAAAAAATTATCGAACCAAATTAAATACATTATCCGAACTAACGCCATCAACACAATTTCGGAACAGTTTTATTTAAGTTGGTTTAAACTACTTTTAATAACATATTAAATCCACCAAAGATCAAATGAACTACGTCACAACTACATTATACCATCACACATAATTTATAACATTATCAAACAATTTTATTTCAAAATCATCTTTTGTTGTTGTGTTTTTTTGTTCTTATTTAATCTTTTTTCAAACGGTTACTTAGTAAAAAAAATAAAAACAAAAGAGATTTTGATAATTTTTCTATGGTATTAAATGGGTTGATATTTTTCTTGTAAGGGTTGCATTATAATGCTTATAAAAATGAAACCTTTTGGGTTAGAAAGCTGAAATTTTTTGAGGCTATAGCTGAAAAGTATGTTTAAAAGCTAAAATGAATTTAAATAACATAAACTGAAACATGATGAAAGCATTGCCTTTTGCGTTTGTTTTTATTTCAACAGCCGTAGGGTCTCAACCGTTAGACTTAAACTATTATTTTTGAAAATTTTGGAAAGATTTATATTTTAAGTACGTGAAAAAAAGTTTTCAACTATGAGCTTGGCCATTTCAGCTAGATCAAGGGCAGCAAAGTTTAGTAAATTTTTAAAACATCTGATTTTTGAGGAACCTGAAACGCCAAAGTGGTCATCTGGATAAAAATGATAAAAAAAGGTTCAAATATTCAATATTTTTAAATTTTATTAAAATATTATTATTCAAACGGAAGTTATAGCGCCCTAGATTATTCGACTTTTTAGGCTCTAGCCGCTTAACCGGTACCCGGATATGGCCAGTTCACGAACTTGTCCAAGACATTATTTGCCGTAACATACACAGAAAATTATTTTGGTGTAGGTCAAAAAATGCGACCGTGAGAGTGCCGCTAAATTCCGTTATACCTCATATCGTTATATATATATATATATATATATAATTTTTTTTTTTTTTTGTTTTTCCATCTCCGCTTATCACAAATAGTCGTTTGGCATCAAAATTTTTCCGAAATTCCGAGATGAAGCCCATTGCAATAGGTAGATTTTTATATGAAATCTACCTAAAACTTAGTACTCATTAAATTATTTAATAGACTTTGCACGACGGTTATATTCGAGTATGGTTTGGATAGAACCACTATTACTTCCCCATTGAATAAAACGTTAAACAAAATGAGATAATTGAGATAATAAATAAAAATATACACTTTAATATCGCCATTGTTGTAAGGGGTATTTTAGCTTTAATAAATAAACACATCCATAAAGGTAATTCATCAAAAAGCAAACTGACTTCTTCGTGTAGTACTTGTTTTATGGTGTCTCGCATATCTTCACCACCTGACCTCGCACACGCGCATCGACAGGCACACCCCCATTCATTCACATATACACCCATTCACGCGCATTCACACCTGTACGTTATAAAAAGTTAAAGTTCACTTACCCCATGATTATGTCCAGCAGGCCTCGTAGTCCTGGCGTTTAGCCCTCCATCAGCAGTGAATACTCCCACAGCTATGGTTTCATTGCCAAAATTGCATAAATAATACTAAAATGTCGCGTTGAAATTCGGTAGTATCAGCCAAAAATTTATAAAAATGTTGCGTTGAAATTCGGTTGTAATAGCACAAAAATTGTACATAACTGTTGTGTTGAAATTCGGTAGCAATAGCAAAAATTTTATACAAATGGTGCGTGGAAATTCGGTAGTAATAGCAAAATTTTATTATATAAAGGTTGCGTTGAAATTCGGTGGTAATAGCAAAAATTGTATATAAATGTTGCGTTGCAATACGGTGGTAACAGCAAAAAAAATTGTATGTAAATGTTGCGTCGCAATACTGTTGTAATAACAAAAATGTTATATAAATGTTGCGTTGAAATTCGGTAGTAATAGCAAAAATTTTATACAAATGTTGCCTTGCAATACGGTGGTAATAGCAAAAAAAAATGTATGTAAATGTTGCGTCGCAATACTGTTGTAATAACAAAAATGTTATATAAATGTTGCGTTGAAATTCAGTAGTAGTAGCAAAATTAATAATAGCACAAAAATTGTATATAAATGTTGCACCGAGTTATTAGCAAATAATTCCACACATCAGATAAATTTTCGCAATTAAATGGTGATAGTATTGTTCTCACTGCGTGAAAATAAAGTGTTAATCAAAACTCAAGTTGCTTTCATTAGTTTATTTTTATCAACTTTATTCCGTCTATGACCAATGATTTAGTTGGTAAATTAGTTTAACATGACAAAAATATTGAATCCAATAAGACGCTATATGTTGCCATTTTATAAAGTTCTAATATAGAATATTCTTTATTTGATTTAAACTATTATTAACCTACGGTTCTTCACTTCATCATTTTAATTATACATAAAAATCAATACCTTGTCTTTTTGTGTAAATAAATTTTCCGTCTACACATAAATTCTCGGCATCTAATAATTATAAATTTTTCTCTTGACAACAATCATTACCAAGCATTATATTTTATATATATATTTTTTTATCACAGAATTCTAGACTAGATTTAATTTTATTGATATCATACACAAAAAACGAAACTATCGAACAATATTGTAGCTTAAATAACTTTATCATAGAATTTTTTTTGACTAGATTTAATTTTAATAATTTATTTATTGGTAACATGCGCGACAAAACAAAACTCACTGTCGACGTCAAAACAAAAATACCAAATATGAATCCAATCGGAAATGAAGTATCAGACTAAGAGAGATTTTGTGTGTATTTAAAATTCACGTCACAAACATATACATTTTTTTTCTAAATTGAAACTACGACGATTTCACTATTAAAACAATTGTTACTAATTGAACTAATTTAAAAATTGCATTAATTAAAAATTGCACTACTTAAATGTATCTTAAATTTAAGAAAAAAGTACATGAATTCAAAATTCACCCTTTAATTTTGAAATCAATGAGAATGATTGAAAAGACATAAGAGAGACAACAGACCATATATCCATCTCTTATATAGGAATTTAATATCGAAAATTCGGCTACAAAATTTTTTTTTGAAGGGAAATTTATAGAATGTTAGTACATTTTCCGTTCAAACAAAATACTGATTGTTACTGTGTAATACATAAAATTGTAAGATAGTTTCACGAAATAAGTTATTTCCAACGCATTTGAAAGAAATATTAGAATGGATTAAACGTAAGTTTAACCGATTTTATGATGTTTATGTATTATGATATAATAGCTTACAGCAGTATTACAGTAAAATTTAGATCTATAACGGAAAGAGAAATTGATAAGAATACCCATATAAGAAATATAATACGTTTCGAAGACAATTACAAAACTGATTGTAGGATAATAATTTTTAGCTATTGAGACGATTGGACAAATATGCACAGCTATTGGAGATTTGAAAACATTTAGAGCAATTACGGTAAGTGTCCGGAGAATTCAAATCCATGCAGTATGGTGAAGCAACGCTGGTGAAAACGCAGTGTGAACCAATAATAGGATATTGTAAGGGAAATATTATTGTAAATTATTTTATGCTAAGAACAAATTTGTGTAACGGAAGCTATATTAAAAATAGGACAATAGATTGTGAATGAACGAGAAACTATTATGAACTATGCGTGGTAAGCAAAATTGTGATTTATGAAACGACAGAAATTATATAAATCGGAAACTTTACCGCTCTACGTTATCATACTCCAGTCTACATAACACGTTCTCCTTCTGCATTTGCCCCAATAATAGAGAGATAAATTCGAAATGCAATATTTACATTTGGAAAACTTGTGACTAGTTTGTCTTGAATTTGTTATTTCATTATATCTGCTACAGATTGTTCATCTTTATACATTGAAACAACATTAAAAACTCATTTACAATTTCTTCTTCTAAATTTGATGAATATATATTGACTAAACCTTTAGCTTTACATCTAGCTTCTTCGTTGGATAAAGATTTATCTCCAATAAAACTAAAGGTATTGTATAATGTATTGTATGCTCCTCGTCGTTTTTTTCATTTCAGTGAACAGCCCATCTACAATAGGGTAAAAAGAATGCATTCGAAACGTATCCCTAGCAGACAATTCTGAATCTTTTTCTGTTACTTCACCGAAAAATTGTTTTCTTCTCCGCCTTCGTTGCACGCAATCCTTGTAATCAGCATTTGTTATTTCTTTAGAAATTTTTTCAAAATTTGTTTCAATTATTTGACAAGAATCTTAGAAGACCATCATATAATTTCACAATCGTACAGAGTTCAATTCCCGGCTCTTGTACTGCTTTATTTACTTTAACAATATTATTTAACAAATTTGCCCAAATAACAGTCATTAATGCAATTTTTAAATGGTTCAGTTTTTTTAAGCAAACATTTTGATTCGTGAACTGTTATTGGTGGTTGTCGATCACAGTCTGAAGTATTAGTTAGTGCTGCTCGATTAAAATGTTTACTTAACGCTTTAGTAGCTTCGTTACGCGAAGACCATCTTGTTTGTGATAAGCTTTTAACAGAGTGGACATTTCCAGTCACATTCAATTTTTATTTTGCCCATCTTGGCGGTGACTCTGAGAAAAATTTAAATAAAGATTGTAAAAATCCAAAAAAGTTTACTGCAGCAAAACAACTTTCTGCTGACTATACCCCTAACAAATTGAGGCTATGTGTGGCACATGGAATCCATATTACCAAAGGATTTATTTCCTTAAATCTCGCTTGGGCTCCGGAATATATTCCACGCATATTACTCGCATTATCGTTCGATTGTGATCGACAGTTGAGAGTATCTATGCCATGATCAGCAAGCACAAGTTTTATAACATCTCAAAGATATTTTCCCTCATGCTGTTCGATAGAAATGAACATTAAGAACCGCTCGACCACTTGTCCGTTTTTTAACACATATCGAATAATTACAATAAGCTGATCTGTGTGACTCACATCTGGAGTAGAATCAATGCTAATACCATAATATTTGGCTTCATTAATTTCAGAAACGATTTCTTTTAAAACTTTTGATCCTAATAATTTGATAAAATTTTCATATATGTTGGCAGAAAGGTAAGAAACGTTTCCTCCACCTCTATCGCCGTGTTTTCGAATATGTTCCTTAAGAAATGGATCGAACTCAGACAAAAGGTCGATGCACCCAAGAAAATTACCATTTTTACCTACGCTGCAGGGTAAACCGCTGGAGGGATTTCAAAGAATTTTTTTTTTTAAATAGGTATACTCAAGCAACAGGTCCGAAATGACGTTGTGTTCGATAACTGTACCGGAAGTGTGTCAAAAAATCATTATGTGTGTCAAAAACAGCAAATTTTCATATTTGTGGCTTAAAAAACGTTCATTTGAATTGATAACGAGTAGGAACATTGAATTTGGAGAAATCTTGATGGTCGGGATCGGTATGTGAGACCAAAATCTAGATTATTGTATTATAAGTTTGTCATTAAAATGTTGTCAAGTGTGTCAAAAGAAAGATTTTTATTTATTTTTTTACCCAATTTGTTGGAAAAAAATTAAATTAAAAATATGGAGGGACTGAAATCTTACAGCTCTAAGATATCAAAACTTCGGTCTGGGTATAGATTTTGATAAAGTTTTCGGCAAAAAACTTTTATGAGGACGTGGTTTTTAGTTTTGGGCAGCGATGTATATCAAAAATAACTCTTTGTTAAAGTACAAGTATTTTTTATCTCTGTTTAGAAATTTATTACAAAACTAACAAAAAACATCAATGCGTTGCCGGAAAATTACAATCAAAATTCCAGAAGTATTCTTAAATTAAATAAAATAAACTTAATTCAAAATTCCAAAAATATTCCAAAAATTCGAATAAAATCAAATATTTAAACTTTTTCTAAATTCCAATAATATTCCAAAAATTCTTAAAAATTCAAACTTATTCCAAAATTCTAAAAATATTCCAAAAATTCTTACAAAATCAAAAATTAATACGTTTTCCAAAATTCTAAAAATATTGCATATACAAAATCAAAAATACAAACTTTTTTCATAATTCCAAAAATATTTCAAAAACTATAACAAATTCAAAAATTTCCAAGTTCAATTTTAATATTTTGAATTACATTTACGTCATAAAAACAGCTACATTTTTTTTCCCAAAAAATTGACTAAAAAAATAAATTAAATCATTTTTTGACACACGACAACATTTTTTTGATAAACTTATAATGCCATAGTTCTCAATAATAATAATGAACTTTCATTTCAAACAAATAATTAATTTTATTTTTTTCCAAAAAATTGGGTAAAAAAATTAATAAAAATCTTTCTTTTGACGCACTTGACCACATTTTTTGATAAACTTATAATGCAATAACCTAGATTTTGGTCTCACATACCAATCCCGACCATCAAGATTTCTCCAAATTTCATGTTCCTTCTCGAAATCACTTAAAATGAAAGTTTTTTAAGCAAAAATAGGCAAATTTCCTTGTTTTGACACACTTGACGATTTTTTGACATACTTCCGGTACAGTTATCGAACACATCGTCCTTTCAGCTCTTACCATTGAGTGTACCTATTTTTAGAATTCAAAATTCTGCAAATCCCTTCAGCCGTTTTATGGATTTCGTCGTTTGTGACGGACGGACTGCAGACGGCTGGCCGACCGACAGACAGACAGACATTTTTTTTTGCTTTTTTAGAATTAGTAGGTCATAAAACGTCGAGAAATGCCAAAAAAAGTGGGGGTAAGAATTTCACTTTGAGCTCATGAATGTAATACTTAGGTCTTTCAGACCGAAGTAATTTTGTTTGAAATGAAATTTTATTATTATTATTAAGAATTATGGCATATAAGTTAGCCCAAAAAATGTTGTCAAGTGTGTCAAAAGTTGTCAAGTGTGTCAAAAAAAATGTAGCTGTTTTTATGACGTAAATGTAATTGAAAATGAAATTGGACATGGAAATTTTTGAATTTGTTATAGTTTTTGAAATATTTTTGGAATTTGACAAAAGTTTGTATTTTTGATTTCGTAATAATTTTTGCAATATTTTTAGAATTTTGGAAAAAGTTTTAATTTTTGATTTTGTAAGAATTTTTGGAATATTTGTAGAAATTTGAAAATTTAAAATTTTTGGTTTTGTTATAATTTTTGGAATTTTGAAAAAAGTTCCAACTTTTGATTTTGTAACAATTTTTGGAATATTTTTAGAATTTTGAAAAAAGTTTGATTTTATTTAATTTTTACAATATTTTTGGAGTTGTGAAAGAAATATGAATTTGTGATTAATATTTTCTCGAAACGCTAAATGGAGAGGTTTTTGAGTAGTTTGCTGAGTGTATCATCTTTTATCAACCCAGACCGAATTCTTGATATCTCAGAGCTGTGAGATTTCAGCCCCTCCATATTTTATATTTGAATTTATTTGTTTTTGTTATTGAAATAAAATTATTTTGTTTTTCTTTGTCAATATATTTTTCATGCCTCCTTAAAGTTCGTAAGCCCTAAGAACAGTGCCTATGGTGCCTATTAGATAAGACGGTTTTGCAAACATTTGCTTATATTTTGCTGAAGAAATTTATATCAGACGATAATAGTAGCTAAATAGTCCAAACATTTGTGGAAAAACAAATTGCTTTGAGAAATCTTTGGAAATCTACCAATATCGACGCCCATAGCTTATTCTAAAATCAGCATTCTGTTATCCATATAAGATTGGACTGAAAATTGAAACTCACAGTCTTTCTTAGTTATAATATACAATGATAGAAGCTGCAACTAGACAGATATAAAAAAATGAAGATCAAAGGTAAGATTTTTATAAGTTTCAATTATTGGATGTTTTTCACAAAATTTTATTTATATTTTAAAATTGTGGAAATTAAGCCCTCATCTCTTTTTGGAGCATTAACGAAACTAAAAGGATAATACCAAATATCTTCTTACACGTGTTTCAACCCAGAAGATATTTGCCTTACTTTCTTTGCTAGCTCTATTCTTTTCTTAATTTTGTATTGAGATATACTTAGCTTTGTTAATTTTTTAAACGAAATAAAAACAATTAAATCAATAAGTTGAATTAATAAATTATTTTAAAAAGAAATTCACAAAACAATCTTTTAATAGTTATATATATATATATATATATATATATATATATATATATATATATATATATATATATATATATATATATATATATATATATATATATATATATATATATATATATATATATATATATATATATATATATATATATATATATATATATATATATATATATATATATATATATATATATATATATATATATATTTATTTGACGCATTTCGAATCTTATACATTCATCATCGGTTACAAAAATGTAAGACTAAATATATATACAAATAATAATCCATTGAAACAGAAACACTTGACTTAACACAACCGTTCATATAAATAATTATTGTCTTAATTATATGATATAAAATTGACTCAGGCATATCTTAATATATGTATGGATCGTGTCAATATCTTTATTTGGCAAATAATCACCTCGAATTCAAAAGCACAAAATATTCAAAACAAATTTTTGCAAATTAATATCAAATTTATTTCGTATATAAGCTACTGAATTCAAATCGAATATAGTTCAGTTTAGATATAATTCTTACCTCTTTAAACCGCTTTTTGCGTAAGGAGGAAACAGTCTAAAATTTAAGAAAAATGTGTTCTTTAAAGAAATGCTTTCTGGCTCTTATATTGGTGCTTTGTGGTAAATATATCGATCTATTATATTAATTTTTATGAAATTTTTTGTGTATTAAAGTGGATTTGTAAGTGCAGAAATAGTGTACTTTTCTGCTTAAAAATTTGTTAAAAAGCTTCTTGTTGATTTACAGGCTTTCAAAATTGTTTGTTTTAGTAAAAAATGCGTTTGCTGGTTTTTATGACCTTGATGATATCGCATCAGCAGTAACAAATATTCAACAAGCACTAGTGAATTTTGCCAAGAACTACGATAGAACACTCCTAAAGATGAAGTGGTTCAATTTTACTGTGCAAATCCGTAAGTGTTTTTTTTTAATATTTTCTTTAAATATTATTAATTTATGTTTTGTTTAAGAACCAATCCAACATTTGTTCAAGTTTATTTCAATGACGTTGAAATGACAACAAAATTTGATTTATCAAAGCCATTTGTATTTATAGTACATGGATGGCGTGATCATGGTAACGCTGCTTGGATTGTTGAAATGGGTAAGACGTGCACTACAAACTCAAGTGTTTTATTTTAAAACATTTAAAGTGTTTAAATGCTTGTAGTCACTTTTTAAACATTTTAAAGTGTTTTATTTGATTAAACTACTTTAAGCGTTTAATACTAAAACAGTTTAAGCGTTTAGTGTTAAAACATTTAATGTGTTTTGCATATAAAACATATTAAACGTTTTAATGTGTTTTAGATAAAATACATAAACAGTAAATATTGGTCCTTACCAAAATTTTAAGCAGTGCAACATACCAACATACTAACTATAATGACAAAATTGAAATATTTATATTTTACTTCGGTCTGAAAGACCTAAGTATTACATTCATGAGCTCAAAGTGAAATTCTTTCCCCCACTTTTTTTGACATTTCTCAACGTTTTAGGACCTCCTGATTCTAAAAAAGCAAAAAAAAAAATGTATGTCTGTCTGCCGGCCGGCCGTCATTACCTACTCTGCAGGGAAAACCACTGGAGGGATTTCAAAATTTTTTTTTCTAAAAATAGATATACTTAAGGGACAGGTCCGAAAGGACGCTGTGTTCGATAACTGTACCGCAAGTGTGTCAAAAAAATCATTATGTGTGTCAAAAACAGCAAATTTTCATATTTTTGGCTTAAAAAACGTTCATTTTAAGTGATTACGAGTAGGAACATTAAATTTGGAGAAATCTTGATGGTCGGGATTGGTATGTGAGATCAAAAACTAGATTATTGCATTATAAGTTTGTCAAAAAAAAGTTGTCAAGTGTGTCAAAAGAAAGATTTTTATTTATTATTTTACCCAATTTTTTGGAAAAAATAAAATTGTTTGTTTGAAATGAAATTTAATTATTATTATTGAGAATTATGGCATTATAAGTTTGTCAAAAAAATGTTGTCAAGTGTGTCAAAAGATTTTTAGTTAGTTTTTTACCTAATTTTTTGCAAAAAAAATAAAATTATTTGTTTGAAATGAAATTTTATTATTATTATAGAGAATTATGGCATTATAAGTTTGTCAAAAAATAATGTCAAGTGTGTCAAAAAATGATTTCATTTAATTTTTTAGCCAATTTTTTGGGAAAAAAAATGTAGCTGTTTTTATGACGTAAATGTAATTTAAAATGAAATTGGACATGGAAATTTTTGAATTTGTTATAGTTTTTGAAATATTTTTGGAATTTTGAAAAAGTTTGTATTTTTGATTTTGTAATAATTTTTGCAATATTTTTAGAATATCGGCAAAAGTTTTAATTTTTGATTTTGTAAGAATTTTTGAAATATTTTAAGAATTTTGAAAAATTTTTAATATTTGATATTATTATAATTTTTGGAATTTTGAAAAAAGTTTCAATTTTTGATTTTGTAATAATTTTTAAAATATTTTTAGAATTTTGGAAAAAGTTTGAATTTTTAAGAATTTTTGAAATATTATTGGTATCTAGAAAATATTTAAATATTTGATTTTATTCTAATTTTTGGAATATTTTTGGAATTTTGAAAAAGTTTGATTTCATTTAATTTAACAACATTTTTGGAATTTTGATTATAATTTTCCGGCAACGTATTGATGTTTCGTGTTAGCTTTGTAATAAATGTCTAAACAGAGATAAAAAATACTTGTACTTTAACAAAGAGTTATGTTTATGTACATCGCTGCCCAAAACTAAAAACCATGTCCTCATAAAAGTTTTTTGCCGAAAACTATATTTTAAGATTATAAATCGAATACATTGAATAATCGCCATGAAAATAAAATATAATTTCATTATTTTGCAGAGATTTCTCTAAAAAATGAAATAAAATGCGATGCTGTCAAAAATGCAGTCCGTTCATTACAGTAATGTTCTATAAATACTGACCGTTTGGAATATTCTTGGACCGCTATTTACGTCACTTGGATCGCTACGTTATCGTTATTCTATTCATTCTGTTTTTTTCAGAATTAATAAACGAAAGCACGAGTAAACGTATAGAACAATACTTTTTTACTATGACAATTGGCAGATAGCTATAGTGCAAAACCTACGACCTACGATAGTGCAAAACCTACGACATTTGCCTGCATATGACAATTTTTGACATTAATCTTAGCTAGTTTGAAAAGATAAGAATTTCACTGGAGTAATATTACAATTATTCAATATCATTTTAAATTTCTACTCCTAGAAGTCTTACATATTCTTTCTCCACAATATCTTTGAAATCAAACTACAGTGTTGATAATCTAGAAACATGAATTACTTTTGTTTTGCTTGCATTGAATCGAAGTTATTGATTTTGGAATTGAATGATTGAAAAAAATTGAAAAATTATCAAAAAAAATTGTAAAATAAAAATTTTGAAGGATAAATTTATTGAAATATTAATTTGAAGGATTTAATTTTGAGCATAATGAATTTAGTTATGCCCCAAGATTTTAGGTAGATTTTATATAAAAATTTATTTATTGCAATGTCCGTCATCTCGAAATTCCGGAAAATCAAAAAATTTTCGAAAAAATTGCAATGACTCGTGGTATTACAACCGACGATTTTTAAAATTGTTGGAAGTTGTGTTTGGTATACAATCCTTTGAAAATTTTGTGATTTTTTTTCTCATGTAGCGCTTTTGCGGTGAACACTGGAAGAGAAAGATTGCCCAATACTCATTGTTTAACATCTTACTGATCTACAGTTAAATTTTATAATTTAACTATACTAATCAGTAAAAATTTAACTAATATAATTGTTTTGAACACAAATTTATCCCAAAATAAATAATACATCCCTGTTTTACTTTTTGTCTCATCTTTTATCTCTTGCTGCGTCCTATCTGTCAAACATTCGCTGGCAAAAAAATTCTACTATACTTTCATCGATTTGTTTACTTTTTTCTATTTAATAAACTTATTATAAAAACCATTTACTAACTTCACTGTTTAATGTATAAATTATTCCTTTAAAAAATTCTGCATGAAACTTTTGAAATTCTAACTATTTTTCATAATACATATTACATATCTTGTGACTAATTGAAAATAAAAAAGATTTCATTAAAATTATAAATAACTTTAAAAAAATCCCCTGAATGCATTCTACATTTTATTAAAACTACAAATAACCAAATAAAATCTTCGTAATGACGTCACACGATCTTTTATGATGAACCTGTTTATCTGTTATTGTAAGAGAAATATTCAAATAGTAGTTTTTGTTGTTCTTTATTTTATTTCACAGGAAAGAAATCATAGAAAATAATGATCGAAAAACCACTATTATATGATTTTTAGCACTGTCTATCGGTTCAAAAAAAACACTCATTTTTGATAATAACTCAAAAACTAAGCAGTCGAAAATTCAATAAAAATTTTTTTTGAAATACTTCCATTATTTTTCGATTTTTTAGACCAAACTCGATTCCTCAAACAAAACTTTTGTTTTACTATCTCCTTATCTATGTCCATAAAATATAGATAAAACCAAATATTTCAAATTTCAATTTGATAGCACTTATAGTTTGTGAGTAAATTGATTATGTAGAAATTCGGACGGACACCGAAGTCTCACCAATAGGGTACCGTTTTTACTTTTTCAAACTACGGAACTCTAAAGATTAAAATTCACAATTTTTTATGCAACACGCAAATTTTTTGTATAAATTCAATTAAATTATTGCAAATTAAAAAAATATTATCTGACAAACCACGGAATGATTTGGGTTACAAATTATTTTTATATTTTATGAAAAAAATTGTAGTTTATTAAATAAAATTTGTGTGTTGCATATTTATAAACAAACAAGTGCAACAATTTACTAACCTTAAAAACATTAAACTACATTTAGGAAATGGTGAAAGGTGAAAGTGAAAAGGTGAAAGTGTACCTTCATTTTCCACTAACTAAATTCAATTAAATTTTCAATTACGACTACACATATGTATATGAAGAATTTTTTCTTTGATTATTTGACACTTTTTGTTCTGATTAAAAAAAATACACTTTGTACACCCTTGCTATGCACAAAACACTATTTTATTCTTATTAAATATTTTTTTTTAATAAAAAATTACGGGTAAATGCACTGTAATTTTTTCTCAACGTTATTTATTATTAATATTTAAATATGTATAAGCAAATTTTACTAAATTTATGAATACATATATTCAATACAATAAATTTTACAACAATTAACAACAACCAAAAACGAAATGATTTGATTAAACGAAACTTGTTAGAATCAACATATGTTTTATATTTTTTCTGTTTACATTTGGCAAAAAATGTTCCAAGGTAGACATAGAAAGATAAAGGTGTGAAAATACTTTGTACGAATAAGACAAAACATAATTTCTTTTTAAGGATAAAATGCATTGTTTCATCTTTTAAGAAAAAAAATTTCTTAAAACAGTTATTGTAATTAGATCAGTAAAAAATTCAAAAACAAAATTTAAAATTAGGAATGAAATAAAAGTGGCAATTGAGAAATTTAAGAATAAACATTTTTGGGGAAAACCTAAATATTGACTGGATTACAATAATAAAGTGATTAAACAATAAAACAAAATATTAAAAGGGATATAAATTTAGGAAAGAATTAAGATATATAAAACAATTTACAAACTGTAGAATATTGTACATTTACATTTTTGTATTTAAATGATTTACATCCCGCGATTTTTGCTATTTTAATAATTTAATACTATATTGAAATAATGTGGACCTCTGAAATCATATTTTGGTTGTTTTGGGCAATGTGAAATGATTTGAAGGCATCTAGTTTCCATATCTGTCTAATATTTTTTGCAAGTTTAGACTTGTAGGTTGGTTCAATTTGATGATAGTGTTCTATCATTTTTAGGATTAAGTAGCTCCAATGTGTCATGTTCAAGTATATGTACTTTAAATTCATTTTACATTCACTTTAAATTCACTTTGAATTAACTTTAAATTCATTTTAAATTAACTTTGAAATAACTTTAAATTCACTTTAAATTCATATTAAATTCAATTTAAATTCACTTAAAACTCACTTTCAATTCACTTTAAATTCAATTATTTAAAGTGAATTTAAAGTGACTCTAAAGTAAATTTAAAGTGAATTTGAAGCGAATTTAAATTGAATTAAATTGAATTTAAAGTGAATTTGAAGTGCATTTAAAGTGAATTTAAAGTGAATTTAAAGTAGATTTAAAGAGAACAAAGTGAATTTAAAGTAAATATATAAATTTAAATAAATTTATTATGTTTTTATGTTTTTAATAAAAGCGTTTTATAGATAACCGTTTTTTTTTATTAAAATGTTTTAATTCCTTATAAGTAAATTGTTTTAAAACATTTAACTGATATTTAAACGCTTTTCAGATGGTAAAACGTTTTATTATAAAGCAGTTTAAATAATGGTTTTGCTAAAACAGATGAACCGTTTTAAAACGAAACATTTAGATGTTTAAAATAATTGTGTTAAACGCTTGAAATGTTTAACGTAGAGGCACTAAACACTTCAAATGTTTTAAATTAAAACACATAGATTCAAAAAAACACTTCAACGTTTTATTTTAAAACGTTTGATAAAACACTTAAGTTTGTAGTGTGGGTTCAATATTACGATACAAATGTTTGTGTTATTGATTGGTCAACATATGCATATGCTGATTATTTAACCGCAGCATCGATCAACGTTAAGTTGGTTGGTGGTTATATTTCAATGTTTATACAAGATTTAAGGGACTATTATGGAGTACACTACAAACTCAAGTGTTTTATTTTAAAACACTTAAAGTGTTTAAATGCTTGTAGTCACTTTTTAAACATTTTAAAGTGTTTTATTTGATTAAACTACTTTAAGCGTTTAATACTAAAACACTTTAAGCGTTTAGTTTTAAAACATTTAATTTGTTTTGCATATAAAACATATTAGACGTTTTAATGTGCTTTAGATAAAATACATAAATAGATAAATAGTAAATATTGGTCCTTACCAAACTTATATGCGGTGCAACATACCAACATACTAACTATAATGACAAAATTGAAATATTTATATTTTTTAAGATTAAATACATTGATTATATTGGATTAATCGAATACATTGAATAATTGCCATGCGAAAATAAAATATAATTTCATTATTTTGCACAAATTACTCTAAAAAATGAAGTAAAATGCGATGCTGTTGAAAATGCAGTCCGTTTATTACAGTAATGTTCCATAAATACTGGCCGTTTGGAATATTCTTGGATCGCTATTTACGTCACTTGGATCGCTACGTTATCGCTATTCTATATTTCTATTCCTTCTGTTTTTTCAGAATTAATAAACAAAAACATGGGTACACTGTTTAAGAAAATACTGCAATTTTTAATACAAGCTTTGCTATATATGGCTTATGTAAAGCAAGTTATTATTAAATTGCGAAGCATATGTTGCATTAAAACTAATTCTAATTATAGTATAGAACAATACTTTTTTACTATGACAATTGGCAGAAAGCTATTTCATATTTTGCTTATGATCGGGGAATCAACTTTATTTAGAATTATTATTAATTATGTATTATTAATTCAGTGAAACTTGCTGGAATACAACAGCTCTACAGTTTAATATTTGAATCGTAAAATGATGAGTCGCTAACATTGCTCTGATATAACGTGATGTACGTTTGTTGACTTATGTAGAAACAATTTGATTTTGAGCATCAGTCATCTATAATATGATTGTTTAAAATTGTCAAATAATCTAATTGCTACGCGTTAGTAATCAAATTCATTAGCAAGATTTTCCATCGGAGTGAAGTTTTATCACAAATAATTTACTAAATTAATTGTGGATTATGTGTCAATAGATAGACACAAGTGAAGACTAGTCATCTTCTTCTCGCCGATACGAGCTTGTTATTCAATACAAGTATGTCTAGAGTAAAACAAATCAGTGATCACTAGAGAAACTAATTGTTTAAATCTGAATCTATTAAATATATGTTTATGTAAATTTTTTGTTTTCTTATACTTCGCTAGAAATGTAACCTAATTTTTGGTTTATATTAGCGTTGACATTTTTTGGTAGTTTATCTAGTCGACCCTGATGAGAATGATAAACTTTTTTAAAGTTTAAAATTTTCTCATTAGTTCAAAACTAGATCGGTCGAAAATTGTACGGATTGCAAAAAGTTTCATAATTTGCACCATAATTTTTTATATTCAATATTATTTTAAATTTCTACTCCTAGAAGTCTTACATATTCTTTCTCCACAATATCTTTGAAATCAAACTATATAATGAAAACGGTGTTGATAATCAAAAAACATAACTAACCCTTGCTTTGCTTGCATTGAATCGAAGTTATTGAATTTGGAAGTGATTGATTGAAAAAAAATGAAAAATTATAAAAAAATTGTATAACAAAAATTTTGAAGGATAAATTTATTGAAATATTGATTTGAAGGATTTAATTTTGAACATAATGAATTTACTTAGGCGCCAAGATTTTTTTATTTGATATAAAATCACTCACTTAAACGAATAAAACCAAAAAGAGTTGTATATCAGCCCCGGGGTCCAAAATACAGCCCTTGGAAAAATGCAAATTTCGTTCCTACTCCCTGTACAAGTTCTTTTTAAAAAAAATTAGATATCTACTATCAAAATATAAAGATAAAGTTGTTGGGAATGCTTTTTATTAATTTTCCAAAGTGGAAGAAAAATTTCATTGACAATTCTTAAAATTATTGGAAGTTGTGTTTGGTATACTTTGGTATACTAATCCTTTGAAAATTTTGAGATTTTTTTCTCATGTAGCGCGTTTGCGGTGAATACTGGAAAAGAAAAATTGACCAATACTCATTGTTTAACATCTTACTGATCTACAGTTAAATCGTATAATTTAATTGAAGAAAGCATTTTACGAAATATTGTGACAAAAAGTGAGGAAATAGACCTTTAATTATGTATAGTAGAATTTTTTTACAAACGAATACAAAAATTGGCTGTTCTGTACATATTGCGATATGCGCATGTGCGGAATTCAGTGTCTCGAATTAAAATATTAAAAAAACTTTTGGAGTCCCATGAAATGGACAAAAAAACGCATAAAATTAATAAATTACTATTGAAGTTCAAACAATTATAATATAAAACCAAAAACTATAGTAAAAATATTAATGATTTTGTAGGTAAATAACAAAATTATCATAATTCAAAATAATTATAATAAAAATAACGACGCCTATGTAAAAAAATATCACAACAAACAAATGGTACGAACTAGGAGTAGAAATTTAACTAATATAATTGTTTTGTAAACAAATTTATCCCAAAATAAATAATGCATCTCGTTTTACTTTTTGTCTCATCTTTTATCTTTTGCTGCGTCCTATCTGTCAAAAATTCGCTGGCAAAAAAGTTCTACTATACCTTCACCGATTTGTTTACTTTTTTCTTTTTTAATAAACATATTATAAAAACCATTTACCAACTTTACTATTTAATGTATCAATTATTCCTTTAAAAAATGCTCCACGAAACTTTCGAAATTCTAACTATTTTTAATAATACATATTACATATCTTGTGACTAATTGAAAATAAAAAAGATTTCATTAAAACAAAAACTATGAATAACTTTAAAAAAATCCCCTGAATGCATTCTAAATTTTATTAAAATAGCAAATAACTGAATAAAACCTTCGTAATGACGTCACACGATATTTTATGATGAAGCTGTTTATCTGTTTTTGCAAGAGAAATATTCAAATATGTAGTAGTTTTTGTTTTTATTTTATTTCACTGGAAAGAAATTATAGAAAATAACGATCGAAAACCACTATTATATGATTTTTAGCACTGCCTGTCAAATATTTAATTAAATAATATTTATAAATATATAAATATTAAATAATATTTAATTTTCGTTTTAATATCGAAATGATAATAATTTGAACGAAATAGGAAAAGACAGTAGCAATTACTTTAAAAACCTACATTCGATCAATTTAAAATTCGTAAAACGAAATATTTATGAGTTTTATGTATTTATGAATAAAAAAACAACAATTTTAATGTTATTAAAAAAAAATTTAAATAAAACAATAAAAAACATATACTAAGCCAGGATTCGAACTCGCAACCCTTAGATCATCAGTCGAACGCGATACCCATATTGCAATATGAACGTTACGCTCGTAGTATAGGGATAGACTCATGGCAATTATATCATGGATAAAGAAACCTTCCAATCTTCTATAAAAATTCAAAACAATTTATAATAATCAAAACTTATAAGCTTCTCACCAAAGATTTTTTTACTATTTTTTAAAATACTAAAACACAGCCTACAATTAACTTTTTAAAATAATATAACATTTCTGCTTAAAATAATATAACATTTCTGAAAAAAAATTTACATTTTTGAAAATAAGACGAAAACTGTGCTCTCAAAAATTACAAAAAAACTCTTTTGCACTACAAAAAAAATCACCTTTCATATGACCCTCCACAAGCTAGATCAAAAATAATTTTTTTTCAAAATTTCTACTTTAAACCCCCTCCAATGAACATTTGAAATTATAACAACCAAAAAAAGTTTTTTATTCGCCTATATATTAAAGTGTTACTTTATTACAGTGATTTGCGGCTTTAAAGTATCACTTTTCAACTATTTATTTTGTCGTCATAGCTACGTCCAAAAAAGTAAAACGCATTTGTATTTGTTTAAATTCTATGAAAAATAAATTTTTTATCAAAGCAACCCACAAATTCAAAATTTCATTATCCAATTAAAATAGTTGTTATCATTTGTTGTCATAGAATTTGGAAAAAATAATAAATATTTTTTCAAAGGTTACTTGTTCCACATTTTTTTATTTTAAGATTTATGAAAATTTATAATTTTAATTTAGAATAAACAACTTTTCTTAAAATATTTTGCTTGCGGCGAATAAAAAATAGTATATGATGCACGGACGTAAGCTATTTTGGACTTAATGTGGGTGCAAATCTCGGCTAGCGCCTCGATTTGCAAACTCCACATCCGTCCAAAATCTTTAGCTTTACGTCCTAGCATCATAATGTACTATTAGTTTCGATTTAACAAAATCCTTACACCCATGAATTTTTTTAAATTTTTTCTTTTGTAATGTTCGAAGTTAAGGGGGGGTACCAAAATAATTTTTACATTTTTGAAAATAAATCGAAAACTGTGGTTCGAAAATTGCAAAAAAAACTTTTTTGCACTACAAAAAAAAATCACCTTTCATATGACACCCTTTCATATGCCATGATCAAAAATAATTTTTTTTTCAAAATTTCTACTTTAAACCGCCTCTAATAAACATTTGATATTATAACAACAACAAAAAAAAGTTTTAGTTTCGATTTTTTTAAATTTTTTCTTTTGTAAAGTTCGAAGTTAACGGGGGGGGGGGGGGGGGGGGGGGACAAAAAAAACCACTTGTTTTTGATAATAACTCAAAAACTAAGCAGTCGAAAATTCAATAAAAATTTTTTTTGAAATACTTCCATTTTTTTCGATTTTTTAGACCAAACTCGATTCCTTAAAAAAAACTTTTGTTTTACTATAACCTTATCTATGTCCATAAAATATAGATAAAACCAAATATTTTAAACTTCAAGTTGATAGCACTTATAGTTTGTCAGTAAATTGATTATGTAGAAATTCGGACGGACACCGAAGTCTCACCAATAGGGTACCGTTTTTACTTTTTCAAAATATGGAACCTAAAGAGTAAAATTCACAATTTTTTATGCAACACGCAAATTTTTTGTATAAATTTAATTAAATTAAAGCAAACTAAAAAAATATTATCTGACAAACCACAGAATTATTTGGGCTACAAATTATTTTTATATTTTATGGAAAAAATTGAAGTTTTATTAAAAAAAATTTGTGTGTTGCATATTTATAAACAAACAAGTGCAACAATTTACTAACCTAAGAAACATCTACATTTAATACACTTTCACCTTCTTTTTTCCACTAACTAAATTCAATTAAATTTTCAATCACTACTACAATATAAAGAATTTTTTCTTAGATTATTTGAACATCAGACTCTTTTTGTTCTGATTGAAAAAAATACACTTTTTACACCCTTGCTATGCACAAAACACTTTTTTATTCTTATTAAATATTTTTTTTAAATAAAAATTAAACGTAAATGCACTGTAATATTTTTTCAACGTTATTTATACATAATTAACGCTTATACATAATTAACATTTAATTATGTATAAGCAAATTTTTATAATTTATTAATATATTGAATACAATAAATTTTACAACAATGAACAACCAAAAACGAAATGATTTGACAAAACGAAACTTGTTAGAATGAACATATGATTTATATTTTTTCTGTTTACATTTGGCAAAAAACGTTCCAAGAAATAGAAAGATAAAGGTGTGAAAATACTTTGTACAAATAAGACAAAACATAATTTCTTTTTTAAGGATAAAACACCTTGTTTCATCTTTTAAGAAAAAAAATTTCCTAGGTAAGAAAGGTAAGGTAAGAATTAAGATATATAAAACAATTCACAAACTGTAGAATATTGTAGATTTACATTTTTGTATTTAAATGATTTACATCCCGCGATTTTTGCTATTTTAATAGTATTGAAATAATGTGGACCTCTGAAATCATATTTTGGTTGTTTTGGGCAATGTAAAATGATTTGAAGGCATCTAGTTTTCATATCTGTCTAATATTTTTTACAAGTTTAGACTTGTAGGTATCAATTTGATGATGTGTTCTATCATTTTTTGGATTAAGTAACTCCAATGTGTCATGTTCAAGTATGTACTTTAAATTCATTTTATATTCACTTAAAATTCACTTAAAATTCACTTTGAATTAACTTTAAATTCATTTTAAATTAACTTTGAAATAACTTTAAATTCATATTAAGCTCAATTTAAATTCACTTAAAATTCACTTTAAATTCAATTATTTAAAGTGAATTTAAAGCGAATCTAAAGTAAATTTAAAGTGAACTTGAAGCGAATTGAAATTGAATTTAAAGTGAATTCAAAGTGAATTTGAAGTAGATTTAAAGTGAATAAAGTGAATTTAAAGTGAATTTAAAGTGAATTTGAAGTGAATTTAAAGTAAATATATAAGTTTAAATAAATTTATTATGTTTTTATGTTTTTAATAAAAGCGTTTTATAGATAACCGTTTTTTTTATTAAAATGTTTTAATTCCTTATAAGTGAATTGTTTTAAAACATTTAACCGATATTTAAACGCTTTGCAGATGGTTAAACGTTTTATTATAAAGCAGTTTAAATAATTGTTTTTCTAAAACAGATAAACCGTTTTAAAACGAAACATTTAGATGTTTAAAATAATTGTGTTAAACGCTTGAAGTGTTTAACTTAGAGGCACTAAACACTTCAAATGTTTTAAATTAAAACACATAGATCCAAAAAATCACTTCAACGTTTTATTTTAAAACGTTTGATAAAACACTTGAGTTTGTAGTGTAGATATGAATAAAATAACATGTGTTGGTCATAGCTTAGGTGCACATATCATGGGATTTGTAGGTGAATTCTTGAACTCAGCAATAAGAAGAATTATTGGATTGGATGCAGCCGGCCCACTGTTCACTGTACCAATTATAATTCCTGAAGAATATCGTTTAGAAAAATCAGACGCGCAACAAGTCACTCTTATCCATTCCTGCGACGGAGTTCTTGGAATCGGTTATCCATGCGGAGATCAAGATCATTTCGTTAATGGTGGAACTTTCCCACAGAGAGGGTGTAATTATCCGGCATTATATGATTCTTATCCCACGGTCAACGATCCAGTCAAATGTGCTCATTTTAAAGCTGTGAAGGCTATGTATTATTCTTTGTTGCCAAATAATAAATGTTATGGACTTAAATGTCAGAACTTGCAGTTCGCGCAATTGTCAAAATACTGTCGATACGTATGGACCTAATTCGCAAAAGTAAGCATCAAATGTAATCGAATTTATTTTAAAATAATTTTAATTTTTTTTTAGTATTAGCGGCAACTTTTATTTGGTTACAGGAGTAAAGTCAGCTGCATGTACAGGAGATTTTTATGACCCAAGTTTCTTCAATTCTCTTATAAACAAATAATTTTTTCGTTCTTGTTCTACTATTGTTTAACTTAATTATCTGTCCTGTAAAGTTTTATTCCAATAAAAAAAGCTTAAAAAATTAAACAAAACAATAAAAAAATGGTTTTTAAAAATTCTTTGACTTCTCATGACCTAGCACCAATTGTTTTTGCTGACATGTTAACTCAAAAATACTACACTGAACGATCTTTGACACATTATTGCACTGTTCAAATTGCAATGAGATGGTTTCATATTTTCGTTTAATATCGGATTATATTTCGTTGATCGTTCCTATAAGCAACTTTTAATAATTAAACAAAATCTGTTTATAGTATTGATTCAAGTTATGTTCCTCTATCCTTCTTCATCATTTAAGTTGTTTCATCGTTTCTTCTTATCTCACCTTTTGTACGCTTTCGCGGGTCTTGATTATCTTGTTTTCAGCAAACGGCCAATTAATTTTACGCAATATTTTATATTTTCTGATTATGGCAGCTCATTGATGTTCGAATTCATGTAAATTTCTGTGACACCATGATTTAAAATTACTGATACGTATGTTTTGGGTTAATGCTATCTGCTATTTTGTGCTCAGAGAATGACACATTTTTCTTAGCGAACATTAAAATGGTTCATTATTATTTTGAAACTAACGGCCAACCTCTTTATCGACATGCGTAAATAATTTGTCACAATAATTTGTTAGTATTATAAATTTGTCGATGCATGAAAAACCAAATGTACAACGTGGAAAAAAATTTGTACTAAATGGCATTTTCTTAAAACATTATGTGGGCTAGGAATTACTATAATACAAACAGTAGACGCCGGTCTCTGCAAGGATGATCTAGATATATTGAAGTTCAAGTCCAATCCCAGTCCAACGACAATCGCGATTACAGTCATCACAGTCCTTTGAGCTCGAAATCCACAACGGGCGGATTAGTTGCGCCTTAGCGGCTTGTCTGGTTCGGGATGATCAGGACGTCGACCAGCTCTATCTATTGGTCTGGATTTTTTAAAATTCGTGTCCCAAAACAAAGCAACGTGGTGCACACAAGAAATTCTGTTGGAACAAAAACCTTGAAAATCTGAGACAAATTAGGAACTTACAAAGCTACTTTTGAGTTGCCACGCAATTAAAGTTCTATAGCAGTGCAGGAGGGGGTTTAGCGGCAAATGAGGGCTGTCCCCGAAATAGTTTTCAGGTTTCATTATGTGGCTTTTTTATCTGCTGTTTTTGTAAGAATTTAAGCTTAAAGCTTCGTAAAGGTTCGAACTCTTGTGAACTGCCATAGTCTGTAAAAAAAAGTCAAAAATCTATATGGCAGAATCTGGAAGAACACCTTACCGATTTTACAATGTTGACTGATGACAGAGTACCTCTACCTTCCTTTCGAAGGCAGTATAGAGTCTTATTACCAACGATATATAGGACCGGTGTGTAACTGATTTACTATTGGACAGTGTGACTAACACGTGATGAAAAACGTGTTCTAGAGAGAGTTGTGAAAACTTGACCATTTTTGATTTTCCTGAAACTTGGCATATAAGTAGTATGGACAAAATAAAAAATACGGCTTATTTTAAATTTTTTTTTAAAGTTCATAGTTTGAGCATAGGGGGCATGAAAAATGAAAATTCTGCCAATCCGATGTAACTTTGAAATTAAATTGCTCAAGAACGGCTATACCGATTTCATCAAACTTTTTTTTATTTGATAGATGATTAATTAATCGTTAGAAAAAAAACTAATTTATTGTTTTTATAATTAGTTTTTAACTAAAAATATTAAAAAAACTTTTTTAAGGATGGCGCTAGGGTCAAAGATCAATTGGAATTTAATTAGTTTTTTTTTCTGAAAATAGTTCTATCTTTATTCTAAAATACATCAAATTTACAAAAAGGCTTAAATTCTTATTCTTGAGATATTTAATTTTAAAGATTTTTAGTACGGCTGAAATTTGAATTTTTCTTCATTTTTTCAAACAACTTTCATTAACAAAAAATTTTAAAATCAATTAAATTTTAACTTTTTTTATTTTTTAAATATAGTTCTAATCTTCCCCTAAAATCTATCAAATTTACAAAGAGGCGTTAATTCGTGTTCTTGAGATATTTAATTTTTAAAATTTTTAGTCCGATTAAAATTCTAATTGTTCATTATTTTCTCGAACTTCAGTGGTTAAAATTTTTTGATGATAAAAATTGTTCGAAAAAATATAAGAAAAATTAGAATTTTAAACTGACTAAAAATCTTTAAAATTAAATATCTCAAGAACACGAATTGATGCCTCTTTGTAAATGTGATATATTTTAGAGTAAGGATAGAACTATTTTCAGAAAAAAAATTTATTAAATTCCAATTGATATTTGACCCTAGCGCCATCTTTAAAAAAGTTTTTTCAATATATTTATTTAAAATTAATTATAAAAACAATAAATTAATTTTTTTTTCAAACGACTAAATAATCGTCTATCAAACAAAAAAAAGTTTTATGAAATCGGTATAGCCGTTCTTGAGCAATTTAATTTCAAAGTTACATCGGATTGGCAGAATTTTCATTTTTCATGCATGTTGGGGTGCCCCCTATGCTCAAACTATGCATTTTAAAAAAATTTTAAAATAAGTTCTATTTTTTATTTTGTCCATACTACTTATATGCCAAGTTTCAGGAAAATCAAAAATGGTCAAGTTCAAATTTCGACTTTTCCACCAGAATAGATCACGTTTTTCATCACGTTGGACATCTGAACAGAAAGATCACTTAGTGAAAAAGGTGTAGGAGTTGCGGTCTATTTCAGAATAGAGAGTCATGCAAAGCTGCTCTAGGTTTTTTAATTGTCTTGAGCTCAAGAATAGCATATCTCTGGTATGAAAAGAGTTCCATAGGGAGCAATTGGTAGTTTTTTGTTAAGTGTCACCCGTTCAAACTGTAAACTAATGATTATCATGTGAATATTTTGACTTATTATAAAAACGTCGAGAAATGCCAAAAGGTTAGGTCCGTTAAATTTGAAAATGATCTCATGAATATACTATCACGTCTTTCAGACGAAAGTTTATTTGACACCAACTTTTAAACCATTTCAATTAACCGTTAACTCAAAACTATATTTAAAATGCGTCTAAATTTGAGTTCTCTCAAACATTCAATATTAGCACACAATCAATACTCACATTAAAATTATATTTCAATAATCTAAAGCAACTAAACAAATCCTTTAAACTTATTATGCAAGTCAAATTTTTTTTACTTTGTTTATCAAAAACTTTCAAAAAAATCAATGAACCAAAGCTCATGCTAAAATTTAATCTTCAAAAAAAAAAAACAATAAAATTAAAATAAAACTTAATCTTATGTATTGTAAATTGGTTCAACGAGTGTTCATAATATCCGCTAATTTAAGTTTAGCCAACAAATATAAAATAAAAAACACAAAAAAGTTTAAAGAAAATTGAGCATAATTAGCAAAAGTAAAATAAAACTTAAAAGCTTAAAAGAAAAACTTTTGAATTTTTTTTTTGTGTTTGGTTTCTACGAAATTTATGATCATTGTTAATAGTTATTGTAATCGATTTAGAGATAAAGTAAAAAAAATCACTCAGTCATTTTGTATGTGAAAACTTAATTTCATATATTCAAAAGCTTTAAAGCTAATGAAAAAAAAACTATTTAAAGAAAACTTTTCCGAAAATAAAACAATAAGTAGGAAAAATTGTACGATTAGAAAATTACATTTTTGGAATAAGCAAAATGAAATGTAATTTTTTTTTGCATAAACCGGAATAGTGCAATTTAAACTCATGCGCCAGGTGGTGTCGTCTGGCTCTAATGCAAAATAAACTTTTTAGTTTTGGTATTTAAATTAAAAAAAAAATCAACAAAAAATCTTAGAAAACGGAAACTATATATCTCAAGTTTAAATTTTATATTTTTTTGGTCGACATATTATAGTTGAAATTCAAATGGAAAAACGCTTATTAAAATTGTGTTTCATATGCCATGGAAATTTCATTTTCAATTTCACATGTGTAGGAAAATATTTTGGGAAAATGCATAAATTATAGTTGAGACAAGGAGAAAATTTGTTTGTCTTTACTGTTTTGACTGTATTGACTATCTGGACTGTTTTGTCTGTCTTAAAAATCTTGACTGTCTTGACTTTCTTGGCTGTCTTGTCAGTCTTGACTGTCTTAACAATCATGATTGTCTTAAACGTTTCTAGGGATTTGAAAGTTTTGACTGTCTTGGATATGTTGAATGGGTTGAAGGTTTTGGCTTTCTTGACTGACTTGACTGTCTTGACTGTCTCGACTATCTTAACTGGCTGGACTGTCGTGACTGTTTTTTGGCTGTTCTGACTATCTAAACAATCATGACTGTCTTGATTGTCTTAAATGTTTTGTATGTTTTGAAAATTTTGGATGTCTTGAATGTGTTGAATGTCTTAACTGTCTTGATTATATTGACTGTTTTAACTGTCTAGCCTGTCTTGACTGTCTTGGCTATTTTAGCAATCATAAATGTGTTAAATGTCTTGACTGTGTTGACTGTTTTGATTATCTTGACTGTCTTAACTGTTTTGACTGTCTTGACGGTCTTGGCTGTCTTCACTGTCTTGACTGTGTTGACTGCCTTGAATATGTTGACTGTTTTGATTGTCTTGACAGTCTTGAATATCTTGACTGTATTGACTGTCTTGACTATCTTGAATGTCTTCACTGTCTGCACTGTCTTTACTGTCTTGACTGTCTTGACTGACTTGACTGTTTTTGACTGTTTTGACTGTCTTAACTGTCTTGTTTTCTTAACAATCATGACTGTCATGATTGTCATAAATGTTTTGTATGTTTTGAAAGTTTTGAATGTTTTGAATGTGTTGAATGCGCTGATTGTCTTGAATGTGTTGACTATGTTGATTATCTTGACTGTCTTGACTATTTTGAATATCTTCCCTGTTTTGACTGTTTTGACTTCTTGGGTTTCTTAACAATCATGACTCTCTTAATATATAATAATTTGAACTTTTAAGGAAACTTTATTTGCACCGGATAGCTCAAACACTATTATCAAACTAAAAACACTGAATTTATTTGCAAACAAATCATCACTTGGAAATCCCTTTATCATTCTCGAATCACAGAATTACAAAAAAATACTATTAATAGCTACTGACATGAAAATAATTTAATCAAACCAAAATCAAAAAAATTATACAAAATAAAATTTATAAGCTTACATTTATTGGTTTCTTCAATGTTGTCTTCCAACATCATAAGTATGGCTTGACTTTTTTTTTCATCAATACAACATGTAAATGGATATAACCACCATCACAAACAAAATCCTTCATAATATCCCCAGACTGAACAACAACATTTTCTTCACTCTCCAAGTGTTCCATCTTCCAGTATCCCTGTACAACCAACGACACATAACTACCCTCAATTTTTCATAAGTTGTCCATTTCCAACCATATACACAACTCTAATTAATTATCAATTACTTGCAAATAGTGATTTAAGTACACCAATCTTATGAACTGCAAAGTAACAGAGCACCCAAAAATACTTTTTCCAGATGCGATTCATGTATTAAGCAATTTAACATATTATCATTAACACTGCATGTATAAGTAAAAACCAAAACGTTCAGACAACATTGCTTTTTTCACACTTTTATTTTTCTTCACAAAAAAAAACTCAAGCCTTGATTTTTATATTTTTTCCTTTTCTTTTTTCTTTATTCATTTTTTTCATTTAATAAAAGAAGACAACTTCCACTACAGCACATAACAGATAAATAAATAACAAGACTTGATAGCACAAAAAAAAATTATTTAATATATCATAAAGAAAAACTTTTCATTACAAATTGCACTATAATATTTATTTTAATTTATCATAAAAAAACTGTTCAAAAAATTTTCACTATTTTATTTTCAATTATTTTAATTTTCATGCATGAATAATTTAAACTAAACAATAACTTTGAGTTTTAAAATTATACTATCTGAATTTCTTATAAAAATTCACATTTTTATATTAAATTTTCTTCTTCTGTTTCCCCTTCCAATCAACATTTCTCCAACGTATAAAAAAAAACATTAAATCCAACATGGGATTGGGGTACAGCATTCTAATGTGACAATATGTTGAAAGGAACTTCGCTAACGTCTGGCTGAGGTACCACTGTTATAGGATGTCCAATCAGGAAATGTGCTGGAGTTAGTGGATCTAATTCATCTTCCGATAGTATAGACATCGGTCTGGAATTCAGCAGTCCTTCAATCTGTACCAGCAAAGTATGGAGCTCTTCTTGTGTTTGAACATTTCCTCCAGTTACTCTTTCTAAGTGCGTTTTAGGGGATTTAACTCCCGCTTCACGAATACCACCAAAATGTGAAGCATGTGGTGGTATAAAATCCCATTCAACTTGATATTTCTTTAAAATAGAAGTGGATATTAAGTTTATATTGTGTTTCAAAAATATATTTATTTCTTTTAATTTTCTACGTGCACCCCTGAAATTTGTCCCATTGCCAGAGAATAAATCGGTACTGACACCTCTTCGGCTAAAAAATCTGTATAATGCGCCTAAGAACGCATCGGTGGTTAAATCGCCTACTAACTCTAAATGGATTTTGTGCTAAGACAAACTATCAAATATTTATAACATTTTTGATGCCGTTGTCCTCGACCACGTTTTAAATATGTTTTTATTGGTCCAGCAAAATATATTCCTACTTTTAAAAAGGGTCGAATAAGTTCTACTCTTTCTTTTGGTAAGTTGCCCATTAGCTGATTTTCAGTCTTTGGCCTTTGTTTGATGCAATGTACACAACTTCGAATTATCGCCTTTATTACATCCTTATCTCTAATGATCCAGTATTTTCTTCGGATGAAACTTAACAGCAATGAAGCACTGTAATGAAAATTTGATCTATGATACTTCATAATGATTAATTTCGACAAATCACATTTGGATGATAGGATTATAGGATGTAAAGTATTATAAGGAGCCTAAACTCTTTCAATTCGGCCACCAACTCGTTAAACATCTGCATTGTCGATAAATGGATTAAGAGCCTTAAGGATGCTTTTACAAGAAACAAAATTGGTTTTGGTTATGATTTTAATTTCTTCCTTAAAAGTTTTTATTTGTGAATGTCTCAAAATTTCCAGTTCCGCCGCTTGCCAATCAGATCTTGTTATAACTTTTGATGTCGTAGTTGGATTTTGGCACAATTTGATAAACTTACGTAACTTAGTGAATATATTTACGATTTGATCGTAGCTGGAATATCGTTCCATCAATTCTACAATCACGGATTTTGAATTAGGATCTTTAATAGCCATCATCATTCGTATTTCTTCTCTGCGCTCCAACCTACATGATTCAGCTTGTTTTGGTTTTATTTTTGACCAGCTTTCCATCTCATTCCTCAGAAATGTTGAGTCATTCCACCAAAGGTGATGGTTTTTAAGTTCTATAGAACTTAAACCTCTGATTGCACAATCAGCTGGATTAAGTTTAGAGCTAATGTGATTCCATTTATTTCTCTGCATCACTTCTAAGATCTCACTAGTACGGTTTGCCACATAGGTTTTCCATCTACGAGGTGGTTCTGATAGCCAATCAAGTACTATGGTGGAATGAGTCCATCCAAATATTTTGAGATCAGGTATCTTTAGTTGTTGTAGGATGTGTTTTAATAGTGTAGCTAATAGTAAAGCACCATTTAGCTCAAGACGTGGTAGCGAAACATTTTTTATTGGAGCAACTTTTGTTTTGGCTACTACCAATGTCGATATATAACTACCATTATATCGTGTTCTTAGGTTAACGGCAGTTGCAAATGCTATTTCACTTGCATCGCAGAGTCCGTGAAATTGATATTCTTCATCAGATAAAAACAACCATCTAGGAATTGTAATACTTGAAATCTGATTAATTTCGTTGCGAATATTCTGCCATTGGTTTTGGATCTCAGTTGGTAATTTTTCATCCCATTTTAAATCTAATAACCACAATGCCTGAAAAAAAATTTTTATTTTAATGGTAAATGGCGATATCAAGCCTAGTGGATCGAAAATCCGACTGGCTTCCGATAATATTGTTCGCTTTGTTTAGGGAATGATTTTGGAAAGAGTGACATGGTAACTGATATGATCAGTAGCTGGATCTGAATCTGTGGAAATTTTTTTTGGCAATAATGCAGTCAATTCGGATTTATTCATTTTGCTTAAAAATTCTGGTGTGTTAAAAAACCATTTTCGTAGATTAAATCCAGAGTTAGCTATTATATTGGAGACATCCCTTGCTAATTTAATGAATTCTGCTATTAAACTTGCTCCTGTCACCAAATCGTCCATATACATGTCTTGTAATAAAGACTGTGATGCTTCGGAATATTGAGAAAAATTTTCTTTCGCTATTTGATGAATGACTCTTATGGCAATATATGGTGCTGCAGACATCCCATAAGTCAATGTTTTTAATTCATAATGCTTTATTTTTGTATTTGGTGTTTTGCACTGGGGTGTATCCAAATTAGTCGATACATTTTCTCTGCATCTGCTGTAAATACTATTTTGTAGAACCGAAAACGTAGTAAAATATAAGCTAAAAGATTTTGTAATGTTGGTCCTATTAATGAATTGTCATTTAGTGAATGACCAGAGCTTGTTTTGGCAGATGCATCGAATACGACACGTAATTTTGTTGTTGTGGATGTTTCCTTGGGTAGTGAAATCCGAAATTCTACGTCCACGCCGTGCTACCTGGGTAATGCTAACAGAATTAGGTTGGTGTAGTTGAGAGGGGCAGAGTAAATACTGCTTATACTCAATGATTCTGCACCATGGCGAGTCATTGGCGCCACAAAACCAATGCAACTCAAGCGTCTGTTCTCCATGTTAGGGGCGGCTTGGAGCGGGCGTCTGTCTTGGATCAAGCGGCTCGCTATATAAACGTGTAGCAAGCGTCTGTTCTCCATGTTAGGGGCGGTTTGTAGCGGGCGTCTGTCTTGGATCAAGCGGCTCGCTATATAAACATGTAAAAAGGTTGTTTCTGGTGACCTAAAGATGCAGAACGAACCCATTCACGAAAATTTGGGTTGGGCGAAGGGCTAACACCCCATTTCCGTAAAAAACTACTTGTCATGAATTCTGTACACAGGCCTCGGATTATCTCGGATTCACTATTAGAACGACCTCGGAAACTGTACCCGGACTACGATTTAAAAATGGGAACCTGGAACGTGTTAAGCCTTAGAAGACCAGGAGATCTACTGAAACTTACAAACCAAATCAATAGCTATACACTGGATATAGTGGCGTTACAAGAACTAAGATGGCCAGGGAGTGGAATCCACGAAACAGCCAAAGGATACACTCTCTACTATTGCGGTCATGAAAACGGAGGAGAATTTGGAGTTGGCTTTCTCACACATCGTCGCGTGAATCAACATGTTATCGACTTTCGCCCAATTAATATGCGGATATGCACAATGAGAATCCGCACGCAAAAATTTAATGTACCGATCATCAATGTTCATGCACCTACTGAAGACAAAGCAGATGACATTAAAGACCTGTTCTTCCTAGAACTCGAAGAAGTCATCAATAACATCCCGCGGCACGATATAAAAATCGTGGTAGGTGACTTCAATGCGCAAATTGGTAGAAGTGCAGAACTTAAAACACATGTCGGCCCTAACAGCTTGCATCATGCTAGTAACAATAACGGCTTTCGCACAGCTGAACTGGCTATGATGTATGATCTAGTAATATCTAGCACTTTCTTTCCTCATAAGAGAATCCACAAAGCAACGTGGAAATCAAATGATGGAAGAACTGAAAATCAAATCGATCACGTCATGATTTCTAAGAGACACTCTACAAGTGTAACTGACGTTCGATCATACAGAGGTGCTGATATGGACACCGATCATATGCTTGTCATCTTTAAGTATAAGTGCAAATTATCATCTACATTTAATAGGCAAGCAAAAAAGACCGTGCGCTGGAATGTCGAAGCATTTAAACACCTGGAAACACTGAATAGATATCAGGAAATTGTAACGCAAAACATAGAAGAGCATGACATCCCATCTGAGATGCCATTAAACATACAAGAAGAATGGCAAACGCTTCAATCAACCATCATATCCGCAGCACAAACTACAATCGGAAAACGACCACCGAAATCACGTAACGAATGGTTTGATGCCGAGTGCCGCGAAAGCATTGAGCACAAACAAAAACTGCGAGAAAAATGGTTAACAAGAAACACCCGAAGCTCCCAAACTGATTATCTATGCGCCAGAAAAGCCTCAGCAAAACTCATACGGAAAAAGAAACGCGAACACATGAAGAGCTGCATCGAAAACATCAACCAACATGCGGCTAATGGAAATTCGAAAGAGTGTTTTGCCAATGCGCGGAATCTGACCAAAGATTTCCACCCAAGATCTACAGTCATCAAAAATGGAAACAACGAGCTTACAACAAGTGAACGTGATGTGCTGGAAGTATGGCGATCCCACTTTCAAGACCTACTGAATAGGACGAACGAAGTTCATCCTATTCGAGCAATTGCTCCGTCAAGTGAGGAGATTTTTGTCCCTTACCCAACAATAGAAGAAGTGGAAGCTGCCATCAAAAAATTAAAAAATGAATGGAAAACAGCTCTCATTGTTCCGCTACATAAAAAAGGTGACCGCCTAAAGTGTGCAAATTATCGTGGAATCGCACTGTTGAACACTGCATATAAAATACTAGCTAATGTCGTACTCGCTCGGCTCATCCCGTTTGCCGAATCTATCATCGGCGACTATCAGTGTGGTTTTCGTCCCAACCGTTCAACCACAGATCAATGTTTTACCTTAAGGATGATTCTGGAAAAATGTTGGGAGTACAACATCAGCATTCACCAGCTCTACGTTGATTTCAAGCAAGCATATGATAGCATCATCCGCGACAACCTCTGGTCTGCACTCATATGCCTTGGTATTCCAGAGAAACTTGTTTCTCTGTGCAAACTCACAACATCGGGATCAAACTGTAGAATAGTAATCGAAGGGTCAGTTTCTGACTCTTTTGATATAACATCAGGTGTTCGACAAGGTGATGCACTCGCACCCGTACTATTTAATTTGGCGCTTGAGTACGCGATAAGAAAAAGCCGCATTGAGACACAAAACTGTATATTTAACAAATCTAGTCAAATTCTTGGCTATGCAGATGATATTGTGCTTCTCGGACGTAGAACAAGCGATATCAAGGATAGTCTCTCTCGGCTTGAAAGAAATGCTAAACGACTTGGATTATGCATTAACACCGGCAAGACTAAACTATTAACAACATCCAGGAATAAACCTCCCGGCAATCTGAATACTGGCGACTATGAAGTGGAACGTGTGGAAAACTTCAAATACCTCGGGTCTGTAATAACATCGTCAAATGACATGCAGGCAGATATTAAAGCTCGTGTCTCAGCCGCATACAGAGTTTTCTACGCATACTCAAAACTTTTGCGATCTAAACATCTTTCGCAGTCGTGCAAACTCACACTTTACAAAGCATTAATTCGACCTGTGCTTACCTTTGGAAGCGAAAGCTGGACACTGACTTCCTCCGATTGTAGAATTTTATCAACATTCGAGAGGAAAGTCATACGAACAATTTATGGTCCATGTAAAGTTGCTGAAAATCAGTATAGAATCCGAATGAATCATGAAATCAGACAGCTTCTTGGAGGCTGCGATGTAATCGGATTCATTAAATCTAACCGGATTAGATGGTTTGGTCATGTAGAAAGGGCACCATTAGATAGAATGATTAAAAAAGCGTCCCAACAACAACCAGCTGGTGTTCGTCGAAGAGGAAGACCTAGACAACGCTGGCGTGATGACATCATCCAAGACCTTCGTGATATAGGATGTCGAAACTGGGGTCAACTGGTCATGGAACGAGACGATTGGAAGCTGATTGCACAGACGGCAAAATCCCTCCATGGGATGTAAACGCCAGAGAGAGAGAGAGGATGTTTCCTTCCAGACGCCATGATGAGGTAGGTATATATATTTACAAGGATCAATTGGAGGATCAACTTCCGTCATGTGTCCTAGTTTTATGTACTCTTCCATAAACTCTACATATCGTTCCTGTAAACTGGTTTTCTTTATAAACTTTTTCTTCATACTAAATAATCTTTTGGTGGCAATGTTTAAAGATTCTCTCAATTCACTCTTCTCTTCCTTAAATGGTAGTTTCACCATGTAATGGTTATCCGATAGCTTCTTTGTGGTTTGTGTAAAAAGATCTTCGCAATACTGATGTTCAGGTGGTAATATTGGTGGTGGAAATACTTCCTCTGTTTCCCAAAATTTTTTCAGAGTTCTATCGAGATTGGTATCGTCAATCATTATGGTATTGCAGTGACCATATTCTTCGATATGTGGTAGGCTTGCTGTTAAGATCCAGCCAAAATGAGTATTTGATGTGTAAATGGTGTTGTTGGAATCCTTAAGTTGTTCCGGCTTAAGGAGGTCAAAGAATTTGTCGGCTCCAATGAGTATATCAATTTGCTGCTTCTCCTCTAAGAAGGCCTTTCAAGTATTAAAATTTCTGGGCTGGGTTAAGACTTGGATTTTCATGGATTGTCGATGAATATAAATTGTATAGAAAGATTGCCATTCTGTGTAACTGCCGTAGAATGGTGCGATATTTATTTTTGGAAGTTTTACTTCAATGTTGGTGGTACGTGTCAAATCACTTTGTGTAGTATTAATCTCTATAGAGGTATTTCCTGCAGCTAAATTAAAACCTCTTATCAACTTGTTCAAGCTGGCAACCGTATTGTAATACTTTTCTTCGAATTCTTATTGTTGGATTTCATCCACGGGTCTTAAGTCGGTAATAGATTGCTCAATTTTGATGAATTCTGTCAACTTAAGACATCTACACGACGTAATCGAGCTTGCAATTGCTCTATATCAACCAACGATGCATCAATTTGGCTCTGAGCTTGTGCATATTTAAATATCTTTGTTAAAGAACCTTTTATATTCGAACGACGTTTAAGCAATGTTTCGATTCGATTGTTTTATCAACACGTGATCACTTTTTATTTTATTTATAAAAAACTATTGTCTTAATCACAAATAGTAAAAAGTTTTCACTTACTAATTTATCCGGTAATTTCTAGTTGCTTTCCACGTGCCAATTTCTCTTGAGGTGTTGTATATCAAATTAAATTCCGGTTTGAAGGACCAATGTCTCAGTAGGATTAAGTAGTGGACTGTATATGCTGGAATATCCAAATATATGAAAAATCCTCAAAACAATAAATCCTCAATAATATCCTCTTTTATTTCAATATATTTATAGATGTATATGATGAATGTTGCTTCCTTACAAAATGTTTTTATTATAATTTTGGAATAATTATTAATTATATCTATGTACAAAATATTAGATGATTATTGCTTGACAGCTGATATAAAAAGAAAAAATATTTTATCAGATGATATATATTTGCGCGGTAACAATTTTACGTAATTACATCATCTGGCAATAATTTGGTAATGGTATAAAATCAATTATAATTACAACCATAAAAAAAAATAATTTTGAAATTTCAATTAATTCTAAAGATTACATTGGCTTAATTAAGTTATTAATAATATTTAATGCAAAATTATTTGATATTTTTAGAGTCTTCATTTTCATCTTGTAAATTCATCTTCATCTTCTCAAACAACTGTCTTTATTTTTTTGACTATCTTCACTGTTATGACTGTTTTGACTGTTCTGACATTTTTAACTGTCTTAACTTGTAATGAAGTGTCTTCATTGGGGAACCAATGAAGCGCATAGGCTGCGTACCTTGAGATTAATAACGCCGCAACGACTAGAGCTCAGTCATCGTGGATTTGATAGAGATATACCTGCCTCTTCATAACAAATACAGAATTGTACGCAAATTACGTAATGAAAACTGAAATTGAAAGAAAGCAAGTGGAAAAAGGAGACTCTGGCGACCCCTTTGGCGAAAGAACCGCAATCCACACCTCCAACCCCCTAGACTACTACTCATTCACACGCTTTCACGCCTCAGACACGCACTCACACACACACACGCAACCACAATCATCCCACATTCATACAATCTCGATACAATCCAATAACCTTGAATAACGTTCCAACAAACAAAATTACATCACTCATTTTTTTATGACACATCATAATCAATATAAAAAAAACAGCAAATGACTGTATACTGATTCATTACACAGACTCAGTTTCACAGAGTATAAGTGGTAATAATTTTTTTGATTTTATAAAGTTAATATGTATTATTTACCATAAATATGAACCGAAGATCTTTAAATTGTTTAGTTCATAAACGTATTGATGAGGTAGCTGAATTGAAAATTAGTAGAAAATTAATAATAACTCACGCACACGCATCTCATGAAACCTCCTCCCCCATTCACACTCGGATACACACACGCATTCATACTCTTTCATACCTCAGAGTTAAATTAAAATTAAATGTGACTCACCCAATGGTCTATGTCTATCCCACTCCTATCTCCTCCCTGCTCGGATTAGCCACACATCTTCACCAGGCGTGCGGGGGCTAGATGGATTATTCAATTACCGCAGCAGTAGTTATTTCAAGCAAACGAATCGAGGTTGTCAGAGGTATAATTAAAAGTTCAATTCCCGTAGCGGTCCGTATGAATGGAAATTATTGTTGCCAAAAAAAATATACATAAACTGTTCAATTTCCAGTAATGAATTTCAAAAGTTGCGTTAAATGTTGCCTCAAATTTACATAAACCATGCAGCTGCAGTAATGAATGCATACATAAGACACACTCCCAGTAATGAATTGTAGAAAGTTGAAATAAATGTTGCCTCAAATTTACATAAACCATGCAGCTCCAGTAATGAATGCATACATAAGATACATTGCCAGTAATGAAGTTTAAAAAATATGAGATATCTTTCCAGTAATGAATTTTAAAAAGTTGAAATAAATGTTGCCTCAAATTTACATAAACCATGCAGCTCCAGTAATGAATCCAAAGGTTGCGGTTGGATTAGTAGGAACTAGGTCCAATGGACGAAGATGTTTTCTCTCCCGCAGTGCAGTATGTCACTCCATCAAGGATTGATGCACGAATAATTTTCTTCTCATAAATTTATTAAATTCAACACGAAAAGTGATTTTTAACAACAAATTAAATTTATTAGCAAACATTAAATTCAAGAACGACTAGACACATTCTTTACTGTTATTCTTATCTAGTAATTAAATTGCACTACAAGTTCAAAATTAACAGTCAATACAAACGAAAAAATTTAATAAATTAACTATCATAAGACAAATACAGACACATAGCATATTTTAAGTTCTTTAACATATATAATTTTTTTCTATTTCTTAATTCCTTTCTTTTGTTTGTTTTCAATTTTAGGTTTGTTTTATATTGTGGCTAAGCACGTAGGCTTGCTTTATTATATTTAATAAACTATTCTTTTAATGATGTAAATGAATGTATAAATACATGCATGTAATAACCAAGATCAATCTCCTTAGGAGTAAGGATTTGTTCACGTTATTTTTAATAGGTATCTACCGTAACTCAAAATATCACAGTTAAATCTATTTTATAAACAAGAATTGTTCTCGTATTATTTTTAATAGGAAACTACCGTAAATCACAATATCACCGTTTAATCTATTTTATAAGCAAGAATTTTCATATGCTATTTATTAATGATTTAATTTATAATATCCCACGGCATCATTGTCTAAATTGAAAATCACAAACGGCAATATCACGGTTCGAAAAGTTCTAATCAACAAAACAAAAAAAAATTCTAGTGAACAATAGTAGTCAATTGTATAAACGTTAAAATAACATATGGTATCGGGGTGTAAATACACTATCACAGAAAACTGATTTGTTTGGTTTAACTTTTCAGATTGAACCTTTTAGATCTTTCTAATAATTGAACCTATCATAACACCAAAACAGCGACCCTTTTATTACGTTGCATGATAATTAAAACAACGGATCGCACTTCACCGCAACTCAAGGACATATAATATTCTTTTAAAGATTTATCTTTTATAACAACAGTATTACTCAAGGACATATAATGTTCTTTTTTTTTTAATGATTTATGACAAAAGTATTAGAAACACAAAGTTTATACGTTTTACACTTGCTTCACAAGGTTAATTTAAATCATAAAAAATACCTTTATAAAATAACTGTCCAGTTGATTCGGATGATGTAAGGTTCTCGAACGTGGGTGGAGCACTCTCTTTTAGGTTCACTACCATCTTACTAACCTTCCTGATATGTATCACAACCCCCGTAAAACTTTACCGATACGTAAAAATTAAGTATAACATACACAAAAATGAAATGAATTATTCGATGAAAATACAGGCGTCCATATTTTTATATTGATTTTAAAACAAAAATAAACGTCAAGTCATTCAACGACAACTAATTCAATCATCGGGACAAAAAATCGAATTAATATCTATCGTGGAAAATGACAGACTGCTATTCACAATAGGATTAAGAAAAACTACGAGCGTTTATACTGGTAGTAAATTTATGTTTTGTTTTATAAAAAAAATCTAACCATCTAAACTAACTAACATACACTGCGACTAAACATCTTCGTTACATCCTTAGTAACTATACCCATCAAGGAATACGAACTGCCAGTTTGTAACAGAAATTGAAAAAAAAAACAAAAAGTTCAAAGAAAGATATTGCTTGAAAGATATTAAAACATTTGAATGAATTAAACATGGAGTGCGTTCGATTACTAAACGAAATATTAATCATTTAATGATTGACAGATGACAGCGTTTGAGAACTTAAAAGACCGATTTCATTTAAATTTTCATTTAATGAAACCAGGCCTCTTTTCCTTTACTTTTAAATGCAGTAAAGAGCATATTTAAGTTTTAATGAAGTTTGTTTTTTTATACAAAAAAAAAATTTCAAATCGAAAACCGTAAAAATTCTGTTTTATAATTTTTAATGAATTTAGCAAATTAGGTATTACGAATTAATTGTATTACAATGATTTTATATATAATAATTAATTCTCAATAAAAAAAAATATAAACAAAATGGATGAAAATTTTGAAATAAGTGAGAGATAAAACCAACAGCTCCTATTACCAATTACATTTAACGATTGAAAATAAAATTAATTAATAAGTTCATGCAACCAATTCGATCACCAGTCTACTACATAAAAAACTGTTTTTACTGTCTTGGCTTTCTTAACAATCATAACTCTCTTAATTGTCCTAATGCCCAAAATACATGAGCAGAAAGTCTGCACGCAGTGCTGCATGCATATCTGCATCTAAATTAAATGTGCAGAATTTTTATATATTTGACGTGCAGATTTTCGTAACAATGTCAGATTGTGTTCTTACGTATTATGAAATAGTTATAAATGAAAAATGTGGCAATTTAAAGAAAACTGTCTTTTTAATTAAAAGATAGACGAAAATAATTGAATCATTGCCTGTAACAACGTTTATGTCTAAATTAAAATTTAAGTTAAAATTACATATACCACTGTTTCCGTTAATCCTTTTCCAAAAATTTATTTACTAACAATATTAGTTTTAATGATTTTATAATTTGGATTATTTAGAATATTTGAATATCTTTATAAACAAATAATCATTACAAAAATAATTTCATTTTCAAAAAAATATCATTCATTTTTATTTGATTTATAAAAAAAATAATTCATTTTCAAACAAAACGTCAAAATCATCCATTTTTATCTGAGTTTTCAAGTAGTTTTTGTTTTTTTTATTGTGGTAGCACTGCCTCTGTGCAGCAAAATTAGAATTAGAGATATCTTGCAGAATTTTTCTGCATGCAGAATTTACATGTAATTGCTCTCATATAACAACACATGTTCTTATTTCGCTGCATGCAGAATTGTATGGACATGTATTTGGACCATAAATGTTTTGTATGTTTTGAAATTTTTGAATGTCTGGAATGTGTTGAATGGCGTGACTGTCTTGACTGTCTTTACTGTTTTATATTAATAGACATTTATTTATCAATTAATGATAATAATTACAAAACAAATTGACTCAACAATAAATTACTCAATTTTGACAAAATTTTACAATTTTTTATTAAAGATTTTGAAACCGGTTTCACATTGTATTTCATTCGGCAGCTGATTAAATTCTTGCTATCCTATGTATAGCAGTTGGTTTTGTGATGTCGACTTCAAGTAAAGTGGTAAGGAGAAATTGTCATTGTTTATCAACTCATAACACAGCCACACAAAAAAAAAAATGTTTCTGACCTGGAGGTCTCACTATGTGTACTATAAGTTTTTGGGGTCGCTGAATGAGAATCTGGGGTCAGTTTTATCCCAGCACATCTGGGTTCGGCCATAACCTCAAAATATGCCCTAAAATTTACTATATTTCTTAGAACTGCTAACCGTATGGCTCGATGACCTCTTACTCAAATAACTATATGTCCCCATTGTCCCATAACTACATAACCTCATAACCACTTACTAACATAACCCTCAAACCCGATAACGAAGTTTCTGACGTGGGGGCCTGAAAATGTGACAATGTGTTTTTGGGGTCGCTGAATCTGAATCTGGGGTCATTTCTATTCCAGACGTCTGGGCTTGGCCAAAACCTCAAAATATACCCTTAAATTTACTGTATTTGTTCAAACTGTTAACCGTATGGCTCTAAAACCTCATAATCATATAACACAATGACGCAATTGTTGTACATTACGTTAATTTGCGGTATGTACATATGCAGTCTGAGTGCTGGCATTCCAAGTTTTCTTTCGGTATACCCTTTCGTGCGTCTGCATCCAGGGCACCTCCTCGCGGTGACGGCGGGCAACGGAGTATGCCCGTTATCCGGCAAAGTCCCTGGATTACGGCTTGCATGCCATCATGGCAGACGCGCGTAAGTACATTACGATGCAGAGGAATATCGGAGCCTCAGTATCGGCGGTTGGTCAGGGTGAAAAAGCGGGCCCGCAGGCGTCGTCATCATGTGACCGAAACTCTACATTGGTTGGTGACTTGGCCACTGTAAAGTCCAATGCTACAAGAAAACGAAGAACAAAGATCTTGACAGAGCACACTTCGGAATCGGAGCACAATGTGTTCTGTCATGTATGCTCAAAATTTGAAGTTACTTCTCTGCGAAAAGTTATTGATGATCGTATTCAAGAGGTTTACAGGAATATGTTTGGGTTCAATATGGATGAGTCTGGAATTGGAAGATGGGCCCCAAATATCATCTGTAACTCTTGTCGCAAGGTATTTGATAGATGGAGTCAGAATAAAAATAGACAGAGCGTCAAGCTTTCCAGACTGGCAATTTGGAGTCGTCCTTCAAGTATTGAAGACTGTTTTTACTGCTGCAATGTAATAAGAGGGTACAACAGTAAAACAAAAAGCAAAGTTGTTTACCATAATGTTTCATCTGTCATACCTCCAGTATCTACATCAATAGATGACAAAATAAGTGATAATCCCAATGACATGCGATCATATGAAATCGATGCTAATAACATCGACATCGACGAAGTAATAGATATGGAGATTGAATCAGAATCTGACAATGTTGTTGAGACAGATAGTGATACGGAGGATCGCACGTGTCCTAAGAAACCGCCATTAATATCGCAAGTTGTGTTGAATGACCTTGTAAGGGATTTGGGATTACCAAAGGATGGCTCAGAATATCTGGCTTCCTTCCTGAAAGAGAGAAATCTACTTGAACCAAAAACAAAAGTAACCTTTTACAGAAACAGAGAGATGAAATTTCGGCAATTTTTCACTACAGATAAAGAACACGCTCTTGTTTACTGTACATGTATAGAGGGTCTAATGAATGAACTTAAGCTTAATTGTTATGATCCCAAAGAATGGAGACTTTTCATTGATTCATCTGTTCGAAGTATAAAAGCGGTCTTACTGCATAACACGAATGTTTATGCTCCTATTCCCCATTCTGTCGTTATGCAAGAAAAATATGAGAACATGAGAATTCTACTGGGGAAAATAGATTACGAAACACATAAATGGCAAATTTGCGGAGATTTCAAGATTTTAACAATTTTGCTTGGACAACAGTCAGGATTTACCAAATTCCCATGTTATCTATGCCTGTGGGATAGTCGTGATCGTGGAAATCATTATGTGATGAAAAAATGGCCGTCCAGAATATCTCTCACCCCTGGTTCTCGGAATGTTATTCACAAGCCGTTAGTTGATACAAGCAAAATTTTACTCCCACCCCTTCATATCAAGCTTGGCCTAATGAAGCAATTCGTCAAAGCTCTCAACAAAGATGGAGACTGCTTCACTTATTTCGTAAAAAAATTTCCAAAAATGTCTGATGCAAAGTTAAAAGAAGGTGTTCTTGATGGTCCTCAGATAAGAACGATGTTTCGTGATCCAGCCTTTACTGGTACGATGGATAAAAAAGAAAAAAAACGCTTGGCTGAGTTTTAAGGAAGTTGCTCAAAATTTTTTGGGTAACAAAAAAAGCCCTCATTACGAAAAATTAGTTACAGAAATGATCTCAAACTTTGGAAAGCTTGGATGCAACATGAATATGAAAATGCATTTCCTTGATTCTCATCTTGACAAATTTCCTGAGAACCTTGGGAATTTCAGCGAAGAACAGGGAGAACGATTCCACCAAGATCTCAGGGTCATGGAATCGCGGTATCAGGGTCGATGGGACATAAATATGATGGCAGATTTTCGTTGGACTCTGCAAAGAGAATCTAGTAAAAATTTAAAACGGAAGCGCGAATCATTGCACAGATCTTTTGAAGAAAAAAGAACGCGGTACAGTTCAAAAAAGGAGGGTGATTAAAGTTGCAGTTTTATATTAGTTATATTATTTTTCATTTTTATTTTATTATTATTTATTTTTTTATTTATTTATTATTTTATTTTATTTCAGTTATATTATTTTTATTTATTACGAGACTTATTTATGACCAGATTAATTTATTTATTCAGAAATGTATTTATTCATTACCAGATTTATTTATTTATTCAGATTTTATTTATTTATTTATGGTTATATTAATTTATTTATTACGAAACTTATTTATGACCAGATTCATTTATTTATTCATTACCAGATTTATTTATTTTTTCAGATTTTTATTCATTTATTTATGGTTATATTAGTTTATTTATTACAAAACTTATTTATGACCAGATTCATTTATTTATTCAGAAATTTATTTATTCATTACCAGATTTATTTATTTATTCAGAGTTTTATTCATTTATTTATGGTTATATTAATTTATTTTTTACGAGACTTATGTATGACTAGATTCATTTATTTATTCAGAAATTTATTTATTAATTACCAGATTTATTTATTTATTCAGATTTTTATTCATTTATTTATGGTTATATTAATTTATTTATTACGAGACTTATTTATGACCAGATTCATTTATTTATTCAGAAATTTATTTATTAATTACCAGATTTATTTATTTATTCAGATTTTTATTCATTTATTTATGGTTATATTAATTTATTTATTACGAGACTTATTTAAGACCAGATTCATTTATTTATTCAGAAATTTATTTATTCATTACCAGATTTATTTATTTATTCAGATCTTTATTTATTCATCATCATATCTATTTATTGAGACTTATTTATGACCAGATGTATTTATTTTTTTCGAGGTTATAGCCGGACTCTAATGTGGTAGGATAAAACTTACCCTAGAATCAGATTTAGCGTCTCTAAATCATATAGCAAACAAATTCGGACCACCACGTCAGAAATTTATTATCGGGATTAAGGGTTATAGGGTTATTGGGTTATTGGGTTATGTTACTCTTTAAATAAAGGGTCATCGAGTTACTGTATTATGGGATTATGAGGTTTTAGAGCCATACGGTTAGCAGTTGAACCAAATATAGCAAATTTGAGGGTATATTTTGAGGTTATGGCCGAACCTAGATGTGCTGGAATAAAACTGACCCCTGATTCGGATTCAGCGACCCCAAAAACATATAGTACACATAGTGAGACCTCCAGGTCAGAAATTTTTTTTTTTTTGTGTGGCTGTGTAATGAATTGTTTCACCTCTATATTTTCACTTCTCTAAAGTCTTCTCCAGCTTTTAAATAATACAGTCGAGAACGAATCTAAGCTAAGAGGCACTCCATATTCCTCCATATTCCCCCATATTCTTTATTTTTTTTACTGTTGTAACTTTTAACTTTGAACTGCTATGATTTGTTAAATTGGGGGGTGAAAGAGGATGTTTTCCTGCTATTTTATTATTCTTTTAATTCTTATCTGACTCACATTGCTCAACTTATCTCAAATTAACGAAAAAACGAACCAAATAATACTTAAACTGTTACAGATTAATCAATAGGAAATTCTTGATTTTCTTGTAATACCTGTATACAATTTTAATCCATATATTTACAGTTAATCTCTTACAACTCCATATTAATATTAATACTACCAATCTCTTCCACAACAAAAAAAAAAACAACCAAGATCGGTTGTTTTCTCCCCCATTTAATTGAATTGTTATATTCAATTCGATATATAAATTCTATAAATAAGTATGACAACGACAAAAAAAATTTCAATTTCAAACGACATCAGCCAGAAAAAAAATTATTTCAACGTAAAACCAAACAAGACGTATTGGTTGACTTGATTTCAAATAAGATTGACAAAGTGAGATGTATTAGAAGAAAATTGTCATTCACAAATCACTTGGAAAATAGATCGTGTTGAGAAAAAAAAATTGACACAAAAAATAACAATTTTATTTTGCTTTCTAAAAAGCAAAAAAAAAAATGTCTTTTCGGTTGTTTTTCCTTTTTATTATTATCTATATGAGATGAACAAGAAAATTCACAAAAATTTTCCGTTTGGCAAATATTTTTATTATTTTTATTTTTCAGGAAAAATTGAGAGACAAAATTTATGCATTATGTATGAAAGTTAAAATCGTAATCAAATCAAGTGATTGAGTATGAGGAGGAATAAGTGAATCTGATTTGTGTGTGATATTATCATTTGTAGATTGTAGTCATATTTTACGGTTGGAATGTAATTGATTGGCTTAAATTGAATAATGTTTATTTGAATCAGGTGTGTTTACGGTGAAAAATTATAGAAAAATTAAATTTAATGTTAATAATATTTTGATGTATTGTGTCATACATATATGGTGTTTTAGGTTTATTTTAACAAATCCAGTTGGTTAAATGGAAATAGTTTAAACAGCAGTCAGCACTTCAATTTTTATAAATTTAAATAGAATCGGCATCTTCTGTTTTATCTAAGTCTGTTTCATATCCAACGCTAGTAATCTAGTTTTTATTTATTTACGATCACTCGTAAAGAAAGGCTAAGTAAGAGATTTTAATAAAAACCGAATTTTAATAACCGCGTGCTAAAAAATTATAACAAAAGTTCATGTGGACTGAACAAAAATCCAAATTTCATAAGACACTCTACAGTTTGTTTTCGTTTTTGTGAAATTTATACTTCCTATTCCAACACTCACAGAAAAAAATTAATTTGTTTTTTAACCTTTTATAGAGCAATTTCACGCAAGTTCAGCAAATTTTTGGGAAATTTTGACTTGACTCCTTTTAATTTTGATTATTTTTTGTCTATAGATAGTTTTTTATAAATAAAAATACGAGTTCTCTTAGAATTTTTTTTTCGACCAGGGGTCTTCATAGGGTGCCCCTCAATTTTTTGTTATTTTGTGATGTGATTGCATTTTGACGAGCGATTGTAGAAAAACTACACAATCGATTTTCATAAATGATATGTCGTTGAATAGGTATAAGAACAATGTTTTTAAAAATTTACACTGATAAGTTTTTGAAATAATTTTTAACGGTGTAACATAAGAAAAAAGCGGTATAACATAAGAAAAAATGGCACAACCTCTTTTTTTTTTTAACTAAATTGAAGCTTATTTTATATCTATCAACTTTTGAAAGTTTAGAACACGCGTTATTTTTTGTTGTAAAGATAAAATGCGTTGTGCATATGACTGTCGGGAATCAATTTTTTTGTTCTGAAGGAAAATTATAAAAATGGCGTTATAAACTAGGAGATTTTTTTTTATGTTAAACATCAAATATTTTATTATTAAATGAACTTTTTAAAATATTATAAAAATTATATATGTACAGTAAAGAAAATATGAACAATTCCAGCATAATTGCACAGAAGTGCTTATTGCTATGCACATTAAATGAAGCTGATGTGGATTTTAAAAATAAGTTGCCTGATGTGAAAATAGGATTTACTAAATTCACGTCTTTTCGACCACAAGAATGTATAAAATTAACCCAAGGAGTTCAGAATGTGTGGAAGAAAGATTACTAAATCTGGAAGAAAAATTACTAAATGATTTTGACGTTAAAGGAATCCTTCAAGTCAAATATCGACAATGGAATACAACAGATCGATGCAATTTGAATACTTTAATAGAAACTGTAGAAAAATTAATGAAAAAATTTATTTACCGTTTACAAATTTTGATACCACACAACTTTATAGCAAAACAGCAATCTACATTCATTGAGGAAAGAAAAATAAATTAGAACCTGGAGAGTGCTTCGTTCAAGGGGATTTTTCTGAAAACTACGGCTTCATAATTCAGGATTCGGTACAAGGTTATCATTATAATAATTCACAAGCTACTATTCATCCATTTGTCATTTATTTTAAAAGTGCCGCAAGTGAATATATACAGCACCGAAGTTTTATACTCATTTCGGATATAAACGATCACAACAGTTACTACAGTCCATCTTATGATTACAAAACTTATTGGATTCATCAGAACGTATATCAATTCTAATATTAGGAAAATAATTTAAATCACCGACGGTACACCTTCTCAATACAAAAATAAACATAGCCTAATTAACTAATGCCACCATAAAAAAGACTTTAAGGTTGATGCAGAATGGCATTTTCATGCTACCAGCCATGGAAAGGGACCTTGCGATGGGATTGGTGGAACACTGAAGCATGCTGCGCATCGTTATAGTATGGGGAGCAGAGATATTATTGATACACCAAAAAAATTTTTCGAATGGGCTTCAAAATGGGAATCTACCATGAGCTTTGGATGCGCCGATAAAAATGAATATCTATTAATAAAAGAAAAATTACAAAATCGATATAAAAATGCGATTACTATAAGTGGAACTCAAAAATTTCATTCTTTTGTACCATTTAATACTAAGACAATAATTGCAAAAATGTTTTCCAACTCAAAAGAAACTTTTGAATGTAAAATTAGTAAATAATTTTTAATAACTACATTTATTTTCTTTAACCTTCATATATAATTTGTATGATATTTTTAAAAGTTTATTCAATAATAAAATATTGTAATGAAGTGCTTTCTCATCAAAGGATGATAATGGCATAGTAGAATGCGTACGTAGATTTTTTTAACGCCGTAACGACTAAGGCTCAGTCATCGTGGATTTGAGATATTATAAACCTGCTGCTTCAGCACAAATGCAGAAATGTACGCAATTTACGTGAATGTTCGGAAATGGAAAAAAATGCAAATGAGAAAATGAGACTCTGGCGACCCCTTTCTACGAAAGAACCGCGGTCAGCACGTTCAACCCCCACATTCACTCACATACGCTTACACACACACTCATTCACACCCCTAAATCATAAGAATAAAAAAGGAAAAAAAATTCAGTTTCACTCACCCCATGGTTATATCCTCCTGGCCTCCAAGTCCCAATTATCTCAGCCCTCCATCAGTAACAGTTGTATACAAATACTTTGATTAAGTTGCAGATACGTTGTAAAAGTTGACAATAATGATACAAATATTGTATAAAACTTCGTTGTGAAAGTTGAAACTGAGGTTGTAAATATTGTACCAAAAATTCGTTACAAAAATTTGACAATGATGATACAAATCTTGAACAAAAACACGTTGTAATAAGTGGCAATGATGATATAAATATTGTATAAAACTTCGTTGTGAAAGTTGTTTGAAGCTGGGGTTGTAAGTATTGTACCAAACATTCGTTATAAAAATTTGACGATGATGATACAAATCTTGTACAAAAATACGTTGTAGCACTTGATAAGGATGATATAAATATTGTATAAAACTTCGTTGTGAAAGTTGATTGACGCTGGTGTTGTAAATAATGTGCCAAAGATTCGTTGTAAACGTTGTCAATGATGAGACAAATATTGTACAGTAATCCGTAGAAAAACTTGACAATGATGCTACAAATATTGTGTAAAAATACGTGGTAAAACTTGACAACAATGATACAAATATGGTACAAAAATAAGTTGTAACAGTTGACAAATGATGCAAATATTGTACAAAAAGTCGTTGTAAAAGTTGAAATTGATGATATAACTATTATACCAAAATTCGTGGTAAATGTCGACAGTAATGACATATGGATTGTACAGAAATGTGTTGTAACCATTGAAATTGCTGATATAAATATTGTACCAAGAATACGTTGTAAATGTTGACAGTAACGATATCAATATTGTACAGAAATATGTTGTAAAAGTTGAAAATGATGATGTAAATATTATACGCACATGCGGGGTAAAAGTTGACACTGATGATATAAATATTGTACAGAAATATGCTGTAACAGTTGACAATAATGGTACAAACTACGTTGCAAAAATTGGCAATGATGATTCAAATATTGTATAAAACTTCGTTGTACAAGTTTGACAAGGACGACATAAAGATTGTATAAAAATTCGTTGTAAATCGTTGACAATAATGATAAAAATAGCGTACAAAAATTGGTTAGATAGATTGGACAATGCTGATGTAAATATTGTATCAGAATTCGTGGTAGATTATTAAAATACACTATCGGCTGATAAATCGAACGTAAGTGTACGCCGCAGCTTGTAAATATACAGTAATACCCAATTTACGGTGAATAAAATACACACTATACTTAATCTTTTCTTTTCAGTCTTCGTAAAATATTTTATTAGTAATTCTTTAGCTTATTTCTTAAGTTCTAAGAAGTACACAGACGATATGATTAATGATTCAACTTATTCACTAACAAAACTAAGAGTTTTGAAGGACGTATACAACAAATATATTTTTTTTATTATTATTATCGTTGGCCATAAGAAACCAAGAAAATTTATCACTTAAATGCGTACGCATTAGTAAAACCGATCAAAAGAAAACCATATTAATTAATTTTGGATTTACCCATTAACGTACGATGTACTCAAAACCGGAAAAACATTTTGCTACCCAAGAAATCTATATCATTAAATACCACACTATTAAGAGATTTTAGTTTTCGTTCTGGTAGGTTTTCTTTTGTATCGTTAAAATTAACTAATTATCCAATTACTCTATTGTTTGATATATGATTTTAACCAATGGTACTACGAATAATGTTTTTCTTTGGTTATTCTGGAATAATATGTTTAATTTGTTTTTGGCGTTTATGGCGAATTTATACTAATTAAAATTTGACTATCAAAATTAGAACTATTAAACATTGATTTGAGTAAATAAATACTGGGTGTGTACCACCATGAAAAAGAAAGTTACTTTTTTGTATATTTTTCTAAAATTAGAATGGTTGTTGAACACACAGACATCTTGTATCTTTATAACATTATTACGTACTACTTTTATCATAAATTGAGCTACTTATTAATTAAACCACTTATGTTTAACACACATAGAAAGTTACCTGCTTGATATATTTTTCTTATCAGATGCTTATATAGAAAAACTTTGAACGACACATAAGCAGACATTCGATTTTCTTCTTGGGTTTATATTCGTTTGCAATTCTATTTTCACTATCAACTTTGAACTAATTAACATTTACGAGAATGAATAAATTACTTAACATCACAATTACGCCACAAATCTTAAACGTTGTGAAAAACACCAATTAATTAAATTATCGAATAATACAACAAACACATGTGTTCACAGAAAACTGATGGATTTTTCCGACCGATAAGATGAAGATGTCAAAAAAAACAAAAAACATCAACACGAATCCAATCGTAATTGAAATATCAGACTGCGAGAATACTGTGTGAATCGCCAAAATAACTAAGAGAGCGAAAATTGTATAGTCGTTCCTTATATAGCCAAAATTTTGAAATCGAAAGATTCGAGCAAAGGATTTCTGATGAAAGGAAATTAATTTACATCACGTAAATAAATGTTAGGACCTTTTTCTTTGTCGAAACCAAACTGTTAGTTTTGTTGTAATACTTAACATTACAAAAAAAATTTTGCGAAACAAATTAATTCCGACACATGGGTAAGAATTATCAATGAATTTGTATGAATTATACGTAAGTTTAATCGACTTTAGAATGCTTATGTATTACGAAACAACACTCCACAACAGTGTTACCGTGAAATACAGATCCATAACGGAAAGACAATTTGATTTAAATACCCATAAAGGAAATCGAATGCATAACGAATGATAGGATATTAATTTTTTATTGCGACAATTGGACAAATACGCACAGCTGTTTTGAGGTTTAAAAACTTCGTTGTTTAAATACGGTTAGTGTTTAGAGAAGTCAGATTTCAGCAGTATGGTGAAATTAAGCGGATGGAAATGCAGTATGAATCAATATTAGGGGATTGCAAAATTAAATATTAATGTTTATATATACCGGGTGATTTTTTTAACCTGAAACTTTCAAATATCTCGAAAAATAAGCACTCTACGGAAAAAATGTCCATATTCAAAATTTAATCATTCCGCGGGGGAAACACATCAGTGCAAAAAAAATAGTCTCCCACCCCCTCTCTTTGTAGGTGGGTGGGGGTAACTTTGAATCTAAAATAGGAACCCCAATTTTTTATTGCAGATACGGATTCTACGGCTAAGAGATGGCGCTGTAATCGACGAAATTCAATTTTTCGATTTCTTTTACTAACATATGCCTACGATTTTGTAATACATTTGAAATAAAAAATATCACGTTTTCATTGTAAAAAGTTTATTAATGTAAATGGCTGGTGAATAAATAAATTTTAGCTTAAAATAAGTGTTCAAAATGATGGCCTTCGACTTCAATGCACTTATTAATCCGCTCTTCAAATGACTGTGTACACAACAGAGATGTGTGTTTGCTTGAATTTCGGCACAAGCATTTTTGATTCGCCCAATCATATTCTCACGTGTCGTTGGTTCTTGTTTGTAAACTTTCTCTTTGAGATAGCCCCACAAAAAGAAATCTGGCGAAGTAAAATCTGGTGATCTGGCCGGCCAATTTACCTCTATCATGAATAGAACAAAATTTTTTAGTCAAATCGTACGTACTTTTAGCCGTAAAATCCGTATCTGCAATAAAAAATTGGATTTCCTATTTTAGATTCAAAGTTACCCCCGCCCACCTACAAAGAGCGGGGTGGGGGACTATTTTTTTGCACTAATGTGTTTCCTCTGGGGAATGATTAAATTTTGAATATGGACATTTTTTCCGTAGAGTGCTTATTTTTCGAGATATTTGAAAGTTTCAGGTTAAAAAAATCACACTGTATAAAAAAACTATGGGCTATGGAGACTATAAGAAAATATGACTATCGATGGTGGATGGATGAGAAACTATTACGAGCTACATATGTTAATCAAAATGACAACTAGTGAATCAAAGACTATAATACACTACGTTCAGGCGTTGTCCCTAGCTATTCATTACAATATTTGTAGTTTGATGTTAAAATACAATCTTTTGCTTTATGACTCCATAATAACATAATACTTCTCCAGTCAAAAGTTCCTAAATAGATGTAGTTATTTATACGGCTTTTTTGTTTGCAGTCGAGACTGTCAAACTATTTTTTATAAAAGTGACAAGTGATTACTAAAAGTGATAAATAAACATTTCAGTTTTTTATGCCATCTAATATAAAGAAAATAATTGCAGAAGTGTTTTACTATTCAAAAGAAACTTCTGTTTGTAAAATAAGTAAATCATTTTTAACAATTGTGTTTATTTTATTTATTGTACTACATATATAATTTTTATAAAATTTTAAAAAGTTCTTTTAGTAATAAAATAATTGATATTTAACATAAAAAAAAATCTCTTAGTTTATAACGCCATTTTTATAATTTTCCTTCAGAACAAAAAAATTGATTCCCGACAGTCATATGCAAGACGAATTTTATCTTTAAAATAAAAAATAACGCGTGTTCTGAACATGTAGTTCACAAGTAGTTTGATATAAAATAGGCTTTAATTTATTTAAAAAAAAAAGAGGCTGTGCCATCTTTTCTTATGTTACACCGTTTTTTCTTATGTTACACCATTAAAAATTATATCAAAAAATTAACAATGTACATTTTTAAAAACATTGTTCTAATACCTATTCAACGACATATCATTTATGAAAATCGATTGAGTAGTTCTTCTACAATCGCTCGTCAAAATGCTCTCACATCACAAAATAACAAAAAATTGAGGGGCACCCTGTGAAAACCCCTGGTCGAAAAAAAAAATTCTAAGAGAACTCGTAGTTTTATTTATGAAAGACTTTCTATAAACAAAAAATAATCAAAATTAAAAGGGGTCAAGTCAAAACGTTGTTGAATCTTCGTGAAATTGCTCTATAACGTTAACCGGACCTCCTAGATAAAAGATACAAACCATCCGGCCAGCTCATCCATATCGTTAAAAAAACAAACAAACTATGCTAACGACTATAATCAATATAAAATCAGAATATCTATAATCAATATTATCGCTTAAGAAAATAACAAAAATTTTGCATTAATTTTCACTTGATTACAAAACAAAAACCAACAACTTAAGAAAATGAAATTTATCATGAAAAACTATAGAAATAGGTTAGTCAAATATTTGGAAAAAATTTTCTATTTTCATAAATAAATGTTTATCTTCTTTAATAGGCTTGAAGAAAATAAATGAAGAATTATAACTTATAATAATAATGTAAACAAAATCAAAATACAAAAATTATATTCAAAAGAAAATTTAATCAATCTTTTCTTTTAGCATACAGATTTCCTTCAATGATAAACGAAATTTTACTTTGAGAAATTCAAATAAAATTTTCCGATTACGTATAATCAAGATATTTCGTTTTTTTTTTGATGTCTTATTTACGCAATTTTGCTAATTCTCAAAAATGTTATCGACATAAATCAAAAATAATTTTATCCTACAGATATTAATTTTTGATGACCAAAAGAAATAATTCACAGGTTGTTTGTCCGATATGTACATGTTATGTAAATGAAAGAAAAAGGAAATGTCAAATAAGTCTTACGGTTATTGTGGTTATCGATATCTATTAATTTAATCAGAATTTGAAAAATTGCTTCAGGATAAAATCGAACAAAAATAATCAATAATTATATAACAAGAATTATGAAAATATCTTAGATAGTAAAACTAAGAAATATAATGGTGACTCTGAATTGGATTAAAATGATATCACTTTCAACCACAAAACGTGTTCAACCCTTTTTTCCCGATCCTAGTGTTTATTCTTAACTCAAAATATTTCAAAACTTTTTCGAACATATTAAATTTTCCAAAATCGTGTACGAAAAATCGATTTTCCAGTTTCTGATAAAATTGACCAAATTAATTATTAAATCAATGATTAACTTTCTAAGTCAAATAAAAATAAAAGTTTTTTGTGTTCGAATTTTCCAAAGAAAAACCATAAAATATCCTAAATCAACATTAAATGTAGAAATATTGTACGGATTTTAATGACTTCCTCTTGTAAGGGTGCGGCATGAAATTGTATTTTAAGGTGCGTTTGTAAATGAGTATAATTAGACATCATTTAATATTTGTAGATTTATATTTTACAGGTTCAAGCTATTGTTTTTTGTTGTTGAATAATTTATGGGGTTGCTAGTGATAATTGGTATTTATCGACAACGACAAACAAACAAAGTTCATTGTAAAGGGATGTATTATTTGACAATTCATCAATTTTTGTAATTTATCGTTTTTTATTTACTCTTAGTCAATAGAGAAAGAAAAGAAAAGGAAAATCTACTAAGACCACGCTTAAACCAATATTACTAGCTAGCCAATAAGGCTAGCTTTGAGGTTTTGTTAATGTTTTCACAAGTTCTATTATCATCCGGTTTGCCAAAAAATATTATTTTAAAGGTCATTTGATTAGATCTACTTTCGAGCTGCACTGTAAAAAGTGGTTAGGAGGACCGTCTTACAACTGTTGGGTTTTATCACTTAATACTTTTTCTGTCATTTTCAATATGGTTTTCTCCATTTTAATAGATACATTTAAGACCCAGAAAGCTCCATACCGATAGTTGAGACTCAGACTCAAAGGAACCTAACGCTTAACCAAGACATCAACCAAACGATTATAGCAGCCAACTTGTTCAGAAATTCTGTACTAGGATCGGACCATTATAACTACTGGATAAAGATGTAAAAAATGTAATAAACAATTAATTGCAAGTTATAAACCGGGCAACAAAATTGTTGTGAACCGTTTGTTATATTAAATGCTAATGCACCAAGTTTGATGTTTATGAACAATTACAAAAATAAGAGTTTTGGCGAACTCCAAATTACACCGTAAATTTTTTGATTACACTGTTAAAAGTATAAGGAAATAAAATTTTTGAACATGACTCTGATGTCGTAAGGTAAAGGATTTTTTGATTTTTTTTCACAATAGAAAAGTTTCAACCTAACCCTAAAACCTGCCAAAATTTAAAAAGAAAGAATTTGAAAACTTTACCATGTAGTTTTTGATGTGTAATTAATGCACATAAAACAGTTGATATTGCGAGAGCCCTTCTTTTGCAATTGTATTTCAAAGTAAGCCTTAATTTGAACTTCCAGAGATCTTTTGGACCACACTGTTTTCAAATTAAATAGTTTGAAAATTTTTTAAAAACACACATTTTATTTTATTTTACCTTTACTATTTTTATGGTATGAAGACGATCAATAATTGTACGACCAGAACAAGAATTGCATCATATGGAGGATTATTCACTTGTATTGAAATTAAAATTTTGATTTCGTTTCAATCCTAAATATTGCGACGCTGATGCATAGGCTTACTTCACCACAGCTCTGGAAACATAGTGTTCTGGATATTTAATGAGCTAAGATCCATAAAATACTTTAATTAAAAGCTAACCAATATTATGGACTTAGTTCTAATAATAAAAATATTAAAGCAGACAGTAGTATCCCAACAAACATAAATTCTGTTGTACGAGAAAAAGTAAACAATAATTTTATCGGAAGTGTCAAAGCGGAAGTTAGGATGCAGAACTGTTGTAAACCGTACTAAATGTGTATGTACCAAATTTCATCTAACTCGATTATCAGGTACAGAAGTTATTGAGCTTCCAAAAAAACAGGTGCTTGGAGGACCCCCTACCACTTTGTTCACTATCGCTAAAAAAACTAATCAGTTCCTCGCCATACATATTTGCATCTTTTTGCAAAGTGTAATCAAAATTACTTAACGAACGAATGTTGTATGCTTCCAACAAACATTGAAACAATAAACAGGTGTTCGGGAGGACCTCACCACTTATCCCAATATTGTCCAAAAACTAGTCAATTCTTTGTCAATAAAGTCTTTATCTTTTTTCAAAGTGCCATAAAAATTGATTAATGAATGAAATCTGTATGCTCCCAACAAACTTTAAAAACCAAGTGTGAAAAGTCAGCAGTTGTATGGTAGATCCCCCGCCACTTTGATCAATGTATCCCAAAAGATGACAATTATCTTCTTACACTAATTGAAACCTTTCCATAAGTTTTATCATAATCACTTCATTATTGTAGGCTGTAGTGTGCAGAGAGATACTGAAAAAACTGCCAACAATTAAAAAAAAATTTTTTTTACCGGAAGTAAAAAACCGGAAGTTGGGATGCAGAATTTTTGTAAATTATACTAAATGCTAATGTACAAAGTTTCATCCAATTCGATTATCAGGTACAGATATTATTGAGCTTGAAAAAAAAACAGGTGTATCGGACACCTCCCACCACTTTGTTCACTATCGCTCAAAAACTAATCAGTTCTTTGTCATACATGTTGGCGTCTTTTTCCAAATTGTCATCAAAATTCATTCACGAATGAATGTTTTATGCTCCCAACACACATAAAAACTTTGTGGAAAAAACCACCTGTTGTATGGTGGACCTCCCAAACCTTTATCCAATGTGCTCCAAAAGCTGATAAAATCTTTCTCATGTTATTTGTAAGCTTTTCGCAACGTTTCATGAAAATCGATCGGTAATTGTAGGCTACAGTAGGGATAAACACCTGAAAAAACAAATTTTTAACCGGAAGTGACAAACCGGAAGTTGGTATGCAGAAATATTGGAAACAGTACTAAAACCTTATATACTAAGTTTTAATAAGATCATAGCCCGGGATCAGAAGTTATTCAAGATTTAAACTTAGAGGTGTTCGGGAGACCCCCCCCCGCCATTTTGTCCAAATTTGAAATGAATCCAGATCTTCCATTTTCAAGTGAACTTGTATCATTTGCCAAAGTTTCATCAAGATCCTATGCAGGAAACTCACCCACCCACCTACACAGCCACCAACCCACAAACCCACCCACCCACACACAGACGTACACCAAATTTTTTTTTGGCTATTTAGATAGAGGATGGTCCAAAACAAAAGAAAAAATAAAATTTGAGGTATGTAAGATTTTTTTTTTTCACGATAGATTGCATTACTTCACACAATTTAAAATTGTGGTGAAGTAAATATTGTATTAGCTTCGTCTTAAGAACGTAACATTTAACAACAGTTAGTTAGTGATTCAGATAATTGTGGATCTTAATGATGCTGTAAACTTTGTAAGACACTACAGGAGCCAGGTTAACAAAGTAAATGAATCTATTAATAGATAAAATATTTAATATGCGGTAGTGAACAAATTGATGATAATGAATTTTTGGTGTTTATACAATGAATTAGAATATGTATAGAACCGCAAAATATTTCAATTAAAAACAAAATCTTGTTAGCATAACATAAACACAGATAAATATCACTTGAGTCTACAAACCAAACAATTGTTCATACAACAAAACAATTTTTTCTCTAACAAAATTTTCATATTTATTTATTCAGTTAAATAATTTCTTACATCAATTTTAATTTACTTTACAATTATTGAAATTTTCTTAACAAATAAAATAAACAAAATTTATTGATTTTATATTCTCTCAGTTTAATTAAAATCAATAAATCGAAAAACTTATGTTCAATTTATGACTTCTTAAGATAATCGTACAATGCTGTCTACAAAAGAGATTTGTTTACATAAAAGTTATATAAGAAAAATTAGAAAACATATTTTTTTTGGGATATCTGTTTAATTGACATGAATAAATTTAAATTTAAAAATTATGTATTTGAAAAAACATTAATTTTTTAAATAATTTTAAACTTTAAATGTTCTAAATAACAAACTCAATATAATTAATTACAATCAAAAGTATAAATCGAATTTAACTGTATCCATCCATACCGTGACTAATTCCCATTAAAAACTAAATTAGCTTTTCAATAGTCTCAATAAACATTTTACAACCAAACCTCTTTGTAATATCAAAAAAAAAAAAACAATATATATGTAATATGTATATAAAAGCTTCTATAGACGAGCATTTGGTCATGGTTTTCCTCACTTTTCTCTTCCTTATTTGATTTAACTTTTGTATAGACATGCCGTCACGCAATGTATATTTAAGAAGACAATAAAATATAAGTAAAAGCAATTTATTATATCAACCGAAAAATTTGAAGTGAGTAAAAGTCTAAAGGAATGTCACGTAATAAATTATCTGTCAATTATTAAATCAAAATTAGGGAAATAATTAATAACTGATTCAGTGATTTATTGTTATGACTTATGGTGGGTATAAAAGTTATATCTTAAAATATTTCCCTTTTTGGGAAAAAAAAATCATTAGATAAAATAACCAGCCTGGTTTTAAGGTTTTTTGTGTGAATAAAATAAAAACAAAATAATTGAAGCTCATAATTTTCACTTTGTTTCAACGTTGAGGAATCACTCATTCCGTTTGGAATTGAAATTAACATAAAAATGCAAATTTAAATATTAATACATATTAGTGTATTTGTTTTTTATTAAGGTAATAATTGTAAATATACATTTGTAATTTTATAATGTTGTAATACTTAGTACAACTTAGTATGAAACAAAGAATTTAAACAAAATGAAAATTCATTTATAAAGAAGGGTTGAGAGAATTCAATCAGACATTGTAGCAATTTAGTTTTTCATCGAAAGCATAGGACTATGAATCAAGTTCAGTGGTGTTTTGTTCCTCATCACAAAAAAGAACTAATTAGATATTACACAAATATGTGATTCATGTTGACTTCTGCCCTTATTTTTATATCGCTACAGGTTTTTTAGGGTTATAACTCTATAAAGCATCTATTATGCGTTTAACATCGTGTATTTTTTCCTATTATATCGTTTATTCCCAAACCAAATCAACGTAGAAGCAGATACAACCAATTATACAAGGTCCTACAAGAAGGTTTCTTATTTCAAAATATTATTTTATTCTAAACCCTTTCCCTTACTTATCTTTGTTGTATTAAAGAAAGAACCTTAAACTTTACTGCAAGGTTCGTTTAGGTTCTTCAGTTTGCGTAAAGGTTGCATGTGTAAATTTGTCATGACCCGTCATAATGGTCTCAATCAAATGCTTCAAATTATGTAATATATTAAATTAAACTTAAATTCAATTCATTCAATTCGAATTTCCCAATAATTAAATAAAAGTCAAATTGCAACGGTTTGATATTTTTGTTAATATGTTTTATTTCAAAACATATTAAAATTAATATTAATATTTGGTAATTACTCAGCAATTAAACGATCGTTTAATTGTTAACTAAATGAACTGAGGTTCTTTGACTTTGATTTATTTTGGAGGTGAATTCGATTAAAATTTTAATTGGTTTAACGATAAATAAAGTTAAAATAAAATATTTGCGATTGGTTTAACGGTAAAATTATGATAACGGATCATGACTTTCAATTAGAATAAAAATAAATATTGAACAGAGTATTTTGGGCAATAAAACAAAACAGGTGTAAAAATTAAGTGAATAGTTAGTTTTGTAAAAGCTCACATTTTTTAGTTTAAAACAAGAATAAAATTAAAATTACAATTTCACAACTTAATAATAATTTGAATCATTTAGTTTCATTAATATAAGAAGAAAAGTATAACAAAAAACTGTTTAGTGTTTTTTTATCGGAAGTTAAAGTGTGTGCAATTTCGAAGAAGTTAGTTTCTGGATACCTACGGAGGTTAGGGTACCACATTTGGCGCAGCCGGAAACAGCCACGATTGGGTTGTTTATTTTTAAATAAAACAGTGCAAAAACAGTGCAAAAACAATCAAAAAAAAGTGCAAACAAAGTGAACACAGCGAACGAATACATTGAACAATTTTTGAAATTTTCGATAAATCATCAAGCAATCGAAATTTAAACACAGTGATCAATGTTGGCAATTTTCGATATCTAAAAATTCTCAAACACAATTTAAACAAATCATATATATCAAATATATCAAACATAAGGAAATAGAGTAATACATATGTCAACCAGCTGCCTGCAAATACACAAATCAAGAAAGTAAAACAAACATCGAATACAACTAATGATCAAGAGCCCACCAGTGGAGAAAAACAGACCATTAATACATCCACACCAACATTAACAACATTATCAGCAGTAAAAACATTTAGTAGACAGAAGTCATCAACAGCAACATCAACGGAATCATCAACAATTAAAGTAGACGTTAAACTGAAAGTTAAACGAAGGGTGAGTCACATTTAAATAATTTTAATTTTAGAAATTGTTAAGGTTTAGCTAATTTTAAGAAAAATGGACAACTGTAAAATGAATAGTGATGATTATTTTTTACTTTGTGATAGTTTGAACACAATCCCAATAATTTCAAGTAATAATCCAAATCAACGAGAAATCGAAAATTTTTTGGAAACGTGTGAAAAAGCATATAATAATGTTTCATCAAATTTAAAAACATATTTGCTATCGAGAATTAGTTCACGGGTAAAGGGAGACGCGTATTTCCGTATATATAACCAAAAATTCAATTCATTTTGCGAGTTAACAGAATTTTTTAAAAAAACATTTGGATTTTTAGAACACACTTTTGAACCAATTGATAATTTAAAATCAAATTTGCAATCCGATCTCTTTGTTAAACGATTGAACGAAAGTTCTCAAAACCATTTATTAGAAAAACATAAAACTCGCTCTGATGAAGAACAGCTTATTTTAGATGCATTGGTACAAGCAAATGCAAAACTAAAAGAACTCTCTCAAGAAAACGATAAGTTGCTAAGATTAAACTCTACCTTTATAGCAGAAAAAATTAAGGATAAACAAGAGATTGGTTTCCTTACTCAAGACAATAATAAATATAAAAATGAGTTTAGTATTTTATCATATTCTAAAGAGAAATTAAAACATTCTGCCGAAAAGTTAATAAACAGCTTGGCGGTTGCAAATTTAGAATTAAAAAACACTAAAACTATTAACAAAGCACTTCGCCAAAAAATCGAACAACTTAATACAGAAAAAATAATTGTAGCAATAGATCTAGACAGAACAACAAAAAAATTGTCAAACCAAAGTGTATTATACACAAAACTAGAAACAGAATTCATTGAATTACAGAATAGAAATAAAATTCTCGGCAAAGATTTAGTTGAAACCATTCAAAACCAGCCCAATCCGTCTGAAAAAGATAATGTGTACGAAAATGTTTTACCGAATAACTTTAGCTTAAATCAAAATATCGAACTTCCAGCACTTACTTTTCAACTGCATACTCTAGCAGATAACATATCACCGAGAGATTTATATTCCAAAGTCTTAAAAGTAAGTATAGGCAAAAACGAAATTAGTTCAATAATAACAAATTACTGCGATAGCAAACAAACAAAACATCTTAATATAATCAAAAAATCCACCAATTCTAAGCCGCTGTTTTCTAGTATAAAATCAAATAACGTTTTTTATGATAAAAAATTGTGCAAAACAAACATTATTGCAAAACAAAATAATACTTTATCGTCAAAAGTAGGATCTCCAGTGAACTCACACATTAATATTTTGATTTCTTTAGAAGACCGTCGTGAATTATCATCAACTCTCTTTGGCTTTGATTTGTTAACAAGAAATATTCAGTGTATTGATATGTGCAATGCACTGGTATTGAATGAAAATATTTATGGCTTAAGATCTCGTCGTTTGTTAGTTGAACGCATTTCCAATACTGATTATAAGTATTTTGATCCTATTAGTGAATGTATTCGTAATTTGAACAAACGTTGTCATCTTTTAACTACTAATATGAGCCGGACATGTTTTAAAAACATTTTATTAAGAATTTTTAAAACATTGCATACCGTTTGATTCTTGATTCTTTTCTTTTTCTGTTGTTATTTTTTAATATGTATTAAAATTTTAGATTTATTTTAGTTATTAAGTGTTAGATTTTAGTAATTTCTTTGTACTGTCTTAATTTGACTAAATAAATAAATAAAATAAATAAATAAATATTATTAGCTCACCTAATTTAATACTTTTCTCAAATATCAAACACAATCAAAAACAAATATTTTCAAGGTCGAGACCTAAAGAAAATAGCAATAGAATTCTGGCTACTGAAAACAAAACAGTCAAAAATAAGACAAACATTCGTCATAACAACAAGAAACGAGTAGCACCAACAAAAATAAAACAATGTATTAAAACGATTAAAACCTCCCAAAAACAGAACGCTAAGACCGAACCAGCTAAAATTCCAACCAATAGAAATTATAAAAAGAACAAACTATACCCAAAAAGCTATCGCAACCTCACAAAAACCAAGACATGCGTTGAGAATTGCCGAATTAGGAAAACTAAGCAAACAAAACAACTTTCATCTCGTTTAAATAGCAAAACGATAGTAAATGGTCAAAAATTGTTAATGTTCCTTATTACTTTTATTTGCAACAATATTTCACAAAATTTTAATAGCGGTAATCGGATAAACAACACAAATCAATTTGGAATTAGACAATCATTACGTTCGCTCTACAAAAATTTAAATAAACAAGAATATATGTTCTCATCCGAAACCGTGAAACCAAGCTTTAGTCAAATTTTTCGCTTAAAATTTAAAAGAAGTTTGATATTAATTGGCCAACACATTAGGAGAGTCAAAAAATTTGTCCAATCAAAATTCAATACAACAAAAATCCAATCACGCACCAGTAATGTCATTTTCTTATTGAAATATTGCAAAGATAATCTAGAAAGAAAATTCGGAAACATACAGGTCATTTTCAAATTTGCTCCTAATTGGTTTTCTTTATTCCATTCTTAAACAATTTAGGGTTTTACGAATTACATACTCCATAATAAAATAAATAACAAAACTTCTTATCAATAAAAGAAAAAGTCGAATTAATATAAATTCAGTCAAATTAAAATTATAAAAATTTATCTCAACTTTAAGATAGCGCATACTCTGTTTGTCGAGCCATTCGCAATGGGGACAAAAGAGGGAACCACAATTCTATAATCGTCTTTTAATTATTAAGAATAAATTTAATCAAAAAACATATAATCAATAATCAAAACAAATAGTTATTATCTATTCACATAGATCCCCTTACATCAACACCGGTTTAGTTAATGGCATGGTTAACCTAACCTATATTTTTGTAATCTGCTGGTGGTTTAGCCTATCATATAACTTAGGCATTGTTTCGACTCACTCAATTTGTTGATCTCCTTAAAATGTATGTTCAAAACCGTTTTAACCGTACGGTTTTTAAATAACTTATTTCAAAACCGATTTCTGCAGCACCTGTCTGAAGCCTCATAGTTAAAGTTATATATTTTTCAAATTCAGAATCTCCATAAGAACAAAACTGAGAGCTATGTATTGTCATTTTATTATCGGGTTTTCATGTTGTGTAGATCAATTTTACAATTTGTTTGAACCAAAAAACTTTAACTGTAAAACCAATACTACAACTATAATATCATTCTGGCAAGATTTACCTAACCGCTATTTTTTTGCCTGTTTAAGCATTAGGGAAATTGGTCGTGAAGTTTCTAGGTAAACCAGAATGATCTAGTTAGAGCGTGTACTGAAGAGCTTTCTCATTGGCGAACCAATGAGAATGGCATAGCAGGATGCGTACCTTGAGTAGTTTAAAGTTTAAAGCAAATGTATTGTCGTTGTATCATGTTTGTTGTAATGTGCATTTGCGGATGTTGAATTTTAGGAATACAAAGTAGTCAGTCTATAAGGGAGAAAAATAGAACAGTGTGGCGGTTTGAAGGGAATGTATTTTTGACTGCTCGCTGGTTATATCAAAACCTCACTACCAAAACATACATTATCTCCAATTCACCAGTACAGAACCTGAAGTCGTTCTGGAGTGGGGTGTAGACTCTCTTACAAACACTACTGGTTAGATAACACGATGGATTGTGTCATAATAACTTCCATTGAAGCAGTTTATAGATTTTTTGGTTTCAAAAAATTGCAGGTTTGTTTGAAATCAACGAAAAGCTGTTTAACGGGCTTATTAAACGTTCAATATTTACTAAGATTTTCTTTTTCGAGAAAAGTGAATTAGTATCCATCTCTTGGTCTTTCCGAAAACCACATTATTCGTATTCCAAAGGCGTCAAAGGCTCATTTTCTATGATTTGTATATTAACCCTAGTAATGTCAAAGAAATTTTTTATATGTCTACGGTTCGTCAAATAATTAATTTTGTTTATAATTATATTAATATTAGTGTACAAAATTTATATTCCAGTCTATCACCTTTACACCGTAACCTCAAAAAAATATATTTAAGTAAATATAATAAATTGAAATGAAAGAAATCATTAAAAATGAATTTTTATGTGTTATTTCTCATCATTTTTTTGTTTTTATTTTTTGCTATTTGTGTTTCATTTGATGGTACATTTAACGTAATAAGCAAAATATGAATCAGCTTGCGTTAAGAATAATAAAATATGGCAGATTAGACATGAATTATACATAAAATGAGAGGCAAAAAGTTGTCACGATTTAGTAATAGTACATTATGATGCTAGGACATAAAGCTAAAGATTTTTTACGTATGTGGAGTTTGCAAATCGAGGCGCTAGCCGAGATTTGCACCCACATTAAGTTCAAAATAACTTACGTCCGTGCATCATATACTATTTTTTTTAACTACTAACCTGAAAAATCGTCATTATTTATTCGAATGCCCCAATGAAAAGTATTTTTCTCGGCAAACAGCTGTAAAGTTTAACTTTACTGCCGCTAGGGAGTTAGCTAAAGTCTTACTTTTTAGCCTGACAGCAAAAGTAACGTCTAGCGACAGCAAAAGTAACGCCATTTTTATTTTATATTACGGAGGCTGTAAAGTAGCATTTGTTATTTGTTAGTTTGTTATTTTTTCATACTTATTGTGTAACCATGACAACAAAATAACAACTATTTCAATTTGATTATGAAATTTTGAAAAGGCTGCTTCGATAAAAAAATTTTATTCATACAAATTTAAATGTTTTTTTCTCTTTTTTGGAAGTAATTATATTTATAAAAAGTTTGATGTATTAATTTCATATTTATAAAAAATTTAAACGTTTGCCGAAAAAATAGTGTATTTAATTCGGAGCTAAAGTGACTTTATGTGTTTTGTCTATAATTGTCAAACTTTGTCAAACTATAGACTCAACACAAAAAGTATCACTTTAGCTCCTAATTAAATAATGTACTATTTCTCAACCTAGGTCAATAATAATAACAAAATATTACCTAGATTAGTACTGACAAATTTTATTTTATTTTTAATTGAAATGAACAAAAAAACACAAACAAATAATAATTACATTCCTTTGTTTCGTTTTATTTGTATGGAACTAAACTTCCAGGCTACTTGATATTTTAAGATATTTGAAAAATGAAATGGAAAATGACTAATATCAAGATCTAATCAAAACAAATATGATGATTAGTCTTAGTAGTTAAAAAAATTCTATATATACCTCGGTTGAGAATACTACAATAGACCTCGAACATTATATCCCTCGGCGCTACGCGCCTCAGGATCTAAAAGTTCTTGGTCAATAATAGCCTACTTCTCAAACTTGTTGTATAATGTACTATTATTCGCCGCAAGCAAAATATTTAAAAAAAAATGTTTATTCTAAATTAAAATTATATATTTGCATAAATTTTGAAATAGAAATATTTGGAACAAGTTACCTTTGACAAAATATTTGTTATTTTTTCCAAATTATTGTATAACTATGACAACAAATAATAACAACTATTTTAATTGGATTATGAAATTTTGAATTTAAGGGTTGCTTTGAAAAGAAATTCTATTTTTTATAGCATTAAAACAAATACAAATGTTTTTTACATTTTTGGACGTAGCTATGACAACAAAATATATGGTTAAAAAGTGACACTTTAAGGCCGCAAAAAACAGTAATAAAGTATCTTTTTAATACATATGCGAATAAAAAAGCATTATTTTAACACCTTTGTTTAATATGGAAGTCCCAAAAGATGAGGACAATTAAAAATTGCAAATCATACAGGCGTGCCCACTTACGCAATTTTAGAAAAAGGAAAAGAGGTGTAGAAAAAAGATTGAACATATCATTTGTCATACGAATTAATACTACTAACAATAGAAGTGAGAGGTGATATCTTCCCGAGCAGAAATTAGTTAGAGAAAACTTGAATATAGTCAGGGCATGATCAGGGCCTGGTCAGTCCTACAAGGGCAATCCCTATTAGGGCAATCTGATGTGGGCCTGTTCCAGGTCTGATTTAGAATATCCTTTTAGGGCTAACCTTATATGAATATATCCGGCCCTGATCAGGTTTTTTGTATTTGACCCCTAGCTGAAATTTCAATTGGTTAAAATTCACTAGAGTATTATCCATTTTAGAAGTATATAGTTAAAATCGTTTCATGTATGTTTTAGTTATTGCTTCTCGGCTGAAAGACTATAATAATAGTTATTAAGGTGGTATGCATGTTTTAATTTCTTCCATTGTATTTTTTTAATTTTGATTTGATTAATTTATGTATATAATATATAAATATATATCAGGGTCTGGTCCGCATATCCCAATCAGGGCCTGATCCGATTATCCCAACTAGGGTCTGATCCGGTAATACCAATCAGGACCCGATACGGCAAAAGCATTACACTCATAATCAGAGCTCCATCAGGCTGCCCTTCCAATGCCTGATCCGGTCTAGGGCAAACTTGATCAGGACCTTACTTAAGCCCTGACAAATTTCTGCTCGGGTTGTGGGTGCTGGTTAGAGTGATATCTTAGGAGTTGTGGTGAATGAACTCTATTCATTCAGTGGTATCGGATTGGTAATTCTGCGATTTTCCTTGCTAGAAGAAATGATCCCTAATATAACTCTTTATGTGACCTTAATCATTGAGGAAAACAAAAAATTAGGAGATTCCCTCCAATATTGATAAAAAGTACTATATTCGAGAAGGGGCAAAAAGACAAGAGCTCAACATATGTTTTAGAATTCCAGGAAAATTTATTGTCAGTAATCTTAATGAACGACATATAAACTGAATCGTTAGACTTCAATAACTACTGTGCTGCAGTCTAAGCTTAATCGAACAACAGTTTTAGGAATGTCAGCATTTGAATATTCACTAGACCCTCACCCCTGTCATTTGATGATTACCGTATATTTTATATTCGTGAGGTACCTCTCTTTGACAAATCAGATAGCTTTTTATCTGCCTTTTTCGAAAAATACCGATTGCCCGCAGTCTTGTAAATTTATTACCACAACTTTATTTTTGATTAATGGAGGGTGGAAATTTGTTATAGAAAACAAAAGTAGCCTTGTCCAATAAAAGTTTGACTGCTATTTTCAAGCTCGACAACACAAACATGCCAAAATGTCAACTGTTGGACTCGACAATAGTGGACAAAGTATGGACGAGGCTACCCTCGTTTTCTATAACAAAATTTCCACCCCCCATTAAGGAAAACAAAATTGTGGTCAAATGAAATCCTGAAGCCATCCTGTTTCCTCGAGAAAAGGAACTGGATGTCCTGGGAAAAGGAATTTTTATTTTTGTCCGTCTAGTTGGAAATCCAGACCTGCTCATCGCGAGGCTGAAGTTTCAGGGAAAATAAATTAGCTGAATCTGAAAATAGTGGGGCTCGAAATGATTACCCAATCGCTGAACCGCGGAGTCATTCTCTTTCTATACTTATAAAAGTTATAAAGACATGTGGTCCTTATTCCCTTAATTGTTACAGAGGGTAACGCTAGCTCAAAGCAAAAACAGCCTTGTTCTAATTAAATTCTAATTAACTAATCAAATAGTTAGCGTAAGTGACTCACCTATTCCTGCAAGGATGAGCTAATTCCAGAAGTACTGTACAAGAAAGCCGAATATATAATAGCTACTCCAATTTTTTTTACTATTAAATCTTTTCAATTCTTAAACAAATTAATTTTTTTCAATTTTTAACACTAAATAACTATATTTTCTTAAAAGATAACTTTTCTCTTCAAAACACAAAAAAAGTTTTACTGTATACAATTTAATTAAAACCAATTAAAAAAATCATTTGGAAACAAACTAAATTCAAAACAAACAAGGAAACAAAAACCCGATCGTATTTTTTTCTTTAGGTTACACGTCCAAAGACTAAAACCTTTCTTTTTCGAGTCCCGACCAAAAACAAACTCACCTTGTAATAACGATAACAAAAAAACCAAAAAAACAATAGTGATTCCAGAAATCCACTAAAACGGTGAGAATAGTTAAGATTTCCCACAATGAATTTATCAAGCTTAAAAAAAAAATAAAAATTGACAAAAAACTTCACAACTGAGTTTTAGTTTTAATGTGAAAGATAAAGAAATTGGAAAATTTTCAGACTGTTTAAATTTATTTGAATACAAATGTTTAGCAAGATTGCAAAACTGAATCATGGGAACGTTTGTGATTTAAATAAATGAAATTTTGCAAAACTGAAACAAGGTCATATTATTTTGAGAGATGGGTCTAATGTCATGAGACATAAAAATTTGTGGATTCAAATCGAGAATCGGGCACCTTGTGACGGAGGAAAGTAAAAGTAAAGAAATTGACACGAAAAGGTTATGTTCGGGATCTCCTTTGTCACAGTGGTAGTAAATTTACAAGACCGTTGGCAATCGGCATTTTCAGAGTTTGTCCAACTCTTTTTTTATCTATATTATTGATTTGTTGGACTCAACAGTTTATCCTAGAAATAGTTTTGCTGATGATAGCTTGCTTCATGCGTCTTATTAAGCACATAAATTATATACATCCTCAGCGTTAAATTATGAATTGGAGTATTGCTAACAGTATTGAATTCAATACAAGCAAAACACAGGTTTGTCATTTTCCTAAAATAACGACACCCAACTCCTTTTCCATTAACGTTTGGCCCCAAAAATCTTTTAGAGAATGAGTCTGTCAGACTTCTAGGAGTTGAGATTGAAAATAATATGAAGTGGAATTCTCATATTTTTAATTTGGCTAAGAATGCTGTTCAAAATTTAGGATTTTTAGGGCGATGTCGTAAGTTTTTCAATAGCAAACAACTTCTTTTAGTTTATAAATCTTTTATACGTCCCTGCATGGAATACTGTTCCAACATATGGGGTGGAGCTTACTTGAGTAGTTTAAATTTCTTTGATTTTGTACAGCGTGAGCTATTAAACTCATTGGTAACTTAAGTCTTACGAACGGTCTTGATTCCTTGCAGCACAGAAGAAATGTTGCTGATTTGACTATGTATTATAAATATATTATGGATGAACGAGCTTCTGATGGGATCAAATCGATTTTACCTAAATCAGCAAACTTTTCTCGTCACACCAGAGCAAATATAGCAGCGTATTCCTTTACAGTTCAAATAATTAGGTGTAGAGCTGTAGCCTTCCAACGTGACTTTTTAAACAGAGTCTCTCATCTTTGGAATGCCTTACCTTCCTGGCTTTCCCCTGATGAATTTAATCCTCAAGGCTTTAAATCTAACGTTTATAATTTCTCAGAGAAACTTAATTTGCATTCCATTCTTATCCCTAGTTGGAATGGTATCTTCGGATATTCAGAGATGTTAATTTATAATTTATTATAATTAACACTAAACATGCCTAACTTTGAATAAAAAAAAATGGTAGATGTTATTATTCTTAACAGAATAAAGTGAAATGAGTTTTTTGTCTGTTGCGCAATGATTTTTGAATTAACGCAATAGAACAATTTATTACGATCAGTATTGAATTCTGAAATAAGCTTTTGTCAAAAAGTTTCTACAATCATTTATAAAATGATTGTAGAAACTTTTTGACATTTTACGAAAGAGTCAACAAACACATTTTCGCTCTCATTTAAAGTTTAACGATGTCTGATAAATTTATAAATATATTTATTGGAGGGGTGAAATTAAGAAAGAGTAAAGATACCATTTATTCACCAGTATTATTGATTAATAAAATTTAAGTAACACTGCAACTTTTAGTTTTTGATTTTGTTTTACATAGTTTTTGCAATATTATCAAAAACAGCGTTTTCTCATTAAGCTGTATCTAACGCTTAGCTTACGAGACTGAGATATTAAAATATGACTTATGTCAAAAAAACTTCGGTTTGACAGACCTAAAATTTACAATATCGAGCCAAAAATGAAAATCTTACCCCCAATTTTTTCGACGTTTTGGATCATAACGGTTCTAAGAAAACAAAAAAAATGTCCGGCTGTCTGCGGCCGTCCGGACAATTATGTAATGAAGTGTAATTCAAACTTCGTGATTGAGAGTCAAAGCATTGTCCCACACGCATTGAACTTACATTGACAGGGGCTTTCATGGTTGTTTTTGTTTTTTTTTTCTCTTTAAACGTAATTCCTTGTAATCCAGCCATAATCGTCATCTGCAATAGTTTCCGTTTAAAGAGTATCTTAAACCAGTTCGGTACTATTTCTCAATGTGGTTTCCTATATTCGGTTTGTGATCGTGAATCGCTGTAAAATTATCAGAAAACGGTTGTGCAATGTCATCAATTCGTAATCGAGCTATTCCCATATGTAATTTATTACCATCGTTTCGTAATCAATATTTATCATATATTCAAATTTTTACAAGTTAGCCATGTAAACTCCTTAGTGGGTACAAATAATGAACGAAGGATATGCCCTAGAAACAAACTAACTTATCGTGTTTATCGACTTCTTATTCATCAACGGCTGTTCCTTTTGCCTATAAATACGCCTAGCCGCGTATAGAGGCCCTCTTAGTCTATTTGATCATTCTGATCAGAGTTGAATTTTGGCGTCTCGCGTAAGAGGTTAATTGTTTACAGAAGATAAGCATCACTGCTTATCTTTAAAGTGATTTAAAATCTGTGATTCTTTAGAAAATTGTGTTATGTTCATGGAGAGTAAAAATTTTGTAAATGTCCTATTAAAAAATTAAGGCAGTGTATAACCACTGAAAACAAAAGAAAAAATATTATCTGTTTTGTGATTGTTAACTCCATTTTGCAAAGAATTGAAATTTGTGATATTAACCTCAAGGTTATATGCTACGCAGGTAATGAACTTAAATATTATTTTTTTTTTTTTTTTACTTTATTTATTATATATTATAAGATCTGATCACAGCAGTTGATAACTATATGTGATCTACAATTTAAACATTTAGCAAATATGTAGTAGCGAAATATGAAAAGTCAAAATTACAATCGATAATATTAAACAAATTAAATTTATCTATAATATTTACAAGCTCATAGAACTATGTATTCGCGCAGTAGTCTTTTAAAACAAGATACAGAGTTAGTTATTTTTATATGGTCTGGTAAGTTATTGAAGGCAGCTAGTCCAAAACAAAGAATACTGTCCCTTCCAAAATTAGTTCGAAATTTGGTTATTCGATAATGGGTAGCTTGTCTGGTTGAATGAGAGTGGATATTATTGTTAGAAATTAAATTGAAATTATGTTTAATTTTGTTATTAACTATCAAATACAAGAATAGGAGTATTTCATACGATTTAACATTTTCAAAAGATAAGACAGTTGCTGAATATAATATACTAGTAGGGGTTAGAGTTGGTAGTTTTTTTATGATTTTAACAGCTTTATTTTGTAATCGTTTTAATTCATTTAATTTATATGCCGGTGCTGTGCTCCAAATAGGACTAAGGTATTTAATATGGGATAAAATGTGCGAGTGATAAATAGACCACGCAACACTTTCAGTAATACAGCTTCTTGTTCGTCGCAGAGCAAAAAGTATGCAAGCAATTTTTTTTTTAATGTGATCAACATGATACGTCCATTTCAGGTACGAATCTGTATGTAATCCCAGATATTTTACACAATTAACTCTGGATATGGATTGGTTTTCTACTGATAATGCAAAATCTGGAAGATTTGAAGTTTTGCTTCTGAAGATGATATAAGATGTTTTTTCTGCATTTAATTTCAATTTCTTCGAAGCTAGGAAACTATGGATCATATTTAAATCCGCTTGCATCATTTGTTCCAGTTCTGCAAGAGATTTCGATTTAAATTTAACTATTGCATCATCAGCAAACATTTGAAGCTCTCCATTTATTCTCAGATCAAATAATTCATTAATATATAGATTAAAAAGAAGGGGCCCTAATATGGAACCCTGAGGAACTCCTCTTTGAATTAGCTGTGGTGTGCTTTCAACACCATTTACAACACAAACTTGAGTACGATTGGACAAATACGATCTTCAAGATCCAATTCTACGCCCTTTACTCCTGCATTATATAAATCACTAATAAGCAAATCATGATCAACATAGTCGAAGGCCTTTCTGACATCTACAAAAAGGCATGATACATAATATCCTTGATCAGTATTTTGTTGAACAAATGTTATAAAAGTAGCAGTTGCTGCTAGAGTTGAGGAGTTCTTTATAAATCCAAATTGATTGTGATTTATGATATTGTTATTCATAAAGTGGAGATACATCTGTCGATATAATATTTTCTCAAATACTTTAGAGTAAGTGGGCAACACAGACACAGGTCTATAGTTATTCACAAATAGAGTACTACCACCTTTATGTACTGGTTTAACTCTAGCGTTTTTTAGAGAGCTAGGAAATATTCCATTAGAAAGTGATTTGTTAATAAGTTCAACTATTTTTCCACTGAGGAATGCCGAAAAGCATTTAGAGAACTTAGCAGATATTTTATCCATACCTGTGGCAGCAGATGAGTTCAGTTCGCTTACGATTTGTTGAACTTCGTTTGAATTGGTTAGTTGCCAATGAAGTTGTGGGAGTATGGGTTTGACAGTTCCCGATAGGGAAGTTTTAGTTGCTGTATGACCAATATTGCCAACATTTATAAAAAAAGTGTTGAAAGCATTAGCTATATCTTTAGAATCAAAAATTTTATTGTTATCAACGCTAAGAACAATATTGCTTTTATCTGAAGAAAATTTTCTAAATACTAGCTCGTTAACTACACTCCAAAGTTTTCGCAAATCATTGCTGCAAAGAGAAATCCTTGAGAGGTAGTAATTTTTTTTGGCATCTTTTATTTTACTATTAGCCATATGCTTATAGTAATTATAACGTTCAATCACATATAAATTTTGGGGACATTTCTGTTTGTATTTGTAATATTTATCTCTCAGCTTTATATGTTCTAATATATCATGATTTATCCATGGTTTCTTGCTGTTTTTTACCCTTTTTGCTGTTATTTGTTTAGTATTGATGCAAATAATGTGCGATAAGTAGCTAATCAGATTATCAAATGTTTCAATAGAGGCCAAATAATCTAAATCATTTGAAATTTTATTTTTTAAGGGATTCATAATCAAGGACTGTCTTATATAAAATATCATTTGGTTTTGGAATTTGAGTATTGTATTTCACATCAGATCTTCCAGTATCAGAATTTCATAGGCTTGCATGTGTTAATTAAACTAGAAAAATATAAATCGAATAGAAAAATTGAAAATTAATTCAGTAAATTATTTGTGATATAACATCACCCCGATGAAAAATCTCCCATCAAGAATAATGTAAGAACTGAATCTAAAAAATTATGGAGCAAATTATGAAACTTTTTGCAATCCATACAATTTTAGAGCGATCTAGTTTCGAACCAATGGGAAAATTTTATTTTTCACCGATACAAGTTTGTTATTCAATACTAGAATATCTAGAGTATAACAAAACAGTGATCACCAGAGAAATTAATTGACTAAACCTGAATTTATTAAATGTATGTTTATGTAAATTTTTTGTTTTTACACTTCGCTAGAGTTGTAACCTAATTTTTGGTTTATATACATTGGCGTTGACATTTTTTGGTAGAGTTTATCTAGTCGGCTAGCCCTGATGAGAATGATAAACTTTTTTTAAAGTTTAAAATTTTCTCATTGGTTCGAAACTAGATCGCTCTAAAATTGTATGGATTGCAAAAAGTTTCATAATTTGCACCTAAATTTTTTAAATTCAGTTTTTATATTATAGAAAAATGGAATATTAACTTATTTAGCCAAATTACGTTTCAATTAGCAAAATTATATGTTAAAGATTATAAATTATTTGAGTGTTAATTGTGTTTTGTTGTAGACATTTAAGAACCTGGTACTATACCAGCGCAGACCATTCAAAATTGATGATAGTGTTTAATTTAAAAAAATTGTAAATAATTGTTATGGTCTAATATAAAAAAATTGATGATAGTGTTTAATTTAAAACAAAAAATTTGTAAATAACTGTTTTTGGTCTAATATAAAAAATTGATGATAGAAGTAATTCTTTTTTGTTGGTTGTCGTATCTCCTGAATATGATGTTATAATCTTTTGTTATACGGACCGTGAGGTGGTAAAAAGTCAGTGACTGCAGGATACTATCGGTACCTATGGTGCCCCAAAATATTAATCAAGTAAATTTTCTTTTGTGATTCAATTAATCAATGAACAGTGTTTAATTAATAGAAAAGGAGGGAAACCAAACGAATTTAATCTGGCTCGGGATTTTATTCGAACGTAGGAAAAGAGAAAATTAACACCGGTAGTGGTACCATAAATCGGTGATCAACATTTTCGTAAATCAACGCGTGTTTATTTAAAATTTTTTGTGTTTGTTGGCTAAAAAAACAAAACAGTAAACAAACTGGAAATTTGCAGTCATAATTCCTGCTTGTTTGGGTGTGGCTTTGATAAATGATAAACAGTCACCTATGCAGCCGTGATAAATTATTGGCCTTCATTCAAACTTCCGGCACCGCCACCTGATCCTACTGATCCAGGATATTCTGGAAATTTTAATTTGATGTGTTGAAAATACGATAAATCCGTTATAGAATTCTATAATCGCACAACAACGTCCGCCATCATACGATTCTAGCGTGACCTGTGTCACCCGTATGGTCAACTACCATTCACCACCACCTGATACGCAGTGTGATATTTTTGATTGCCTGATTAAGCCAAGAGAGATGACTAGCTAATTCAAAAAAGGGAGGAAGGAGCATTAGGATCGGACTGCACTATGTGGTGAGTCATATTTTTTTCTATATGGGTATGTATGTAAGTATTAATGTGTGCGTGAGTGTATATGCGTGGGTTTATGGGGGTGCGTATGTGGGTGTGAATGAACATGTAATTAACGTCTCGATTTTAGTTTCTTTTTATAAATAACTCAGCAGCTGCAAATTGGCGTTGTAGTACTAGACCCGTAATATTTTTATGTGTTTTGTCAATTTAAAATTTAATAAGTGAATTATTTTAGGTGATTTAGTCATTTATTAGTAATAACTCATTGTTGCAAAATATGACGAAAAAGAAAAGAAAAATTGATAGCTAATGGTTACAAGGTTCCTGATAGCTCAAATAATGATAATGAAAGTTTATTGGAAAAGAATGCAGCTACTATAAAAAAAACAAGTTGTCAATTATTTTTTTGAAAGATTAAAAACAAATAGTCAAAAAAATTATGTGATAAACCCGAAACGACGGACTCGAAAATTGATGTTTTTCGATGCGAATTATAAGGTGATTAACAATGAAAATTGAAATCAAGAATGACAAGCAAGATAAATTATAGAAATCGGTTGTGGAACGTAAATTGGTCGACCGTCAGTATATCAAAAGGGATTCCATGACGACGGACATGCGAGAAGCGGAACATATAAGAACAATCTATAATATGTTCATTATCTTTACAATATCTTTAGTTTCGTTTACGGTTTGCTATAATTTATCCGAACAGGGAGAATTAAATTTTTACTTTCAATTTTAAAAGCTCGACAAAGCTTTCATGATATAATTCCCGTCGTTAGCATGGACATTACTGGTCCCGCCGTTTTGTTTTTGATTTGGGGCTTAACTGTACGAACCTACTTCTACAAATAAAATTTTAGATTCTATTTTCATCTCTAGTTACATAAACTACTTCATATCTGTGGGTTACACAGCAACAAATCACTTAGTTGTGTATAATCTCCCCTTCGTAACATCTATGGCATTAGGGATGGAAGCAATCAGACTGTTGAGGAAAAGGTATGCATTTATACAAACAAACGCCAGTTGTGTATTGGGAAATACTGATCGTGTGTGTGTGTGTGTGTGTGGATGAAGTGAGAGAGCGTGTGAGGTGTGAGAGCGTCTGAATGTTTGAGCGAATGGGGGGTTGGACGTGGTGATCGCGGCTTTTTCGCATATGGGGGTCGCCAGAGTCTATCTGTTTCATTTGCCTGTTCTTTTTTTCCGTTCTTATCATGTTTCTCGTGTACTATACAGTTATTTGTGCTTGAGCAGCAGGATTTCCTACTTGTCCCCATAGACTAAAACTAGCTTGGGGCTATTAAAACAATCTCGCTGGGTACGCGGTTTGCTATGTCACTTCGTTAATTCTCAACAAAGCAGCTCTCCATTACAATTATTTGGATAATTATTAGAATTTTGAAAAAGTTTAAATTTTTGTTATTTTTGGTTTTATCATAATTTTTCAATTTTTTGCAATATTTTTTGGAATTTTGAAAAAATCAAATATTGAAATTTTTTAATAATTTTTGGAATATTTTTAGAATTTTGAATAAGCTTAAATTTTTGATTTTTTTATTTTTTTTCGAATATTTGTAGAATTTTGAAAAAAGTTTCAATCTTTGATTTTGTAATCTGTTTTGGAATATATTTAGAATTTTGAAAAAAAGTTTAAATTTTTGGTTTTTTTATAAGTTTTAGAATATATTTTGGAATTCTGAAAAAACTTTCAATTTTTGATTTACTAATATTTATTGAATATTTTTGAAATTTTGAAGCAAGAAGGAATTATTAAGATTATTATAACTTTTTAAATCATGGAAAAAGTTTGAATTTTTTCCTTTTGAAAAAAATAAAATTAAATATTTGTATGTTGTAAAATTCATTATTTGTATGACATTAAATGTAGTTGAACACGAAATTGGTAGATAATAGGTTGTCCGTTTTTGAAAAATTGCTAAACGCCAAATTGGGAAACTTTGTAGTTTGCTGAGTGGATCATCTTTTCACTATATTATGTTAATTTATGTTAATCTGTTATATTTTCCAGCAACATATTAATGTTCGGTATTAGTTTTGTAATATATTTCTAAACCGAGTTAAAACACTTGTGCTTTTACAAAGAGTCTAATGTTTAATATACATCGCTCTCCAAAACTAAAAACAATGTCCTCACAAAAGACTTTTGCCGAAAAATATATTAAAATCCTTAACCCAAACCATAGTCTTGATATTTTAGAGCCTTGAGAACTCAGCATCTTCACATTTTCATAATAAAATATAATGCAAGAACAAAACTAAAAGATGCATATTTCTACTTCACAAAAATTTTAAATTGTGTGAAGTAATAGATTGCATTACTTCGAGGGAAAAAAATCTTACATACCCCACATTTGGTTTTTTCTTTTGTTTTTGACCATCGTCTATCTAAATAGCCAATAAAAATTTTGATATATGGCTGTGTGTGAGTGGGTGAGTGACCTTTCTGCATAGAATCTTGATGAAACTTTGGAAAATGATACAGGCTCACTTGAAAATGGTAGATCTGGATTCATTTCAAATTTGGACATAATGGCGTACGGTCTCCCGAACACCTCTAAGTTTGAATCCAAAATAACTTCTAATCCCGGCTTGTGATCTTATGGAAACATGGTATATAAGGCTAAAGTACTGTTTCCAATATTTCTGCATACCAACTTCCGGTTTGTCATTTCCGATTAAAAAGTTTTTTTCCAGGCGTTTTTCCCTACTGTAGCCTACAATTACCGATCGATTGTCATGAAACGTTGGTAAAAGCTTTCAAGTAACATGAGAAAGATTTTATCAGGTTTTGGAGTAAAACAGGGGGTTTTTTCCACTATGTTTTTTATGTTTGTTGGGTGCATACAACATTCGTTCGTGAAATATTTTAATGACACTTTGGAAAAAGATGCAAATATGTATGGCAAGGAACTAATTGATTTTTGATCGATAGTGAACAAAGTTGTGGAGGGTGTCCCATACACCTGTTTTTTGAATGCTCAATACATCTGTATTGGACTGAATTGGACGAAACTTGGTACATAAGCGGTTAGTGGGGTACGCAACAATTATGCATCCCAACCTACGCTTTTTTACTTCCGGTAAAAACTATTTTTTGTAATTTTTGGAAGTTTTTTTAGTGTGTTTATGCAGACTACAGCCTACAATAATGAAGCAATTATAATAAAACTTACGAAAAAGGTTTCAATTAGTGTGAGAAGATAGTTATCATCTTTTGCAACACATTGATCAAGGTGGCGGGGGGTCCTACCATACAACTGCTGACTCTTCACACTTTGTTTTTGAAGTTGGAGTGTTGGTAAAAGCTTTCAAGTAACATGAGAAAGATTTTATCAGATTTTGGAGTACATTGGATGAAGGGTTGGGGGGTTCACCATGCTTTTTATGTTGTTTGGAGCATACAACATTCGTTCGTGAATGAGTTTTGATGACGCTTTAGAAAAATACAAATATGTATGGCAAGGAACTGATTCGTTTTTGAGCGACATTGAACAAAGTGGTTGGGGGTCCCCCGAGCACCTGTTTTTTAAAGCTCAATAACATCTGTACCTGATAATCGAATTGGATGAAACTTGGTAAATAAGCATTTAGTACGGTTCACAACAGTTCTGTATCTCAATTTCCGGCATTTTACTTCCGGTAAAAAATTTTTTGTGCAATTTTTTGAAGTTTTTTCAGTCTCTTTTTGCACACTACAGCCTACAATAATGAAGTGATTATGATGAAACCTATGGAAAAGGCTTCAATTCGTGTGAGAAGATAATTATCATCTTTAGGAACATTTTGATTAAAGTGGCGGGTGTAATGAAGCGCTGTTTCCCTGACCAAAAACGAAATAACACAGCAGGCCGCGTACCAAGCGAGGTTATTTTTAGCCCCAAGCTAGCTTCAGCCTATGGGGTCGAGAGAAGTTTACCTGCTGCTCCAGCACAAATAACTGAATTTGTACGTGTATGTCGATTTACAAACGGCTAAAAAAAAAAACTAAGTGAAATGGGTAGACTCTGGCGACCCCCTGGTATGCTAAAAACTGCGATCACCACGTTCAATCCCGTATTATATTGCAATCACTCACACCCACACAATCACTCACACGCACACACAGGCACACACACAATCGCTTATCCATATACACGTCCATGCACGCATACAGTCATACATGCTCACAGCGAGTTAATAAACTGCGATCTTTAGATCGTATATAATTACTGTTTGGTTTTTATTTAATTGATAGTAAATTTTATTACATATGATTGAGATTTTCGTTTCAGCATAATGGAATCTTAAAGTTCTGAGAATATATGTTATTTGGAATTGATCCAATTTCATCTAGGGATATTCAGTCATGGTTATAGTTTAAATTATTCCCCCCTTTTTTTATTTGTTTGTTTCTTTTTCTTTTCTCTCGTATATACGTAGGTAGACGGTATACTTCATTATTTGTGTTATACCTTGAGAACCGTATCCTATTACAATTGGTTAATATTAGGTAATTAGGTATCTTTGATTTAGGTAATTAGGTATCTTTTATTTCCTCAATTGCCTTGAAGAACGTAACATAAATATCTATAGATATGTATATTTGAAAAGTTCCAAGTTATATATATTTGAAAACAAAAAAAAATTTTAATAATAATTTTGACCTATAATTATGAATGGAAAATGAATCACAGGCTAAATCAAAACAAACTAAAAATTCCTTTCTTTTTGTTGGTCTAAGTATCGAAAATCGGCAATTTGCTTGGATAGTCAAAGATAATTTAAGTTAAATTTAAAATTCCAATTTGTTTTCGTATTCGCCTGTTTAGAAGGTTGTGAAATGCCGTGGCAACTATTAATTATAATAAAAAAGAAGAAAAAAAAAAGAAAACTTTTGGGTGGAAACCAATGCTAAGATATATATCGTAGTGAATTGGTATAACGCCATCCATAACAGTATCACATTGTCTGAAGGATGACGTGCGTGTATATTAAATCATACAACCTGGAATAACATCATCAAATAACACCGTTCCGCGTCCAATATGATCAAATTCCAGTTTTAATAATCCCACTAAAATATCTGACAATCTTTATCCAACTTGCGAACATTTTATAAATAAAACAATGAAGTAAACTAGTAACATTGATTCACACTCACATGCATCACATGAACACCCACATACCCATCCATTAACATTCATACTGGCAAGATAAAATGAAATTAATACATGACTCACCCCATTGTTGATGGGGACCCCGTGCCTCAATCACCTAGCGAAGCTTATACCATCCTTTCCAGCGGCTCTAGTACGGTCAGCATATCCCAATAGTAGAAATCTGCAAGGTAACAACAATATTGGTATACATATCTCTGACTGGTTAGTTGTCCTCCAAGGTAAGTATCGGATGCGGCAGTGGATCTTGACTGAGATTTTTATATCCAACCCAAAATTGTCGAAATATATCCACTCACGGAGTTTTCGTAAAAAAAATTGAATTGTCGTAACACTTAGGATTAATCGCTCGAATCAGTTTATTTCACAGTCTCAAAAAAATACACATTTGCATTTACATCAGAAATTTAATACATCAACCAAAACGATTTAAAAATACTAGAATATAGATTTGTACTAACAGTATAATTTCCTTAAGTTCGAGAACAACAAAAAAAACTTTTCATGTATCTTAATTATGAATTATGCTTAGAGATTGTACATTTTATATCATATCTGTATACAAATTCATACTATTTGTTTTATTTTATTAACGAACACTAGTTTATACAAGTTAATTTGACAATACCTTTACCATTACTCTAGACTAGCGGTTTTAGCCTGGATATAAACAATCTTTCACCAAAAAAAAAAAATAAACAGTCATTTCATAAGACCACTCAGTTCCTCGGTAGCACTGATGGATTATATTCCCGAACTACACGTTCTTTATACAGGAAAAAAAAAATTAATTAAACAAGGTACATAATACCGGAATCTATTTTAGTGAGCCCAAATGTTTCCTTTCTTATTGAATTGTCATAAGAACGGTAAGAAAACCAAAACCGGTCCTCAATATTTATTGTTTCAAACGAGAAGGTCAATTGCTTTCTAACCCGTTATACAGCTCAAGCAATAAATCGAATGATAAGGTGACTAATACATATATATTGCTTACGTACCTTGTTTTAAAATGAACGCGCAAATTTTTGTTGTGCTTTGCAAACCGAACAGATAATATAATTTTCTTTCTGATTTTAATTTCTTTAAGATTGTTAATTTGCACTATCAAACTAGCCTGACCGATCTATGTAGATATAATTTCTTTCATATTCTTTATTCTTTTTTTATAACAACACAAACGAATAATAATTTTTTTCCTCTATTATTTATAATTTTAAATTTTCTTTTTGCAACCGGGAGCAAAAATCTGCGCCCTGTTGGTTTACAGTACAAACATATATCAAATTTTTATTATGTTTAATCTAAACTAATAGGCACAAACACATAAATATTTTTATCAAAATTTGAGCAAGTGATCGAAACTAAAAATGAAGACTGAACTACTCTAACTAGTTAATGATGAACTCACAAAAAAAAATTTAAAATTTCACAATTTAAATTTATTACAAACAAAAACGTGAAGTCAAAAAAACTTCATCGTTCTATTTAATGTTACAATGCTTGTTGGGAGCAGAAAACATTCGTTCGTTAATGAGTTTTGATGATACTTTGGAAAAAAATGCAAATATGTATGGCAAGGAACTAATTAGTTTTTTAGCGTTAGTGACCAAAGTGGTAGGGAGTTCGACGAGCACTTGTTTTTTTGGAAGCTCAATATAATCTGTACCTGATAATCGAATTGGATGAAACTTGGTACATAAACATTTAGTATAGTTCACAACAGTTTTGCGTCCCAACTTCCGGTTTATCACTTCCGGTTAAATTTTTTTTTATTTTTTTCTCGTACAACAGAATTTATGTTTGTTGGGATACAACTGCTTTCTTTAATATTTTTATAATTAGAACTACGCAAAATCTACAACATTGGTTATCTTTTAGTTAAAGTATTTGATGGATATTAGCTCATTATATATTCAGAACACTATGTTTCCAGAGCTGTGGTGAAATCAGCCTATGCATAAGCGTCGCAATATTTTTATTAAGTAATGAACATTTGTTCTCAATGATTAAAGTTCATATATCCTTGCTGTTCGAGTGATATCCGATATCGCCCGTTAACTCGGACAACAAAGTTGTTACACCTGTAAATTAATTAAATAAAGTTCACCTTTGCCTATTACAATCTAACCAACTATTCAAAATGTATCATTTACACTAATCTAACCAAAAATTCCTAGCACAAAAAATACTTTATGTAAGATTATATACACCAACCGTAAAAGTTTTCGTTTCTACTAAATTGAACTTATCTTTAATAACTTTTGAATTTTCTTCTAAATAAATTAAAAAGTTATGTGAAACTTCTTTAATTTATGTTATGTAAAAGAACAATTTTATATAAAGTGGATAAGTTCTTGTGAACTGATTAAATAAATTATATTCGTTAACCAATTATAAGAATTTTTTTTTAGTTTTGGAAGCAAAGAAAACTTATTTACGAGTAATGCGTAGTTTCAAACTATTTTTTCTTTACCATAAGTTTAAGATTAAACAATAAAATAAGTTTGTTTTTAACATATTTTTTTTATTATATCAATGAATGAATATATCAAGTTAATTATGTTATACGGTTTGCTACTTCTCTTCGTAAGCTTAGCTAATTTGTCTAAATCCTTCTGTATACAAAATCCTTTTACTAACTTTAAATTCTGAGCTAATTTTTTATTAAAAAATATACCCTTCCATTATAGCACAGAAAAAAAATTTGACATTCATGTTTTTATTATTAACTCTAGCAAATTTGTAATAACTGTCATTTACATTCTTGTATACTTGAACATCGTTTTCATGGAAAAAGAAAATTATTTCCATTAAAAACTGAAAGTTTTATTAGATTAGTTTAGAAACATTTAATCAAATTGACGGCGTTGGTTTTTTTTTTTTGTAATAAAATAAACAAAGTTATTGTTTTGTGTTAATATTTTATGCTTATAAACTGTAAACATGTAAATTATAAAAATGATTGGCAGCCGAAAATTTTCAGTATTTTTATTTAAAAAGTTAGTCCTTGATTTAGAAAAATTAAGAAAATTTCAGTTTGTATTTGGTTAATAATAGCATGGCATGCTAGATAGATATTCTTAGCCTTGTGTTGAACTTCCTTTAACCTACGAATTAATAGTAGGTAATAACTACAATAACAATTTTTATGATATTTGTCGAATGGATTTAGTCTAGAAATTAGTTGAAAATATCTAAATAAGGATCATAAATTTTGTTTGAAGTGGTATTACTGTCTACAAAGCAGTTACTTCAGCAGACTTAATGATAAAATACAATTTTGTCTTTGAAAAAGGTGTTGGTTAGAGTGCATCTTTTTTTTTTATATAAATATCAAAACTTTGTATTAAAAAAATCGCATTTAATCTATTTTGTTCAAAGGTCGCCACTTTGACTATTAATCCAGGTAAGGAATTGAGGCTGAAACCGCGTTTTTTAAATTTTTACAATACTGATAAAAGTCTCACAAAAGCATTAAATTCGAAAAATGTATCAAATTAGTATTCAGGATACAGTTTCTATCAACGCAAATTTAACCCTTTTTTAAGCAAAGTAATCAATACCTTTTGCTAAATAAAAAAGCGAACATAAATTACCAGATCATGCAAACATTTAACACAGTTAAACCATTTAATCTTTTCTGTCCTTAAAACAATTTTCTATCTCCCTATCCGAAAAAAACTTTACCTTTTTAACAACTTATTTAAATTAACTTCTTTTATATGAAATTATCGTTTATTTTTTCTCAACACATTATCCTAAGATTCAAGAATAAACATGTTCAAGTCAATTCGTCGACCCTAGCACAAATCCAACAAATCCAACAAATCGAATCCTTCGTAATCCAAAAAAATATACTAAAACAATAAAGAAAATTAGAAAATCTCTCAATAAACATGTTCATGATGAAGAGGAAAAAAGAAAAATCAATTGGTTTGTTATTTTTTTCTTCCTCAAAATATTTACATTTCCCATCATCAGCCTGACCCTTTCATCATTCCGTTATACTTGAAATAGAAATATAAATAAAACAAAAAAATAAAATAAGGATACGAAAATGAAAATTAGATGGTCTGTCACGTTCATAGATTATTTTTCCCATGGGATATATACTCACATTTGTACGATCACGTTTATGATATAAATGTGAAAGTGTTTATATAAACATTATATACAAAAGAGCTGCCTTTGTTTACTATCATCGGCGAATTGATATTATTGGATTGACATTAGATATCCCTTTTTAACGAATTAAATTGCTCGAATACACAAACACTTTTTTTTTGTTTTCTGTTATTATTATTTTTTTTTTTGGAAAATTGACACCAACAAACGAACAAATGAAAAACAAAACAAAACGAAAAAGGGTGACTTTTCTTTATCAATTGTTTTGATATTCTTATATTCTCTTGTTTTTTGTTTTTTTATTTAGATTTTTTTGTTAATTTATTTTTAATAATATCCACACCAAAAGGTGTGTTTGGCTTTTCATAGCAAATACACAATAATAAAAAATAATTTTCTGAAATTTAGTTTTTGAGATTGGGTGGAAAAACTTTGAGTCTAATAAGTCGGCATTATTCACCTTTTTCCCTGATGGATATTCTCGGCGTTGGCGTACGGCGGTGATTAAGCGACCACTTACCGTTTTTCTATAGGAGTCATAGTCGCAGTGAGGTTTGACTTCCTTGATTTTTTGTTATACTACCAAACACATGAACAAGTACTTCACTGTTTTGCTCGGAACTCAAGTGGGAGAAAACTTTTAGAATTTTGGCAACATCGCTGAAAATACAGGAATTCCATTGTACTCGTAACTTTTCTTGTGGCGTCACCTGACGCACCTTTTGAATGCCGTATTAATTTTGATTTTTTTATCTAAAATTACGTGCGAATGAAAATTTCCAGTGAACGTAATGAAAACGAATACAAAAAACAAACGGGAATTTTAAATAATTAATATTGATAATTTAAAAAATTATTAAATATTTTTTGTTTGTCTTATTTCATGACAGTATAATGATATTTAAATTTAATTTCTAATAATATTAAGAAACTATGTAAAATCAATATTATTTTATGTATATATGGGGCATTCCACGTGAAGTCGGACGACCAAAAATTTGTTTTCGCCCAAATTTTGGGAAGTGATAGTACTCCATTAGAAAATTTTAGATTCGAAATTACGATTTCGTAATTTTTTAGATTTTTTGGCTCACCCCTTTGTCGTCGGTGACGGTCACAAATTTCAATTTTTTTCTTGAACAACAAACGACTTTATTTTGTAGGCAGTTTATTGCGAGTACAAATTTTTAGAAATATATTAATTCGTTAGCAAAATCATCAATTTCAAAAATATTGGCCGCCATATTGTTGCTGCCATTTTAAATTTTAATAATTTGACCCTGAATTTGGATTGAGTGACTATGACTTACTTATAATACATTCTATGAATTTTAATTTTCATTTTACAGCACAAGATATAGCGTGAAAACTAGTTTTTGGGGTGGTTTTTAACTTTCAGTGCCCTCTAGTACTCACATCGATACAACTTCCATCACGCGATAAAAATAATTTGAAAGTGCATATCTTAAACTAAATTTAAAAAAAAAATTAAAAAAAACGTGTTATTCAATCCGAAAAAATGATTTTAAACGTTGAAACCTCAAAATAAGGGAGAAAACTACCCTAAAAATTTTTTTTGATATTTTTATTTTATTCTACGGGAAAAATGCTAACGAACTAATATATTTCTAAAAAATTTGTACTCGCAATAAACTGCCTACAAAATAAAGACGTTTGTCGTTCAAGAAAAAAATTGAAATTTGTGACCGTCACCGACGGCAAAGGGGTTGGCCAAAAAATTTAAAATATTACGAAATCGTTTTCTAATGGAGTACTATCAATTCCCAAAATTTGGGCAAAAACAAATTTTTGGTCGTCCCACTTCACGTGGAATGCCCCATATATAAATATTTAAATTTTCGGTTATTTTTCATTTAAATTGTAACATGAACAAAAAAGAATTCTACAAAAAATGGTTTTGCACTACAAAAAACAATCATCTTTCATATGACACCCCACTTGACATGATCAAAAATAGTTTTTTCGAAAATTTCTACTTTAACCCCTCTAATGAATTATAACAACCAAAACAAAAAAACGGTTTTTTTATGGCAAATTCCTACAACCGTGAATTTTTTTCTTCCGTAATATTCAAAGTTAAGAGGGGGACAAAAAAAACACTCGTTTTTGCCAATAACTCAAAAACTAAGCAGTCGAAAATTCATTGAAATTTATATTTGAAATATTTCCATTTATTTCGATTTTTCTAAACCAAGCTCGATTCCTTAAAAAAAACTTTTGTTTTACTATCTACTATCAATATCCATAAAATATAGTTAAAAACAAATAATTGAATTTTTTTGTTATCAACCGGGGTGAGAAAACACGTTTAATAACTGTAAAAAATTTCAAGTTGATAGCACTTATAGTTCGCGATTATGTAGAAATTCAGACGGACCCCGAAGTCTCACCAATAGTGTACCGTTTGGACTTTTTCAAAGTACAGAACCCTAAAAAGTGTAAAAAATCGACGCATCATTTACAAATGCAATCACAAATTTACAGCTTTCGTTGATTTCATTGATTTACAACTTAAAATTACGACTACCATTTGACGTAAGGACGAAACTAAAAAAGTTAGTCTAGGAAAATTTCATAACATATCAGAAGATTCTACTAATAAAAGCAATGCAGCAAAATATGACATTTATCATATTATAATGAAATGTTTAATGCCTTGCTAGGTCGGTAGACAGAGCATGAGACTTTAAAAAGACATAAAAGACATGATAAGACATGATAGATGTCTCGATTCATGATTGATTTCGATTGTCATAGCATAAATTCGAGATATTAAACCAAAAAAAAAATTTTTGAAATCGCTTACTATATAAGCGCTAATTTTTCATATGACGGTCTCTTAGTCGTATTACTTTTATCGGAATCTGATTCGATTCCTATTTTGTTGTGGACTGTCAGTGCTGTAAAAAAACGCGAAAATAATTAAAATTGATTACGTGTGATGTTTTTCTCCGTAAATAAATTACAAAAAAATTATTATTACTTGTTTGATATGTGTCTAACGTTCTGAGTGTTTCGCTGTGTAATTTATTAAACTAATTTATATATTCGTATAGTTCAATTATATATATTTTCGTTAGTGCAATTCGGATGTGTGAAAATTCCCGGCGGTGACTATTACCTCCAATGGCTTAGGTATGGCCATTGTTCAAGTATTATACTAGTGATTTTGTTCAATAAATGAACCAGATAAATTATACTCTGGTATGAAAATTGCTTGTAAATCCGGGGATTAAAAATTTTATTAGCTCCCACAAACAAAAGATAGTATTTCTGTTGTATTTGTGATAGTAATGGCGCTCGCCAAAATTTAACTTTGTTACATAAATAAATAAAAGTAAGAAGCAACAATTTATTATTTGAAATAAAGACCAAAAACAGGAATTTTTGTAATCGTGCATGTTATATAAATGATAAAATATTATTAAATATGATAAAATAATAATGCATGATGGTAAAATAATAATATTGGTACTCGATATAGTTAATTTATTTTGTATAAATAAATTAAAATAGAAAGCAAAAATTTAATTGCTAGAAATAATAGGAGAAAAGAATTTTTTTGTTGTATATGTTGCAAAAATAGCGCTAGATTACGTTAATTTTTTTTTAAATAAACGAAGAAAAGCTAAATTCAATTAAAATAGAGGTATAGATTCTCCTTCTAAGCAAGGAAGTATTTAAGGCTAAAAATTTTGTTAACCTAGAACATTTTGTGTACTTTCTTTATATACTGGAATTACAATAAATAATTTATATGTGTAAAGTTTATATGACTTTCAAAATAGATGTTGTGTACTTTGTTGATGTGTGGTGCTCAGTTACGATTACGTGTGGAATGGAGTGAACCACTCACGATATATCTTAACTTTTTGTGGGGCGTCGATCAACATAGATATATTTACAGTCGGCTCGGACTGCATGCTCTGTTACATCAACCTACGTCATCGTATATAATATATAATTTATTTTTGGAAATTACTCAATACGAAGTCATTTTAAATTCATCTTTTATACCACATTTCCTGAACGTGTTAAATCCAACTGTTAAATCCACCTACGTCACCGTGTATAAAATATTATTGATTTTTAAATTAATCAACACGAAGTCGTTTTAAATTCATCGTTTATATATCAGTTCCTGAACGTATTCAACTATTGAATCCACCTACGTCATCGTATATAATATATGATTTATTTATTTAAATTACTCAATACGAAGTCGTTTTAAATTCATCGTTTATATATGAGTTCCTGAACGTATTCAACTGTTACATCTACCTACGTCCTCGTTTATAATATATTATTTATTTATGGAATTACTCAATACGAAGTCGTCGTAAATTTCTTCTGTTATACATCAGTTCCTGAACGTATTCAGCGGCTTATCAACCCCGTGCATCGTTTGTTTATCTTCTGGACAATTAGTCAATGCTGTGTCAGCTTAGGTTCATCTTTTTACACCATCTCCATGGTGCCATTAACCTGAACCGTAGCTCGTTCGCCTAGTTCTTTCTGAAGCTGATATACACCGGGATTGGGGGGGGGGGACGAGATCGGCCAATACCATGCGGTGAGTGTTATTTTATTTTTATTTTAAATTGGCGTGAATGGCGTGAATGAAGGTGGATCCGTGTGTATTTGAGTGTGAGTGTGCGGGAGGGTCCATGTGATGCGTGTTCGTGAAGTGTTATCGGTATTATGGCGCATTTATATATATATATATATATATATATATATATATATATATATATATATATATATATATATATATATATATATATATATATATATATATATATATATATATATATATATATATATGACATTGTAGGCGAAGGTCAACACAGTCTTTTACCAGTCGATCTTAAAATGTCAAAGTTGTAAGATAATAAAATTTTTTCTACTTCCTCTCCGTTAATTGAACCAATTTATTCTTAGATTGGTTATAAGAGGACGGATATGTGAAAGTTTCTGTTATTGTATTTGAAAGAATAGCCGTTCATGTTTTTTTTTGGCGTGCCATGTTACCTACGGCCACACCTTTAATATAAATTACTATACTTCCGTTAAGAAGGTCATCCGACAGTAATTCTCATATACCAGCGATGCAATTTTTAGAATTGTTTTCCTATACCGACAAATTCGTTCCAGCTTTGGCCGTTAATTTTTATAATAATTTTTTGTTGTTCAGCTACATCATTAATAGGTTTATGGAATGGTCAATTTTAAGACATTCAAAGTATACTTACCGTAAATAATGACCTATTAATTATAATAACAAAAAAAAAACGAAATTATAAATTATAGTCGGTGAGGCTGATTCGGTTGACGGAATCATTATAAATTTATTTTTTTTTCTCTCTCAATAATGGTAATTTTAATGAATCATATAAGTTAACAAAAAAATAGCGTTGAATATTTTTGTTTGATTATAAACTCCCAAACCTATGATAAAATCAAATTAAAGGAAATTTTAGCCAAATTAATTTATGACCAAGATAAGGATACGAATTCGTTGCTAACTAAGTCGGATTTAAATACTAAAATTGAATTAACTACGCATAGCAATAACTACTAAAAATAAAAAAAAACTTTAAGGAGTCCGTGTCAGATTTATGAATAAAAAAAAAACAAAAAAAATAAGCAATATCGATTTCTTTCGTTGCATACAGTTCAATGGTATTGGATTGTTTTAGGCGCGTATGAATGTGGGGAGGGAATGGGGGAATGTAGGTGCGACAGCGTATGAATTTGTGAGTATATGAGGTGTGCGAGTGTGAGAGTATGGGATTGAATGTGGGGTTGGACGTGCTGATCGTGGTTCTTTCGCCAAAGGGGTCGCCAGAGTCTCTCTTTTTCCACTTCTTGGATTTTTTCCATTTCTGCTTAGATCACGTAATTCGCGTACGTTTCCGTATTTGTGCTGGAGTAGCAGAATTTATAACTCGAACTCAATACTGCCGCTGGACCGGAGCATATAAATAATCTAATCTAGGTACGCGATCTGCTATGCCACTTCGTTGAGGTTCAACGAAACAGCTCTCCATTACACATTAAGAACAGTAAATTGTTGAAAAGGTAATTTTTTGACCTTTAAAAAAAAAAGATTAAGGGTTAGGTTTTGAGCCGAAGGGTGAAAATATATTAAAACTCACATTTTAACTCACTTTTTGTTAAGCAACAATAAATTTTGAATAATTTATCTTAAAGGAGACTAAATTACCTTTTCAACGATATATGACGCAATTCGGATAAAAAATGAAAGAGCTGCAAATTTTTGAATTTGACTCCTTTTTTAATTTTTCCCGATTTTCGCGAAGCTTTGTATGGTGATATCTCATGAAAAAACACTCATTTAATTTTTTCGGTCAAATAAGTTTTTTTATTAACGCATTTTCAGACAAATCGGAAATGGCCACCTAAGACCCCCTCTCGATTTGATCTGAAATGGTCGTGACGATTTGTTTGAATATCTTTTTTTTATTATTTTATTTTCCTTTTTACACTACGCATTAAAAATACAAAAATAATTCAACACAAAATGCAAAAAAAATTTTTCCTGAATCTCGATAATATCCCACCGCTGTCACCAAATTTTGTTGCATTCTTGTATGAATTATTGAAAGTCTTTATTTAATTTAACAATTAACTTTATTTTATATATTTAGTAATTTACTTTATTTTATGATTCTTATTTTTATTTTTAATGATATTCAAACACAATTTATTATTATTATATATTTGATGTTTTACTTACTTGAGCCAGAGGAAAAAGAGATCGATTATCAGAATGTTAGTCTTTTATAGACATGATGTTCGTTCTACTTGTTTCTCCCACTCAACTTAAGAAAATTGTACAGTCGAACCTGCGTAATCTTAGCCAGAGCGGAGTTCATAACACATTACTTCACACATTTTAAAATTGTGTTGAAGTAATTAATGAGCAAAGTAGAAGCAAGATTCGTAAGCGGCGTAGAAAGCTTTGGACTTGACGAGACATTTTAAGCTCAAGCAAACCGGAAAGACTTAATTCTTTAACTTGGTCTACTTATAAACAGTCTTCATTAACGACAAATCCTTAGTATCGTGTACAATTGTACATATAAATTAGACAGAATCGACTTTTCTCCATATTTATTGTCGGGTTAGTTTGCTCCAATATTCACCAATTTCACATTTACAAACCACTACACATGTACAAATAGCCGATCATGAAGTTGGTGAGGAATTTGAACTACTAATTAATTTTTTGAGCCAAATATACTCGGCACTAAATGACTCGAAGCTACCCTTAGCCTTGTTCATAGACATTAAAAAAGCGTTTGATACTGTTGACCATATAATTCTTCTAGAGAAAATGTCTAATATAGGTATACGAGGGAATATTTTTAAATGGTTCACAAGCAATTTTGCGAATTGTCGGCAAGTTGTCAAGCTCGGGGAGGTTTTAAGCATTGAAGGTCATACTAATTGTGGTGTTTAGGGTGAAAGGGTAAACTTTTCCTACTTAGTTGTGTTGAACCTTGTAAGTTTGACAAGTTAAGCAAAATCCAGAAACCGAATCCCTTCATTTTATTTATGGCTCGAAAATTTATACGTGGAGTAAAATAAAAACTTGAATTAAGGTCTGGAGCGTAGCCAGTTCGGCGTCAGGCATTCTTAATAAACCGCATATTCATCGAAAAATGGTGCAGCAGAGCAGAACCGTCTTTTTGCCAATTTTTACTTCATACCAGGTCATATATTTACGCTTCATTTAAATCGCTTCAAATTTCCGATAAAACCAAAGTCAATTCTAATGCCGCACTATAGAAATGTTGAAAGTTTCATTTGGGTTCTGGTTCTTATAGCACTATTTGTTTGACCTACGTACAAATTATTTATTTCATCCTTAAACTGCTGTTTATAGGAATTTACAACGCTAGTAAAATTGTCTGATGGTTCGCTTCTCTATACGACCAAACTCAATTGAACGCTTTTCCATTAAACAGGTATTGGAAGTCATTAATCATAACAATGTATGACGACGTGCTAGTTTCTACGCGATAAAGGAATCGATCTATATTTAATCCGTCTTTTGCTTCATTAAAGTTCCATTGATGAGCCAGAGTAGAAAACTTCCACTCAAAAGAAGATGATCATCCAGAAAAATTGTTTTGTGACTTCTAAAATCATGCTCATGAGAGTGTGAAGGAATCGGAGTCGGTGTATAAAGCGCAACAACAAAAATTTCATCATAAAGTGGCCTAAAAATAAAATATAATTTTTAATAAATAATAATTTCAATAAATTAAAAAAAATATTGCCCTCTGAATTTTATCTCCTCGACTTTAAGTTAAAAAAAAACTCATAAAAATTATATGTTCCACGAACTTTTAATATACAATTTATTTTCCAACTTGACAATTACAGATTCTATATAAAAACTTTGTTTGTTTTAATTCCTTCAAATACAAAAAAAAAATTAGTTGAAACATAAAACAAAACAATTTAACTAAACTCCACTTCACGGGGGACGTTCGTGTATTAAAAAAATAACAAAGTTTAAACAGCAAAACACATTAAGGAAAAACTACCTTTTAATTTCCTTCACAACAAAACTTAACAATTTCATTTCTTGTTGATTTTCCTTCTGACAACTTTTTATTCTTTTCTAAGAAGAAGTTAATGTTTATAATAAAAATAAAACTAAAAACGTAAAATTAAAATATTGAGTCAATTTATTTAAAGTTTTTTAATGATATATCTGGTTGTCCTCTCGACTATCGTAAGACGAACAAAAAAATAGTAAAATATTTTCCTATTTTTTCTTTATGGATACACATTTTTCTTTCGTTGTTCTTATGCTAAGTAATAAGAATATATGAAGGAAGAAAAAAAAGTTTTACAGTTATATTTCTTCATTAAATTATAAGAATAAATAAAATATTATGCAATGTGCTGAGTTTTATTGCATTTTCTTGCACCAGCCACTCTTAGTTGCAAAAATAAAATTTAAGAAATTGCATTTTTTGTTTTTATGTTATTATAGTTTCGTTAATTTTTAAAACAAATTTTCTTTTGGTTTTCATCTGTTTTATTCAACTTTGGGCTTCAAATTTTAGGTTTCCAAATATGTTATTTCAAAAGCTGTAAAAAAAACATAAAAAATCCAAAACACGGAAATAATAGAAATATTGTAAATAAAAAAATTTGTTACATTCGGAACGGAACAAATCACCTGCTACAAAAATTCATGATAACTGCAACATACCACAAAGATGAAAATAATAAAATAATGACATCTCGTACACTAGCAATAAATTTCTTGTAAATTTTCCAATAAAAAAAAAATGAAAATCTTCTTTAGACCATGGTGAAAGTTTTAAAAAAGAAAAAGATTATATATATTCATTTTATATTTAATGTCAGTTTTAGTAATATTGTTGATAATTCATGGGAGATAATCGGCAGAGATAAACTTATTTTTAAATTGAAGATATTGTATTTCATTGGAATTACTTTCATAAATTTTATATTGATTTTAGAATGTTCGATAGTTTTCGTCTTTATTTTTTAAAACCAAAGAATAAAAGCTATGATGTGAAGTTTTTCTTTTTATGTTACTATATGTATGTAATTTTTTATCAAGGTGTTAATTGTTTTTTAGGTAGATTTCATATAAAAATCTACCTATTGCAATGGGCTTCATCTCGGAGTTTCGGAAAAATTTTTGTGCCAAACGACTATATACGATAAGCGGAGACGAAAAAACAAAAAAAAAATTTATATATATATATATATATATATATATATATATATATATATATATATATATATATATATATATATATATATATATATATATGTATATATATATATATATATATATATATATATATATATATATATATATATATATATATATATATATTTATATATATATATATATATATATATATATATATATATATATATATATATAAATATAAACGATATGAGATATAACGAAAACGACCGGCACTCTCACGGTCGCATTTGTTGAGGTAGATCAGAAAAATTTTCAGTACTTGTGTGTTCTATTAATATCTAACAAGTTCGTGAATTAGCAAAATCCGACAAGTGGCTAGGAAACTAGAGGCTTTTTTCTGAAAAAAATTGATTTTTTAAAACCGTTATAACGGCCGTTTGGATTCTAATATTTCAAAAAATTTAACAAATTTAGATTTTTTGGAATTTTTTAATCAATTTGTTTTAAAAATAGACCTCTGCAGTTAGAGGTTCCTGAGTGAGCGGCTCCAACAAAAAAGATTGCAAAAAAAAATTTTTTTTTGAAATAACTGGCACTCTCACGGTCGCATTTGTAAGGCCAGATCAAAAACCCTTTTCTAAAAATGTGCGATTTATTAATATCTTGGACAAGTTCGTAAATCAGCCCAATCCAACACATGGTTAAGAAACTAGAAGCTTTATACTAGAAAAAACTCTGTTTTTTAGATCCGTTATAACGGCCGTTTGGATTCTAATATTTTTAAAAGCTTCATAAATCTAGAATTTTTGAAACATTTTGAATGAGTTTCTTTCAAAAAAAAGACTTCTGCAGTTGGAGGTTTCTGAGTGAGCATCTCCAACAAAAAAGCTTGTAAAACACAAAATGGGTTTGAATCAACTGGTGCTCTCACGGTTGCATTTGTAGAGCCATATCAAAAATCCTTTCTTAAAAATGTGTGTTTTATTAATATATTGAAGAAGTTCGTAAATCAGAAAAATCTGACACATGGTTAAGGAACTATAGGCCTTATACTAGAAAAAAAGTGGTTTTTTTAATCCGTTATAACGGCCGTTTGGATACTAATATTTTTAAAATCTTCATAAATTTAGAATCTGTGGAAATATTTTAATCCGTTTCTTATAAATATAAACCTCTGCAGTTAGAGGTTTTTGACTTGTTGGCTTCAACAAAAAAGTTTGCTACAATCCCCAACTACAATTTCCAAAAACCTTATAACAGTCAATGTCAACCTTATAACAGTCAAAAAAATAAAAGATTTGAACAGAAGAAATTAATTTTTTTTTTCTTAGAAATAAACTATTATGATATTTTGCAGCAATTGCACGACATATGATATAGAGTAGGTTTGTGTCATAAATTCTCACACACATGTTCTGAGGTAGATTTGATATTTGTTTGTTGCAAAATGGGATAGAAATAATTTTGCTTGTAGGTAGCTAATTTTCTTTTTAAGACTTGTTCGATATCTGTTTGAAATTAATTTCTTTTGTTTAAACTAATCTGATACATCAGATTCTACTGGCATACAAAATTGTCCGATCTCGAAATCTATCTATTTCTAGCGGATATACGTGCCGCTTGGACTTTTTTGGATTGATTTTATGTCCTCTTTCATTTGATATGCCATTCGTCAAACATCCGTGTTACTAGCTTGAAAAAATTAAATAAATATGTTGTTGAAGCTGACGAATGTCATATCCAACACATACACTATACAAAAGACCAACACATGTAACGTAGTCCGTACTGACGTGGAAGGTAAATCGAATAGTGGGTTTTAGAATGCCAGCATATTTTGTGAATATTTTCATTTTGGCGTGTTATGAGAATGTTTTATTAGTTGCGACGGTGTTTGTTAAATTTTTGCCCAATCATAATATTTGTAATTATTAAAACATAGATTGCGAACGCATCGATTTCGATGTTTTTAGTAATTATATATATTGGAATCCGACTGATGTTTTGGGGAGTTCTGATTAAATGATCGATAATGTTGATGAGTTGTGAGTATAATTAGAATAAATTAATGTTATTTATTTGTTTTGTAATTAAAAAAAAGTTTTTAATCTCACCGAGAAATAATAAAACAAAAAAAATTCATTTGTTAGTCAGCTCGATTGTGATTGTACAAGTAAAATATACAAAATGCCGGGCAATATATAAAATCAAGGTAAATTCAATTGTGATAGTATAAAATTAAAATGCATAAAATGTCGTGCAATTTATCAAATCAAGGTTAGCTCAATTGTGATAGTATAAAATAAAAAATATAAAATACCGTGTAATAAAAAAAATCAATGTTATTTGTTTGCACGGGGTAAATTATAATAGCAAAATTTAAATCTCATCCGAGAATTAAGAAAAGCAAATCATTGTTAGTTAGTTCAATATTGATAGTACAAAAAAAAACTAAATACAAAATGCCGTCTAATAATTTAAAGAACAATCATATACAATATCACGAGTCGTCAAATAATAGTCGATTATTTTTCATAATCATTATTACGAATGTCATTTGAGGTCCTGAGTGCGCGTAGCGCACGAGGGAAATTTTTAACCTCACATGGCATGAATGGTAATGTTGAAAAATAATCGAAAAATAATCGAAATTTAGATTTCATTGATATCCAGAGCTTCCTTTCAGTATCGTATTTTATACTTGTTTTTGAAAAAATTATCAGTTGCAATTTCCCAAGGGCGGTGATAATCCGAAATAATTTTTTGCCAAAAATTTCGAAAGCAAGTATATTGATAAAAGTACGAGGCCGAAGGCAGAGGGAAAAAATCTCATATAATGTAAAAACATTTCCGTAATATGGAATCTAATGACAGTAAAAAAATTCAACTTAAGTAAAATAAATAAGTGTTGAAGAAGTTTTAACTTCGAAATTGTCATCGCCTCAACGGCGTAATCGTAAGCCTGTCTGCCTAAGGATTCAAGCCGGGCACTGACGAGGAGGGTTCGAATTCATCCGTAACACGAAAAATGTGAGGTGGAATTTTTTTCTGAGAAATTTCAAACCATACCTTTGAATTGAAATAATTCCAATAGCTTATTTACTTAATTGAGTTTAATTGATCTCAAAACACCCCAATATATTTTTTATTAGTATAATTCAAATTTTATTGGTAAAATTGAATGATGTCATTACATTTTCAGAGAATTTCATTGGGTTCAATTAAAATAAAACTAAGGCAAAAAATTTTCGAAAAAATACTTTCAAAATATGCAAGGTATTAACCTATGTTTTGAGAAATGCAACAAAACAAATATTTTCACTGATCTTGACGGATGACAAATTATTTGAAAGAGGAAACTAACACATGTTATGTGCCTGAAATTAGAGCTAAGTCTGTGGCATTAACTTTCAATTCCATTTAAATTTACTTATGCACTATGTTTCGAATTGAACATTTATTTTTTTTACTATCGGTGTAAAAACGGTAATTCAAAATAGTTTAACTCCTGTGTTTCAGAAAGAAAATTTAGCTAAAAAAGAATACGCTCAAAATCGAAATGTGCCTTACTTCAGTTCTTAGATTTAATAACACGACATTTTTGTCAATTAGAGTAAAAAATGTTTTGTAAAAACACTACATCTAAAATATAATGTGGCTTTTCCACGAAATAATTTCACTTTCATAATTCTCTATTTCCAAAAAACTCTTAAGCTCATCACATGAGGTGGTGTGTGATGAAAACTTCTCCAAACTACGTCTTCTGATATTTTATATCAACTCCTGTCGATAATTCTTAGAAATAGAGCAAAAACTCTTGAAGAAATAAGCTTTCACTTTCTACGCTGTTAACGCTACTCCCGTTAGCACCTATGGTAACAAAACTCTAACTCTAAACTTTGGTCTCAGGCGTGTGTTCTGTCATACCTTTGTTATTGCCAATGTTACCATCCCTATTCTTGGAGATGATTTCTTGAACAAGTATGGTCTCCTAAAGGATATTAAAAATCGACGCCTCGTCGATCCACTAACATCCTTGTTCACTCTCGCCAAAATCTCCAATTCTCCAACGCTCTCGCTAACAACCATCAATTATGATACGGTCGATATCAAAACCCGAGATAATCTTAACGACTTTAAGACCTCTCATCACTACTCTCCATGATCTGACTAAGCTGGTCAAACACAACGTGACTCACCTCATTGAGACTCACGGTCCTCCTGTCGCTTGTAATTACCTGGGATTAGCTTCTGATAAACTGGCCATCGTCAAGACGGAATTCGACATTATGATGTCGCAAGGCATTTTCCACCATCAAACAGCCCTTGGTCCTCTCCTCCCCACCTCGTCAAGAAGAAGAATGGCAAGTGGAGATCCTGCGGTGACTACCGGTCTCTTAACAACGACCGATGCTACATATTCAAAATTTTTCGCATCAACTACATAGATGCAAAATTTTCTCCATTATCGATCTCATCCGCTTACCGTTCCAATGGTTTACGCACTCCCTTCTCCGAGACCTACATTTATTTTTCATCTACATAGATAACCTTCTTATTGCTTTTGAAACCTTTGAAGAACACCTCAAACATCTATGAACTGTTTTTCAGCGTCTTTTCGATGCTGGTCTCATCATCAACGTTGATATATGCCATTTTGCTAAGACCAACGTTGACTTTCTCGGACATCTCATTGAATCAACCAGAATAAACCTTTTTCTGAATGCGTCATGTGAAAAGGTGAAACAGTTATGCAGCTCCCCCGTTTTCTTGGAATGATAAACTTCTACCTCTGATTCTCCAATTATTTCCTTAAAGATTCCAAAAAGAATAACAAACGTGTCATTCAATGTGTCCGAAGACGCCATTTAAGCCTCCCATCTTTGTAAGTTGCAACTCAGTGAAACAACAACTCTATCTCACCCCACAAACTCTGCCCAGCCTGCCGTAATGGTCGAAGTTTCTGACAAGGCACTTGATGCATTGTTCTACAAAAAATTAATGACTGTTGGACCCAACTTAGTTTCTTCTCTGTGCAACTCAATGAAATGCAAGAAATACAGCGTTTATGATCGCGAGCTCCTTCCAGCTTACTGTGCAATTCAACACTTTAGGTATTTCCTTGAGAGTAGATCCTTCACGCTCTTTACCGATCATAAGCTACTCATTTATACTTTGTCACAGATCCCTGCCAAAGCTAGCCCTCCCCAGTTCCGACATTTAGATTTTATCAGTCAATTCACGACTGAAATTCACCACATTTCTGAAATCGATGATGTAGTTGCCGACACACTTTCTCGTGTTAAACAAATATCAATTCCAGAAAACATTAACTACGATGAAATTGCTAACGCTCAGGAATTAGTGGACACTAAAGAAATTAGTGGACACTAAACCCACACTTCAACTCCTATCCTTTCCGTTATTGTTTGGCAATGTTAGTTCCAAAACTATTATGTGTGATACCTCTTCTGGTAATCCATGACCTTTTATTCCAAAGCGATTTCGTCAATCTGTTTTCAATAGTCTCCATAATTTATCTCATCTAGGAGCCCACAGTTCTGTCAAATTCTTAACTGAAAATTTATTTGGCCATCCATTAAGAAAAATGTACGACAAATGGCTCAGAACTGCCTGGCTTGCCAAAAGGCAAAAGTTTCTCCGAGATTCCCATGGACATTATTGGTCCACTTCCTACCTCTGAGAACACACGTTACTTTGTCACTATTATCGAGTGCTGGGGCGCACACGGAAAATATTTTAAGGGGGGTCCAAAGAAGTTTTTTTTAATAAAAAGTGTCATGCTATAGAAATTACAATATTTGTCACAATAACACATAAATACCTTTTAAGAACTAGTTCTCACAACAACTTGCATTCTGAGGTGTTGATGAATTTTTTTTTAAGCTTTTATGGATTGAACGTCCCCAAGACTTTTGATTCGAGCAAAGCATTCCATATGTACGATTTGTACAAAGAAAACCCTCTGATTTATGTCACTACGAAAGGGAGTGGTTTCAACATTCGAGCACTGCTGGTGACGAAATTTATAAAAAACAACCAGATCAGCAACAGTGCGACAATGTTGTATATGGAAGCAAAATTTGATGATAAATTTTGATCACCCATAATTCGTATAGCACAAACAGAGTCCGAAAGAGCTAGGATGGACACAGATGTAGCGCTCCAGACTTGACAATAATACTCCAAACAGAAACGAATATAGGACTTATAAATGTGGAGTAATTGATGAGGAGTGAAATAGTTTTTACATCTAATAGGGAGGCCGAGTTTTTTTGACACGCTTCTTTCCATCGCCATTATATGATCGTTCCATAGTTGAAAATTGTGACTCGAAATAAATGAAAGCTTTCACATTCGTCTGGTTGTTCATCACACATTATACTAATTAAAATATCATTGGGGAACTCAATCTTTGATCTGGAAACTATATCAATAGCTGTGTTTTAGTGGAATTAAAATAAACAAATTTGTGTCACCCCAATCGGCGATTTTTTCCTTGGTCTTCGTTTAAATTTATCTCTGATCTATTCATTCGTGCATTTAACACTTTAAAAATATGGGAACGAATGACTTGTGCAGTGTACGATCGTCGATAATCATATGCAAAACTATTTATCGGATTACTGGTGATTTTCAACAATGCGTTTATATAAATAAAAAATAGACTGGGGAATAAAACTGAGCGTTGGGGTACCCTAGCGTTAATTAATTTTGACTCAAAAGAAAAGCCATCGATGGATACCGAAATGTTTCGGTCGGTGAGAAAATTGTGAATCTTACGACTACATGTTCAGTTTTTAGGAACGGGCTGGACATTGGCTAACTTCTAGCATGAATGGAAAAAATACCAGATTTATAGAATTTGTAGAAAATTTGGGTAAGAGGAGGTCAAGGGATGATCTTTTATTTCCGCTCCTGAAAACCAGATTTGTGTCATTTATTTAGGAGTTTCCAAAACGGTCAAGTTTAAAGCAAATCGTTCCGCGAGCATCATGACAACAAGAAGGTTAGAAGATTTGGTACCAAGCTTTAGAAAATGAATGACACAGTAAAAATTTTGGTCAGAAATTAATAATGGTAGAAATTTTTCCGCTTTCACTCTGTTAATATCTGTTTTTTTTTTGTGTTTGATTATCTGGTTTGATATCTTATTGGCCCTTAGATATCGGGAACGATTTAAGGGGTTTTTGTTATGGATCCAAATGTTACATAATCTACGTTTGCTTCTAAAGGCCAATTTGGCTGTAATAAATATTTTTGCTGGGATTTCATTATTGAGAAGGGAATGAATTTATTGAAAACATTCTAGTCAAACAAAATTTATGCTATTTTATTATTATATTATTTCCATTCAAGATTTTATTAAGAGTTTAGCAATGGATCTAACCATTATGTAGTTTAGAATTCTAAGACACTAGAAATGAATGTATTCAATTGAATAGAATGAAAAATTGCTTTGAAAAGTGAAAGATCCGTAACAAAAGTTTTATCTCAATTCCGGTCGGTTCGGGGAATCGAACCGGCGTCCCTCTGATCAAAGTTTATATGGTTAACCATTTAACCAACTCGACCAGCGACGAGATAAAATTTTGTTTTTGGACGATCGACTTAACGTCACAATTATTTAATTCATTTTTAATGTCAATTTTTTGTCTTATTTATTTATTCTACGAACACGTTTTACCGTTCTTCATACCTCAACTAAGTTGACATTGAATGAAGAACATTATGGATCTACGAATATGGGAGACAAATCCCAACTAGTGGAGAATGGCCACTAACCAATTTAAATTCAAGATTTTATTAAGAGTTTAGCAATGGATCTAGCCATTATGGAATTGAGATAAAACTTTTGTTACGGATCTTTCACTTTTCAAAGCAATTTTTCATTCTATTCAATTGAATACATTCATTTCTAGTGTCTTAGAATTCTATTATATTATTATTTTATTTTAATACTTTTTTAACTCAGATAATGAATCAACCTACCAGACTTTTTGAGAATTTTGGCCAAAGTGCTTTATTTTTTTTTTTTGACAAATGATCTTTCGTTGGTACAATTAGAGTATCAGAACTTTTTGGTGGATCAGATCATAATTTAATTTTAACGTATTTAAATTTATAAGTTCCTGATTACAGATTAAATTTGATCCGAGTCTTGTTTAGGATTATAAAACTGCAAATTAGCAGGAGCCAATTAATTCAAACATTTCTGAATATACTTTTCAAAAATAATACATGTGGGAATGGGGAGGTTTATTCCAATAGATCGTTCCGAAGACTGATATATAGGTTTCGAGTAAATGTAAAAATGTAGTAAAATTTAGAAAAAATGCTTTTCGAAAGTATAACTAAAACAAAGGTGTTGAAAACCTTAGGTTATAACATATAGAAAGAAATTTATGTAGAAAACTAATAAATGCAAAGAAATATCTATTAATTACGAAAAAAGCTACTAAATTTGCTGAGCAACCCAGGATTGTTCACGCAATTTTTATAAAACCATTAGTAAAGTTTAATTGTAACCTAGGCCAATTCCTGTAGTTTCTTTCAAAATGGACCGGATCATTTTCGTAAAAATATAATCCGGAAAATAATAAGACATCTGGGCCAGTTAGTACGCCTTCAATTATTCTTAAAACATTTGCTAAGGTATTAGCATCAATCCTCACTAAACTGTTCTATTTGTCATATAAGAAAAATTTTTTTTGGTAAATGGCTAGTTTACAGCATTTCCAAAAAAAGATGCTAAATTGGATCCATCAAATTACAAACCCATATAAATCTTGTCGGTTGTGGCTAAAATATTTGAGAAATACATTAACTTCATATTATGAGCTTCTTAAGTCGTCAAAAATAATATGAAACACAATACGGTTTCTTTAAAGAATTAATAGTCCGTGCATGCAATATTGTTCTCACATATGGAGTCCAGCATACATAAAAGTAATTTGAAGTGTCTTGATTCGATATAAAATTTATTAGTTGGTGATTCAAATCTTACTAATTAGATTGATTCCTTGCATTTCAATGATTTAACGAAATTTTACAAATACATTATAGATGAACGGACGTTTGCCCCGATCAATAACAGTCCATATTTTACGGTTCAAATGACAAGATGTAGAAATTTCGCTTCAGGACCCGAAACCCCCTCCATCCCCATTGTGTGCGCCCCTGAATAAGTGGTTTTTTATATGTTTTCATTTGGGTGCTCATTTCTGATTGATCAAACTTGAATCCAAAATGGCCTAAAACAATAACATAGTAAACGTTAACTGTTGGCTTCAAATAATTTTACACAATATGAAATATCATAAAGTTGCAGTTTAACTTCAAACATAGTTTAAACAATTTTTTTCCAAACTGCATGCATCTCTGTTTAAATAAAATGTTTCAAACAAACTTGATACAAATAGTTTAATCACTTTTTATCAGTTACCATCTGTAATCTGTGTATTCTTCATTCCCACAAAAAACTATAAAATCTAAAATTTATGATTATCAATAAAATTGTAATAATAAAATTTCCATTTATTTTTCAGATATAATAGGTGTCAGTTGGGAAGAATGGTGGACATATGATGGAATTTCAGGTAATGCTCATTCAATTTTTATTGCTTGGAATTTTGTATAGATTATTGGAAAAAATCGTATCATCTGGTATCCATTAAAAGAATATTAATTTTGGATTATTATTCATTTTCCTTGCCAAGAATTTACAAAACTTTTAATCTCCATCGTACTATAGTTTCATTTAAAGTTCACAATTATTTAAACGGAAATCTTACAGCTAAATAACTCAGAAGTAGTATAACAACATAATTGGATAATATTCAAGTGGATTTGTCTATATAACCTAAAATTATGTTATCTAATGAATCGATCATAAATTTTTTGATCGAAGTCAAACAATTTCCTACTAATAAAATCTTAACAAACTTTATATACTTTTTCTTATTGATTGAACTTAGAGTTGATTAAATCAATTATTTCTGTTAATTAATTTATGAACACAAATATTTATTATTTTCCTGGATACCGAAACCAAGTATCAAGAATATAGAATTATATTTTCTAAAATAAAAAAAAAGGTTAAATTGGGGGTGAAGAATGAAAATATATGCCAATTTATGAGGGAAAATATTTTCTATTCTATTATTTTAGAGGGTTCGAAATTATACTTTTTTTTCTAAAAGGTTTATGTTGTTGATTTTATAAAAGAAAAACCAAATTTTTATGATCTTTCTGTGTTGTTTATTTAAAGTATTAAGATTTTTAATATATTCGTATAACTTGTGTATATCCCAATAAAACCAATTCGATTTTAATATATTTTTGTTAAATATTTAGAAGGGTCAAGAGGTAAATAAGTAAGTGATACTAAATATTTTGGGTTCAACATTGATATTATCAATGAGAAAATAATGAATTCAATAAGAATGTTGTTAAAAATTTATAAAGTAAATGCTTGAAAATGAACTAGTTATATACTGGATGAGGGTCAAATATATTCCATGCTATTTGTTTGTGTTGCTTTTTTATTTGAAACGTAGAGTCTTTTAGGTTGAAATTTTTTTCATTGGGAATAAACTATATAAAAGGAGAAAAGAAAAATCGATTTTGGTTGCTACGTTGTCCTGTTGAAAGCACATCTCATATATGTTAGAATTTTAAGCCACCTCGTAAGTAGATGGTTAGTAATTTCTCTTTAGAAAATTTGTAATGAAGAGCTTTCTCATTGGCGAACCAGCAGGATGCGTACCTAGAGTTTTTTTTAACGCCGTAACGACTAAAGCTCAGTCATCGTGGATTTGATAGATTAATACCTGCTGTGTCAACACAAATGCAGAAATGTACGCAATTTACGAGAATATACAGAAATGGAAAAAAAAATTCAAGTGAAAAAAGGAAACTCTGGCGACCCCTTTTGCGAAAGAACCACGATCAGCACGTCCAACCCCCACAATCATTTCCATACGCCCACACACTCACGCTTCATACAAGCCAACATTCACCCACACACTCAGACGGCGAAGCAAGACAATTAAGCTCAAAGATCCACAGCAAGTACCGCAAATAGTAATAATCAAACCTAAGTTGTATTGCTGTCATCCGATCAATATAATACCGCTTGCACACCACTGCCATTGCTGGTAGACCGAGAATCAAATCTTAGAGCACGGGAGAACCTCACACGCTATATTGAAAGTCTTTATTATTTATTTCCCTTTTTTTTTATTAATAACATTTTCAAAAATGTTTGAAACCATACGAAATTACCAAAGAAAATTATTTACCGCTCCAAAAAAAGTTATAACTTTATTCATAAGTTAAATAAATATTTCCAAACCAATTTAATTATATACCTGTAGTTTACAGTTGGTTGATGTATAATACGGTAAATAAATATAAAACATGACAAGAATTTATTTTTTTTTCTTATTCTTTTTTTTTTTGGTTTTCATATTCTTTAGGATTGATTTTTAATTAATAAAAATATAAATTAATAAATTTAGGTAATATAATTTAACATAATAAAAAAAATGTATTTGGAAAACGAGATCTTACCTCAGAGCAAAAATATTTCGATTATAATCATTTTCAATTTATACTGAATGTGTCTCGCTACACGCATCGTCAGTTCATACACACACGCAACGTCAAGCACGCCCCCATTCAATCACTGGTACACCCTTTCACGCGCATTCTCACTTCTACGTTAGAAAAAAAAAATAAAATAAAATAACCACAATTCACTCACCCCATGATTAATCCTCCAAGCTTCAAAGTCTTACGGCCTTAGCCCTCCATCAGCGATGAATAATCTAACAGGTAAAGTATTACGGATAAAATTGTATAAATAATACTTGAATGCTGCGCGTTGAAATTCGGTAGACAACCAGAAATTTATCAAAATGCTGCGTTGAAATACGGCAATAATAGCAAAAATTCTTATATGAAAGTTGCGTTGAAATACGGTTGAAATACGGCAGTAATAGCAAAAAAATTTTTGTATAATTGTTGCGTTGAAATAAGGTTGAAATACGGCAGTAATAGCAAAAATTCTTATATGAAAGTTGCGTTGCAATACGGTAGTAAAAGCACAAATTTTATATTAATGTTGCGTTGAAATTCGGTTGTAATAGCACAAAAAATTGTATTTAGATGTGGCTTTGAAATTTGGTTGTAATAGCACGAAAATTGTATATAACTGCTATGTTGTAATTCGGTAGCAATAGCAAAAATTTTATTCAAAGGTTGCGTTGAAATATGTTCGGCATACGATAGTAACAGCAAAAATTTTATTTAAATGTTGCGTTGAAATATGTTCGACTAAATATAACGGGTGTAACAGTAATTATGTCGGTGATTGTTCAAGCAAATGGTAATCCACCAATCGAGGTAATTGTTGAATTCAGACATGAGAATACGCGATTGTTGCACCAACACAGGTGATTTTTGTCTGATAATACGACAATGTTGCACCAGCGTTTGTTTAATCAAAATACGAAAATATGGTAATTTTGCACCCGCAGAGTGGATGGTTGAAATAATGTTGTATCAACAGAGGTGATTTAATTAGGCTAAAATTTGAAAAATTAAATGACCTTAAATGACATTTGATAAATTACTATGTGCTAGGCATTAATTTCGATACGCTACAAACAAATAAATCTTCTTTGTCTTATTTTACTAGACAAGCATTTCACTAAATATTAATTGTATTTTATTTTATGAAAAAAATTGAAAGGAACACATTTTTTTGTACAAGACAAACAAATAAAGTTATATTTTTTGTTGTGTATAAATTATTTTATAAGTTTGATGATTTATTAATAACAAATTCAATTTTTCTGACCTTTTATAACCAACACCACATAATTGCACTAAAAGATTTTCTAATAATTGTACTAAACTTTTCACAAAAATTTTCTAGGAATTTAAACTAAAATTGTGCTATCATTTGAACAAAAAAAACTTAATCACAGAAAAAAAATTGGATTATCTCAAACATTTAATATTTAAAACTATAAATCAATTAATCATTTTTGACACAAGAGATAAGAGACAAAAAATCGTTTAGTCATCTCTTATATAGTAATTTTAATATCGAAAATTCGACAAAGTTTTTCTTTTGAAAGGAAATTTATAGAATGTTAGTACATTTTCCGTTTAAAAAAAAAAACTGTTTGTTATTTTGCAATACATAAAATTTTAAGACAATTTCACGAAATAAGTTATTTCCAACGCATTTGTAAGAAATATTAAAATGGATTAAACGTAAGTTTAACCGATCTTATGATGTTTATGAGTTATGAAATAATAGCTTACAACAGTATTACAGTAAAATTTAGATCTATAACGGAAAGATAAATTGATAAAAATACCCATATAAGAAATCGAATACAAAACTGATTGTAGGATAATAATTTTTAGCTATTGCGACGATTGGACAAATATGCACAGCCGTTTGAGGTTTGAAAACATTCAGGGCAATTACGGTTAGTGTCCGGAGAATTCAAATTTATGTAGTATGGTGAAGTAATGCTGTGAAAACGCAGTGTGAGTCAATAATAGGATATTGTAAAGGAAATATTATTGTTAATGGTTTTATGCTAAGAACAAATTTATGTAACGGAAACTATATGAAAATATGACTATAGATTGTGGACGAATGAGAAACTATTATGAGCTACGTGTGGTAAGCAAAATTGTGAATTGTGAGAAAACAGACATTATATAAATCGGGAACTTTACTGCTCTACGGTTTCATACTCCAGTCTACATAACAAATTTCGCTTTTTTCTTTGATGTATAAGAAACAAGCGGTACTTGTTATGAAGGGTAATTCAAACTCCGTAATTAAAATTCGAACCACTGTCCCACCCACATCAAATTCACCTTAACAGAAATTCTCATAGTTGTTTTCATTCTTCCTTACAAATAGTTTCTTATACTCAATCACTAGTCATCATCTACTAAAGTTTCCGTTAAATAAATTATTGTCCTAAAACCGTTGTGTGATATTTCCCGATGTAATTTCCTATCTTCAATTTGTAATCGTTGATTGCTATGAAATTGGCATGGAATAATTGTACAATAACTTGCGCTATTCCCATGTAGATGTACTACAATCGTTTCAAAGTCAATGTTTCTATTTATAACTCTTTCCCAATTTTTAGTACAGATTAATAGTGAAGACACTTAGTGGGGAGAAATAATTAGCGAAAAGGAAAAAAAATAACTCACCAATGGTCGTTTGGCTATAAATACGCAAAGTTGCGTATAGAGGCCCTTTTAGTCGATTATTATTTGTCAATTTAGATCTTTGTGACTGTCAAAGTTTTAGATTTTAATTGTGGTGTGTGATAAATCAAAATTTCTTCTGGGAAGATCGATTGGCGGGGCATCGTGGATTGTTGAAGGTGCAAGGTACACGCTTAGATGCACGGATGCCTGTTCTGATTGGAGAAAATTGATTAAGAGAACGACGAGATTTGGCAATTGTCTTTGGATGGAACGTGACCTTTGGTATAACCCAGTTATGCAAAACGGAATAGTATTCCGATATGACGCTACAGGTAGTAATTTAATTATTAATACTGATAATTAGTTACCTGAAGAATACGCTTAGCTAACTGTTTTCATTAACCGTACTCCAATATATAACGTTTTTTTTTGTTGTGAAACACGTTTGTTGTTGGTGCAAACGTAAGTTAACTGTAAAATTAATAGAAAAGATACTCAGTCATAAAATCATTAATCGCTATTGCATTCTATTAAATAATCGATTAAAAAAGAGAATAAGAAAATATACTAGAAAATTATTATAATTCGTGATGTTTAAACGTAGCTGTAAGAAACATTTATTAAGATTACACATGCAATAGTTTCTTTTTGTCTGTGAAAATAATCTTATTACCTAAGGAATAGTGAAATATAAAATTAGACAGTTAGTTTGAGACAACATTATTAATTGGCTTTATGGTGGATTGGTGGTGGTTTCACTGTGCGACCACCTAAAAGATGGGAAATAACTGAGAACTTGATCTGAATCATTTTATGGAAGTATCGATATAATGAAAGTGTGATTCAACGACGACAGTCTTTTTTTAATATTAACAATAACAGTAAATTGGGGGTGATTACCATGAGAGCGATGATTAGTTAAGGCTTTACTAAGGGGACGACGAGGATGGATTTGGACTAATTATGGGGTGAGCAACATTTTTATTTTCATATATAGGTGGGAATCTGTGTAAGTGCGTGAATGTTTGGTGGTGTGGTTAAGACTTTACTTGCTGATACAGATGTTATTACAAAAATTTTACTATGGTATTGGTAATGTGTAAAACAAGATAATTTTATTGAGCATATTTCATCTTGCATGGCTAGAAGACCAACGCATTGATACATATAAATAATTATTTAATTCTCATACCAAAAACTGGTCGTAACAAGTGTAAATTTTACAACAGTAAATTAACTGTTAAATCAGATGGTGATTTTTTTTTTGCACTATAGTAAGCTTATTGGTTTTCAACTTTTAATTGTTTATATCAGCTGAACGCAGAAACAGTAGATGAGTTCTATTGCCTATCAAATTTGTTTAAGTTTGATTTAATCATATCTACCTCAAACCAGTGGTGCACAGTGCACCCTCCTTGAAGTTACGCATATGACCCTATGTATTGTACGCATCACTTACATTAGAACTAATAGGTCAACCGCATGGATTGTGTATTTCGGCACTGGACAAAATTTTGTGTTTTTGTTTGTAGATGATTTCCATGAATCTATGCCATCATTTTCAGCCTATGTTTTTTTCTTTTCCTTCATATGATGTTAGGGGGTATACGAATTATGTTTGGAAATAAATATTAAAATTTGTAAAAATTTGTAAAATTGTACATAGAATCAATGGCATAACAAATATTTATTCATGGATTTTATGCATGAAATATGTATGCTGGTGTCTGAAGTGACTTATTTTTCGACAAAAAAAAAGAATACATTTAGATTCGATTTTAGGTTTCTGAGTTCTTATTACTATTACAAAACGCATAGATTAGATGCATAAAATCATAATTCTATTAATAGATTCCTTAAACAAAGTACACGCAACACTCCGAAATATGGATCCTCAGAATTGGATATATGTATTTGACACGGTTTCTTTCTTTATACCTGTACAGTATAAGGTGTTATATAGCAAACCAGAATATGAAGGGGTTGAAGTCTCAAAATAAAGAGAAAAAAAGAAGAAAAAAGGTGATTTACAAACCATTTACAACAAGAGATTAACACTTATGGGATGCTGAAGGACTTATTTGGTGATGAAAGTGGTGTATGTGTATATGTATGCAAGAGCGTAGGTAGGTATGGGAGATAGTGTGTATGTATGTACGCGTCTGTATATGTGTGTGTATGAGTGTCTGAGGAACGAGAGCGTGTGGGTGTGTGAATATATGAGGAATGAGAATGTGGGTGTATGTGAGTGCGTGAGGTGCGACAGTGGGTGAATGTGTGTTGAATGATGAGGTTGGACGTGGTGATCGTGGTTCGTTCGCATAAGGCGGTCGCCAGAGTCTATCTTTTTCACTTGTCTTTCCGATCTATCCGTTCTCATAATTCGTTACGCGTACTTTACAGTTATTTGTGCTGAAGTAGCAGGAATTCTCTCTCGTCCCCATGGGCTGCAGCTAGTTTGTGGCTAATAATACAATCTTGCTAGGTACGCGGCCTGCTATGCCACGAAGAAGCGCTTCATTACATACTGGAGATTTTAAATCCTTGCATATACCTTGTTTAATCGAAACGTGTTTTTTGATAATTTTACTACATTGTATTGGGATTCTTCCAACTCAGCTGACCACTAATAAAATAATATTGAATAATAAAGTAAATCAACCATACCATAGGCCCTTCGTAGCTTATTTTTTAGTTAGTTGTTTACTGTATCATGGCTATAATATTACAAGTGAAAGTAGTCTTTGATATTGTTATGTTAATAATAGTTGAGCCATCCTCAAGTTATACTTCCCAGGTTTTTGCATACCATGAGAGTTCTTGTGACTTTTCTCATCATCGTTTTTATGTGGTTTTATCATGGGATCTTACCATCTAAGGTTACACCTAGATATTTTGTTTCCTGTGCACATATAATTTTCAAACCCGTTATTATGATGGCGCTTATGTTGATTTTTTTTTGTTGATGTATGGGAATAGTAGTTCAACCATAACACCAAAGCATTTGATGTCTGGCTCGTTAATATATTTATCCTGAATTTTTTCCATCTCTTGACTTCACATAAGGGATGATATGAACCCACCCTGTGAACTTTTTCTGGTAGTACCAGGCCTGATTTTCCAGTTGCTAGTCCCCAAAGTCTAGTTTTCTACATCTCATTTTTAGTGGTTCCACCTTTTTTTTATTAAGAGCCTGCCTAACTGGACCATGTGAAATGTTATCAAAGGCTTATTTATTGCCTAAAAGGGCTCATACAATGGCTTTCTTGTTATTTACTACATCTCTCTAAATTCTCTTCTCAACTTATACCGCGTCATTTTTGATGATCTAATTGTTATGGTTGCGTGTTATATATCTTTTAAAGGTGATCTTACCAGATGTTAAAAAGATGGAACTGTGAGATTTCAGTTGAATTTCATCTTTTTCCAATGTTGAAATGAGTATCACAGATGCCGTTTTGTAGTAAACACTGCATTTCTGTAGTGGCTCTACTATCATAGGAATTTCGTGCCATAAGATTTTAAATTTCTGACTAGTGCAGTCTGTGAGTACGATTATGTCTTTCTTCTACTCAATACAAATGTTAAATTAAATGCAAAAGTTTCAAAAGAAAACGTATTCAAATGAGCAAACAACAGGAACTCTGACGACCATAAAAGGAACCAAGACCATCATACGCACCGCTTCAAATACAATTGAAACATTTAAAAAAATTAAAATGTTCCATTTACTCCATTATTTGCAGTAGATCAAACCCTTCATGCCTTAGTAATTTAACCAGTCATAGTGAATAATGATTAAATTGCTACAACAAAACGACCAATTGTTGCGTTTATTGTAACGACGATTGTTGAACCAAAAATATTAACATCAATGTTGCATTACAATGAAAATATTGTTGCGTCTAATGCACATATGTGATTACTGCATTCGAAATAATGATATAAAATGATCCAATATGAAAAAAAAATAAGTTCAAAATAACAATATCCAATGATGGAATATAACAAAAATATCGCTGTGCCCATTATACACGCAAAACTTTTTTCTTCGATTTTTTAACACACAAAACAAATGGATATCCTTTTGATTTAGGTGCTTATGGATACCTTACAAATCTGCAATCTCTATGTAGTCTTCAAAGCCATTTTTGAACTTTTTTCTTTAGATCCCTTTTTTAATTTGGTCATTTAGATTATGACATTCTTTAGATCACTTTAGATAATTTTCTTTACTTTGTCATTTTAAAACAAACTTGTTCACCATCCAAGCTTTTATCCCAAATTGACCAATTTGTACCCTTTTACAAGTATATAAGAAATAATTTAATGAATAGGCACGAGGAAAAAAAATTGACAAAAAACCCTTTGAACTAAGTGTTCAATATGAAGGAACGATAAGAATTATATTAACAACGCCTAATCGGTAAAAATCGGCCTTCTTAACGCCGTAGACAACTGATTCACAACAGGAAATGAATGGTTCTGGAATACATCCAAGTGCCAGACTACTTCTAAAAGTTCTCACGAGTTACGGTAACAGCTATTTTTTAACTCTTTGAAAAAATGTTAGGACCACTCCGTCCGCTTTGGATGATTTGTATGGAAGGTGATTATAGCCTACTTGATATGAAACACAGTAAACAGTGTGGTAGACATTATCCGGTGATTGATTTACCTGGGTAGGAGCTGCCAATAATAAACAACGGATCAATTTTGGGTGAGCCAAGCCTTGGTTAGTTAGCTTTGGGCCAGATCTGGGCCAGTTGTAAATGCCTAGACTGAGCCAAGGCTCAGTTTATTATATTACGCGTTATTATACCCAGTCAAATACATTGTAAACATGTGTAGGCCATATTATGTTTATCTTTATTTTCATATATGTTCCTCTTTCCGTTGGTGTAGTTGAGAGGGGCAGAGTAAATACTGCTTATACTCAATGATTCTGCACCATGGCGAGTCATTGGCGCCATAAAACCAATGCAACTCAAGCGTCTGTTCTCCATGTTAGGGGCGGCTTGGAGCGGGCGTCTGTCTTGGATCAAGCGGCTCGCTATATAAATGTGTAGAAAGCGTCTGTTCTCCATGTTAGGGGCGGCTTTCAGCGGGCGTCTGTCTTGGATCAAGCGGCTCGCTATATAAACGTGTAAAAAGGTTGTTTCTGGTGACCTTAAGATGCAGAACGAACCCATTCACGAAAACTTGGGTTGGGCGAAGGGCTAACACCCCATTTCCGTAAAAAAATTACTGTCATGAATTCTGTACACAGGCCTCGGAATATCTCGGATTTATTATTGGAACGACCTCGGAAACTGTACCCGGACTACGATTTAAAAATAGGAACCTGGAACGTGCTAAGCCTTAGAAGACCAGGAGATCTCCTAAAACTAACCCAACAAGTCGAGAGCTACAGACTGGATATAGTGGCATTACAAGAACTAAGATGGCCAGGCAGTGGAATCCATGAAACAGCGAAAGGATACACTCTGTATTATTGCGGTCATCAAAACGGAGGAGAATTTGGAGTTGGCTTTCTTATACACCGTCGCGTGAATCAGCATGTTATCGACTTCTGCCCAATTAATATGCGGTTATGCACACTGAGAATCCGCACGAAAAAATTCAATGTAACGATCGTCAATGTTCATGCACCTACTGAAGATAAAGCAGATGATATTAAAGACCTGTTCTTCCTAGAACTCGAGGAAGTCATCAATAACATCCCGCGGCACGATATAAAAATCGTGGTAGGTGACTTTAATGCTCAAATCGGTAGGATTGCAGAACTTAAAACACATATCGGCCCTAACAGCTTGCATCATACAAGCAACAATAACGGTTTACGCGCAGCCGAGCTGGCTATGATGTATGATCTAGTAATTTCCAGCACTTTCTTCCCTCACAAGAGAATTCACAAGGCAACGTGGAAATCAAATGACGGAAGAACGGAAAATCAAATCGATCACGTCATGATCTCTAAGAGACACTCTACAAGTATAACTGACGTTCGATCATACAGAGGTGCTGATATGGACACCGATCATATGCTTGTCATCTTTAAGTACAAGTGCAAGTTGTCATCTACATTTAACAGACAAGCAAAAAAGACCGTGCGCTGGAATGTCGAAGCATTTAAACATCCGGAAACGCTGAATAGATATCAGGAAATAATAACACAAAACATAGAAGAGCATGACATCTCTTCTGAGATGCCATTAAACATACAAGAAGAATGGCAAACGCTTCAATCAACCATTATAGCCGCAGCACAAACTACAATCGGAAAACGACCACCGAAATCACACAACGAATGGTTTGACGACGAGTGCCGCCAATCCGTTGAAAATAAACAAAAACTGCGAGAAAAATGGTTAACAAGGAACACCCGAAGCTCCCAAACTGATTATCTATGCGCCAGGAAAGCCTCAGCAAAACTTCTACGTAAAAAGAAACGCGAACACATGAAGAGTTGCATCGAAAACATCAACCAACATGCGGCCAACGGAAATTCAAAAGAGTGCTTTGCCAATGCACGGAATCTGACAAAAGATTTCCACCCAAGATCTACAGCCATCAAAAATGAAAATAATGAACTTACAACAAGTGAACGTGATGTGCTGGCAGTGTGGCGATCCCACTTTCAAGACCTACTCAATAGGACAAACGAAGCTCATCCTATTCGAGCAATTGCTCCATCAACTGAGGAGATTTTTGTCCCTTACCCAACAATAGAAGAAGTGGAAGCTGCCATTAAAAAACTGAAAAATGGCAAATCACCAGGTTTCGATGGAATTCCCGCAGAACTTCTGAAGTATATACGATCTGATTCTTGCAATCTGGGACCAAGAAGAACTACCTGCTGAATGGAAAACAGCTCTCATTGTTCCGCTACACAAGAAAGGTGACCGTCTAAAGTGTGAAAATTATCGTGGCATCGCACTGTTGAACACTGCATATAAAATACTAGCTAATGTTGTACTTGCTCGACTCATCCCGTTCGCCGAATCTATCATCGGTGACTATCAGTGTGGTTTTCGTCCCAACCGCTCAACCACAGATCAATGTTTTACATTAAGGATGATTCTGGAAAAATGTTGGGAGTACAACATCAGCATTCACCAGCTCTACGTTGATTTCAGGCAAGCATATGACAGTATCATCCGCGACAACCTCTGGTCCGCACTCATATGCCTTGGTATTCCAGAGAAACTTGTTTCTCTATGCAAGCTCACAACATCGGGATCAAATTGTAGAATAGTAATCGAAGGGTCTGTTTCTGATCCTTTCGATATAACATCAGGTGTTCGACAAGGTGATGCACTCGCGCCCATACTATTTAATTTGGCGCTGGAGTACGCGATAAGAAAAAGCCGAATTGAGACACAAAACTGCATATATAACAAATCTAGTCAGGTTCTTGGCTATGCAGATGATATTGTGCTTCTCGGACGTAGAACAAGCGATATCAAGGATAGTCTCTCTCAGCTTGAAAGAAATGCTAAACGACTTGGATTATGCATTAACACCGGCAAGACTAAACTTTTAACAACATCCAGGAATATACCTCCCGGCAATCTGAATACTGGCGACTATGAAGTGGAACGTGTAGAAAACTTCAAATACCTCGGGTCTGTGATAACATCGTCAAATGACATGCAGGCAGATATTAAAGCCCGTGTCTCAGCCGCATACAGAGTTTTCTACGCATACTCAAAACTTTTGCGATCCAAACATCTTTCGCAGTCGTGCAAACTCACACTTTACAAAGCATTAATCCGACCTGTGCTCACATTTGGAAGTGAAAGCTGGACACTGACTTCCTCCGATTGTAGAATTCTATCAACATTCGAGAGGAAAGTCATACGAACAATTTATGGTCCATGTAAAGTTGCTGAAAATCAGTATAGAATCCGAATGAATCATGAAATCAGACAGCTTCTTGGAGGCTGCGATGTAATCGGATTCATTAAATCCAACCGGATTAGATGGTTTGGTCATGTAGAAAGGGCTCCATTGGAAAGAATGATAAAAAAAGCGTCCCAACAACAACCAGCTGGTGTTCGTCGAAGAGGAAGACCTAGACAACGCTGGCGTGACGACATCATCCAAGACCTTCATGATATAGGATGTCGAAACTGGGGTCAACTGGTCATGGAACGAGATGATTGGAAGCTGGTGGCACAGACGGCAAAATCCCTTCATGGGATGTAAACGCCAGAGAGAGAGAGAGAGTTCCTCTTTCCACAACCAGGCCCAAACCTGGTTTGCTAGACTTGGTCCCAGGACCTCAGTCCAAGGTTGGGTTCAAGCTTGGGCCGTTTGAAAATGTTTAGCCTGGCCTAATCCCGAAAGCTATGGTGTGGTCTTGGCCCTTAGCTTTTTCTTACCCGGGTGTGTGTGTTTTACTGGGTTGTTTCCACAACGTAATTTCACAACCCAGAACCTTCAACTTTTCGCAACTTCAAAATTGTTTCTTTTCAAATTAAATTAAACAATTATTACAACAAAGCAAATATACAAAATTTATTTCTTTTATAATTAAGTATGTTGAAATTTAATTTACGAAATTATTTTAAACAGCTCAACTAAATACCAAAATGCTTAAAATTGGTACAATAAAATATTCTTTTACTGTTATATAAAAAACAAGGAAAATAATAATTTAAACTGAATACAATATCAAATAATTTATTTTACTAATACTATGTTAATTATAGGGTGCTACTGAATTGTATTACGTAGTTTCCAACACCGGGTATATTCCTTTTATTGTTAACATTTATTGTCTTGGTCTGGGATGCCACTCCAAAAACGTGTATTCAGGAAAAGAAGCGCTCTTTGCTGCCCAACCTGCTTCAAAGTTCGTTTTTGTAGTGCAGTATTAATCGGTTAACGACGGCCTCTTTTATATGCAATTTATGAAGCTTGGCCACCACCAGCATTGTGGCAATGTTTTCACATCAGTTTTTGATGTTGCTTCTCTTAACCCTCCTAATATCGTTTTTGTACGTGATTAATACCGTATTGTAATCTACCCATACACCGGATTGTGTTATTAGATTAGTACGTGGTTTACCTGAGCTACGGCTACTTCTAGCAGCCCCTATAAATGACAAACTGTATTTTAGGCTGTCTTAAAATGAATTCCATTTCTTTCCAGGGTTCTGATTAGGGGGAATAGCTCTTTTGTACTGCCTGGTTCAAACAGAATATGTCTATTGTCTGATAAAGAAATTTGCTCGACAGTCTGCAGTTCTCAACGATCTATTTTTTACCAATGCTTGTGGTTGTAACAAAATTTGTTGCGCCTGGCTCTGATAACGTAAATATTTCTTTTGTTCAATAATACATTCTCTCTGGTTTGTGTCTACACAGCCTTATATTTTATTGTGGGCATTTGTGTCACAACCGATGGTTCAAAGCTACTTCTTTCTCGAGATGTGTGAGAATGGTAGTCAAAACTTTTTGCAGGAAGCTCGGAAATATTGCAATCCATCCTGCGAATTGGAACCATATGAACGATTTGGTTGCACAAATCATTCTGTTGAGGAAAATATTCTCTTGGCTAGTTGCACTGCAACTTTTCTAATTTTTGGATCTAACGGACCAAATTTTTATATGTTTTGCCCTTTCTAGCTCACGCATGTTGAGTCCAGAAAGTAGGTCTGTAAAAGTGTCTGTAAAAGAGTTTCATTGCAGCTGGTGGTATGTATACCGTCCGATGTGTAGATTGAGCCCACAAAATTTGTGTGGCTAGACATAAGTAATAGTTCGAGTACATCTGCAGCCAGTTAGCTATCTATAGTGTGTTAAGCTTTCCTCATATAATAATGGCTAAAATTCATCATCACAGCTGTCCCTACACCAGCTGTAGCACAATCTCCAAAACCAAAAATTGAATCTGTTAATGAATTTCTTGAAAGATCTACGTACAATTCGTTTGTTTTTATTGTTTTGTGACAACACAATTGATCAACTTGTGCCTTTTGGATGTTTGTTGCTTTTGCTCTGTTGAAAGACATGCGAACTTTATTCCTTATTTTCTCAAAGTTGTCGTTCCACCAAAGAATATCACTGGTCCTCTTTAACATCATAATTGAAGAGTTCCGTTGGTATGCTTCAGTTACCACTTCCTGCAGGTTGTTTGCCACATATCCAAACTTCAATAAAGAGTTGATCTTGGGACACACACTCTCACATTGTCTTAAAAATGTGCTTTCAAAAGATCAGATCCCAATCGGTTAGCCAGGGGTTCCCAAAGTCGAGAGTACCCTGTGGTTGGTGCTGTTTATTGAAGTATATGTATGCATGGTTGAAATAAAAGTTTGTTTGAAGACATGTTAGTTGCTGATAAAATTTTCATTGTAGTTGTTGCTCAGAGTTAGGTATAGGACTTCGCTACTGATTGTGTTTCTGCCTTTGTTACCTATAAACATTTTGTTTGTACATGTTTAAAGGTAACATGTTATTGGTAAGCTAAGAGCATAAAAGGTTGAACTAACTCTTACTGTTTAAGCTTTTGTAGCTTCAAATCCCTGATTGATATCCTCAATGCCATATTTTCTGCCCACTGTATTGTCAATGTTCTTTTAGTAGCAGCCTTTAAAGTGCAGTTTATGGACCTCTAATTATTGTTCTTTAGGCTGGGTTTTGACGTTGTTGAGCTGCTCAGAATTCAGGAAAGTGGCTGAGAAGTTCTTGGCAGCGATGCAAACTTTGGTGCACATTGCGACATCACTGGAGGCTGATCACTGATGGAGGACTTACGTCATTAGATGTTGCTAGCTCCACCTTTGAATAGGCTAGCTGGATTTGAGGGTGTGACGGGATAAAAACTCTGGTGGCTTCGCTTTTAGAGGGACTATTATTGACTTGCGCCTTCTTTTGCTTTTTATTTGTGGCAAGAAGGTACAGGGGTTTGTTATTGGATCGAAAGACGTCCGGTTTTAGATCAATTCGACTCACGTCAATATTAGCTACCTTTCGGGGTTCATCCGACGTTATGGTTCCTGACGACACTTCAGATTTACTATTGGATTGCAGATGTCAGAGCGGAGTCAGAATCGTTCGTGAACAGACGTTTTCCTTTAGCTGGCATGTTCCAAATGTCTAAACAGTCTATTTTGGTATGCTCGCGTTATGTTATTTCTGACAGGGCTCTTGATGAGATAAGTACACCATGGTCAACCCTAATGTTTGTGTTGCCCGAATGAGGATGTGTTGATAAATCAAGAACGATCATTATAGTTGTTGAACATGAATTTGATGAGTTTGATGGGATCAGTGTTGCGTTTATAGTAGCTTCGCTCTTATGTTCATTATACGATTTATTTGTATCCATAAATGCTGTAGTAGCGAAATCCGAAATTCGACGTCCATGTCGTGCTGCCTGGGTAATGCTGACAGAATTAGGTTGGTGAATGGGAGACAAGCAGAGTAAAAACTGCTTAATCAATGACGCTACATCAGGACGAATTGGCGCCTTACAACCAATGCAACTCAAGCGTCTGTTCTCCATGTCAGGGGCTGCTTGGAGCGGGCGTCTGTCTTGAATCAAGCGGCTCGCTATATAAACGTGTAAAAAGGTTGTTTCTGGTGACCTTAATATGCAGAACGGACCCATTCACGACAATTTGGGTTGGGCCTAAGGTTAACACCCTAACCCCGGAAAAAAACTAATATGTTAAATTTGGTTATCCTCTCTAACGAGAAAAACAGACCTGGACACAGCAACAGAATTTTACCTGGACGTAAAAAAGGACCAGACTACCGAATCGGAACGTAGAACGTGCGTAGTTTGAGTGCTCCTGATGCTCTTATAAGTCTGGAAACAGAGGCTGAGAGGTATGGGATGGATATTATTGCTCTACAAGAAATTAGACAGCCGATAATCGGAAAACAAGAACTGGATAGTTACTCTCTATATTGTAGTGGTCATTCTTTTTGAAGAGAATTTGGTACTGGCTTTCTTGTTGGTGCACGCATACAAGAAGCCGTGATGAAATTCATCCCGGTCAGTGAGAGGATCTGCTACCAACGTGTACGTGGTACATATAACAATATTTCTCTTATTACCGTGCGTGCACCTACTGAAGTTAAGACCATCGACGAGATGGATAATTTCTACATAGCACTGGAAGAGGTTATGAAACAAACACCAACACGCGACTTCATTATGGTTCTTGGTGACTTTAATGGACAGGTTGGAGGAGATATCTCTTATGGAAATGTGGTGGGTCCCAACAGCCTGCATTTGAATTCGAATGATAATGGTGAGAGAATGACTGAGTTTGCATTATCAAATAATTTAAGAATTGCCAGTACGTTCTTTCCGCATCGATCGATTTATAAACAGACTTGGGTCTCACCGAATGGAAACACTCGAAATCAAATTGATCAAGTTCTAGTAACAGCACGTTTCTTTCCGAGCCTTCGGGATGTGCGATCCATTAAAGGTGCATACATTGGAAGTGATCACTTCCTTGTATGTGCAACGATAAGGTTCCACTTCCCAAATCCAGGCATTCCAAAATTCAATCAACGGAAACGTTTTAACATCTCATCATTAAAAAATGCTGAAACAGAAGAGAGATATCAAATCCATATTGCCGAAACATTGGAGAAATCAGAAACCATTAATGGAGACGTCGATAAGTCATGGTATTTGCTCAAAGATGCTGTTTTAAGCGCTGCTGAGGGAATACTTGGACAACCACAGAACCTCTCCCAGAAACCATGGATGGATCAAGCATGCCTTGATGCTATTCAAAAGAGATTGCTATCTAAAGTGTCTACAAGGACAAAACACCAGCTCCACGAAGGAGAACTATAAACTGGCAAGACAAGCCGTTACAAAGCTATGTAGACGAACGAAGAGAGATTGGTGGAAGAGACAGTGTGAGGAGATTGAAAGCTTCAATTAGGAACATCAATCGCGTAACTTCTTTCAACAGGTTAAAACCTTAAAGAAGGGCCCTTCTACTAGATCGGCTACTATTCAAAACGAAGGTGGGGAGCTACAAGTAGACCTTAAAAATATATTAGATACTTGGGCCGCTTATTTGGAGAATCTTCTCAACTTAAGTGACCAGCAACAAGTTGGGCGACGAGCAAAGCTTATGTGTGCGTCAAAGGTACATGAAGACGAACCAACCAAAGAGGAATTCGATGCGGCGCTGTCAAAATTAAAACGCAATAAAGCACCTGGTATCGACGATATAACATCCGAAATGATTGTACATGGTGGCGAAACTCTATCCTTAAGATTGTTTGAACTTGTTCATCTGGAAGACTGGAACCATGCCACAGGACTGGAACACAGTTATGCTGATACCAATCCATAAAAAAGGTAATCGCGTACAATGTGCAAACTACGGAGGAATCGCTCTCCTCTGCACAGCATATAAGATCTATTTTTACATTTTGCTATCCAAAATCAATCCTTTTGCTGAACAACTGTTTGGAGAATATCAGTGTGGTTTCCGGCGGGGCCGAGGTACCACCGATGCACTTTTCTCGATAAGGATGATTTTGGAAAAGTGTCGGGAGTTCAACATACCTGTGCACCAACTTTTCATTGATTTCAGGCTGGCCTACGACTCTCTCGAACGAGAGACCCTATGGTCTGCTTTGGTGTCAATGGGAATTCCTGGTAGACTGGTATCACAATGCAAAATGACAGTACAGAACTCTCAATGCTGTGTACGAGTAGAGAACGAAATATCAAAGTTTTTTAAAGTTGACTCCGGTTTAAAGCAAGGTGATGCTATCTCTCCTATACTTTTTAATCTAGCCTTGGAATATGTGTGCCGTCAAAAGAAACTACCGACTAATAACAATATCTTGTCAATAAACTCAGTACAGATGATTGCTTACGCTGATGATGTTGTCATCCTCGGCCGAAGTGAAGCTGTTATGAGTGAGACTTTCAAGTTGCTTGACAGTGGTGCTAGAAAAATTGGTCTGCAAATTAACTACAATAAAACCAAACATATGAATGTTTCAAGAGAGTCTGAGAAGAAAGATTTGATGTGCGGCGATGAACGAATTGAGGGAGTTGAATCTTTTAAATATTTGGGATCAATGCTTGACTCAAACAACAGCATACTTACAGATATTAAAGCTCGAATCGCTGCAGGTAATCGAACTTTCTACTCAATTAAACCTCACCTTGGATCACCGTATGTATCAACTAACACCAAGCTCAAGTTATACAAGACATTGATTAGACTGGTTGTGATGTATAGATCACAAACGTGGACCCTTACACAAAATGACGAATCGCATTTATCTATATTTGAGCGTAAGATCCTACGCTACATTTTTGGTCCACTTAAGACAGACGATGGGGAGTATAGAACCCGGTATAACTTTGAGATCAGAGACCTTATTGAGGGTCCTGATATAATAGGTTGTATCTGTTCTAATAGGATTACTTGGTTTGGGCATGTTCTACGAGCCGATTCTCAGTCTGGAATGATTAAAAAAATGTACGTTAGTACCCCAGGGAGTGGTCGACCGCAAGGTAGACCACGTTTACAATGGGAGACTGACGTAATAAACGATCTTAAAAAATCGGCTGCCATGGTAATTTTGTCGCTGTTGCGAATGACCGTGGTCAATATTCAAAGCTGATTAGCCTGGTAACGCTCCTACACGGAGCATGAACGCCTTAAAAATTAAAAAAAAAAAATGGTGTAGTAAGGCAGGATTAAAACTAGAGGACGTTCGGTATCCAGATTTTTGTGCAAGCGGCCTATTAACCTGTGGACCATGCAACCCTCGGTGCACCTGTATCACCATAGCTTGGGATTTTCACTTGGTTCATATAGGACCTCACAGCCTGGGCTATTCTACCGTTCTAACTCTTAGGATTATCACTATCAAAGTTCCAAATTCGAGATAGAGAAAGTTAATATTAAAAGCTGTATAAAAAATTCATTCGCCGGTGGTAGTTATAACAATTCAACAGGCCGTCACAGCTCCTTTACATAGGTTTATCGAATCGAATATCAAAGAATTGGTAAGATTTTTCGGTAAGTTTAATCGAAAAACCTTAGGACCTGTTAACCTAGCTGTTGCAATAGTAGAAGTGAGACTTCCGGTTAGAACAAAAGATGAGAGAAAGTTCATTCTAAAGAGCTTTCGGCATCAACTTAATGTGAACGAAGATGATGGTTATAGCTGACAGGTTGTTTCAAACCATCTGGTACACATTAGAGTTAAAGCAATTTTAAAAATTGAAAAAAAAATTAGAAAAGAAAAATGTAAGTTACATCTTACAAAAAACAAAACAAAATCTTTATTCACTTTTTAGAAGTTAATTTATCTCTCATTCCAAACGAAAAAAAAATTTATATTAATTTACATTTTCCAAAAACACACAGCAAACAATTTTTTTTTTCTTTTATTCTAAAAATATTATCTTTGAGATTTATTTTATATTTATTTCATTTTCTTATTATTTATTCTCGTACAATGGTTTTTCTTTAGAAAAAGAAAAAAATGTTATTTAATTTAATTTTCGTTTGATATGATTATTTGATTTTCATATTAATGAAAATGAATCATTTTATTTGGAAAAATGAAATTAAAAATTTAAACAATCACAAAAAGTTGTTTATTTTTTTTTTATTGTATTTTTATTTATCATGGAAAAATACGTAAGAACAAACTCATATTGTAAGTTTAACTTTTAAGGGCAAAATAATTTTTTATCTATCGTTTCGTGTTTTTCGATAACTCACGGAAATACCATTAACCCCATTTCAAAATATTTTCCTATAAATCCTTAAACGATATATAAAAAATAGAAACAAACTTTTACACAAATTCTGATTGCCTTAAGAATTTGCTGTGTAATACCTCATTTCTATTGACCTTTTTCTAAAGTTGTTGGGGTCATTGTCATGAAATATAGTCTTAGATTTTATTCATAATATTAACCAAATAAGTTTTAATTTTTTGTGTAACACACGTGCAAAATCAATGCAAAATGTTTTGCACTCCGAAAGTCGATTTACAGTTTTGAGTTTCCTTTGACGTTTTAGTCTACTATTTATTTCTTTATCAGAGCCATTAATAAGGCTTTATCTCTGGATAAATTAATTGAACCTCAGCGTGTACTTCCACATTTCGAATCGAAAAAAATCAGATCTGAATAATTCATGAATCCTTCATAATAACGTTCATTTTCACTAACAAAAACAGTAAGAAGATCTGTCTGTTTCTATCTTTTCATGTGATGTACCACAACAAACCCACAAAAAAAATATAAATTGAAAAATTTGTATATCCTTGTATCCAATTTCTAAAACGCTTAAGTAATAAATTTCGCATTTTAATACTCGTTTGTGTTTAATTGTTCTTACCAAATAGTATTTGGTTTTGCAATCATTCTTGTTTTGTTTCAATCGATAAACAGTGAAACGAAGAATTCCTTTGATATTGATAAAAAAAACATTGGTTTCTACTTGGTTCAGCTATTGAGAATAAACTGAAATGAAATTGCTTGGAAAATTTAACCTTAAATGTTTTGTCTGTATTTCAACCAAATTTTTTCCATCAAATTGAATTTTATTCCCGGAAAAATAATAGAATTGGTTTTTTTTATTTGAATAAGAGAAGAAATTGATGTTTGTGAATTGATTTAAACAATAACACAAATATTTCAATCCTATTGCATATGTGGGGTCTAAGGTCTAAGGTATATCATACTTTACATTACAATATGCGTACACACGGTGTGCGGTAGTGTTAGATATGATTGACCTCAAGATTCGTCAATATGTGTACGCACCATAAATTATGTACCAATTGAAAATTAAAAATATAGTGGGGCTAAAATCTCACAGCTCTGAGATATCAAGACTTCGGTCTGGGTTAAGGATGTTGATATAATGTTCGGTAAACAACTTTTATGGGGACATGGTTTTTAGTTTTGGGCAGTGATGTATATCAAACATAACTTTTTGTTAAGCTACATGTATTTTTTATCTCTGTTTAGATATGTATTACAAAACTAACATGAAACACTCGGAAAATTTGTTATGTAGACTGGAGTATGATAACGTAGTGTAGGACAGTCATAGAGTCATGTAGTCTTCCTTTCCTTGCATCTCGCAATCTTACCTATCACGCATAGTTCACATCATTTCTCATTCATTCATAATCTATAGTTATAGTTTCATATAGTTTCCGTTACACATAGTTTTTTTTTTATAACAACACCATTAACCATAATATTTTACTTTGCAATCCCCTAATATTAGTTCATACTGCGTTTTCACCAGCATTATTTCACCGTACTGCCAAGATTTGAATTCTCCGGACCTTAACCGTAGTTGCTCTGAAATGTTTTCGAACCTCAAACAGCTGTGCATATTTATTCAAGCGTCTCAATGTTTAAAAACTATTATTCTACCATCAGTTTTGTCATTGTCTTTGAAAAGATATTATATTTCTTATATAGTTATTATTAAAAACTTCACTTTCCGTTATGAATCTGGATTGGACTGTAATACGTTTGTAATTTATTGTTTTGTAGTACTTAATCATCATAAAATCGGTTAAACTTACGTTTAATCCATTCTAATATGTTAACATTTCTTCCACATATGTGGTAAATAACTTATTTCGTGAAATTAGCTTGTAATTTTTATGTACTGCAAAGTCACAATCAGTAATTATTTTAAGATGGAAAATGTACTAACATTATTTCCCCTACTACGAAATTGGTAGCGATATTTTCGATTATAAAATTACTATAAAAGAGATGACTATACGATCTTTTCTCTCTTAGTCGCTTGTCATATTCATTATCTGATTGGAATTAAATTGTTGACGTTTAGCCGGCTATTTATTTTCATGTGTTAATGGAGATCCAAAAGATCTGGATTATAATGTTTGCCCGGGATTAGGCGAAATAATGGAATGGAATCCGGTCAACAAGTTCTCAGGGACATTTCTAAACATACAGGTTAATATTTTAATATATATTTGATTGTTCATTTGGCATGGAGTATCCTTTGTTACCCTAACCTAAAGAAAGTGAATTAGTGCAGTTTGTTGAATAACCTTCGAGAATTTTTCTTTGAGATTAACTGACTAGTCTGATCATTAAGTTTTTTTTTCTTTACGAAATACAAATTTAATACAACATTATATAATTTAATGAAACGAAAACAAATACAAAAATAAAAGAGTACATTTATGTTAAGTGCATGTTTATTCCAGTTTTAAAGTTAAGTCAAAATTTAGCCAAATCAAAGAAATTTTAGATTGTAACAATTATGTTTAGTGAACTTTACCGTTTAGTTGTCATATTAATAAAAAAAGAAAACCCAAAATAATATTTTTTGTTCGTTGTTGTCGATTAACTAAGTGTCATTAATAGAAGCTAATTAGTGTTATTCTATAACGTTAGTGTATGTGCGATAGAGGTATAGATAAATTATTAGTGGCATACCTCCCTTATCAATTTATTGGTTATGCAAGGATATAATCCCTTGGTCAATTATAGGAGTGCTTGAACAAGATCATCCGTTGTCTAAGACTATTGTCCATGCATCCGTTGGATAAATCCTTAATCAATTTCTTTGGGATAAAAGTGCTTTTCCGATTTTGCCGTTATATAAATACTCTATACATTTACCGGTTATACAAGTATTGGGTCAATTCGTTCGAGTTATACTTACGGCATCAATTTATATGTCATGTGAGACCGAATCAAGTTATCAATTACATCCATACCTACTCAATGCAACAGTGATATAAATATCACAACAAGTTATTCTCTGAGTGATGCGATTTCATGATTATATATCGTATAAGACGGGTTGTTTATAGTGATCTTATGGTGCAATAATAGTTGGAAAGCCGTATTGCAACGCAACATTTATATGACATTTTTGCTATTACAACAGTATTGCAACGCAACATTTATATAAAATTTTTGCTATTCCAACAGTATTGCAACGCAACATTTATATAACATTTTGGCTATTACAACAGTATTTCAACGCAACATTTAAATAAATTTTTGCCTGTTACTATCGTATTTCAACCATATTTCAACGCAACATTTAAATAAATTTTTGCCTGTTACTATCGTATTTCAACCATATTTCAACGCAACATTTAAATAAATTTTTGCCTGTTACTATCGTATTTCAACCATATTTCAACGCAACATTGAAATATTATTTATGCAATTTTGGCAATGATACCTTGCGTGTGGAATTATTCACTGCGGATGGAGGGCTGAACGCCAGACTACGAGGCCTGCTGGACATAACCATGGGGTAAGTGAACCTTGATTTTTTTTAACATACAGGTGGGAGTGCGCGTGAATGGGTATGCATGTGGATGAATGGGGGTGTGTCTGTCGATGTGCGGGTGCGAAATCAAGTGATGAAGATATGTGAGACACTGTAACATAAGTGATTCACAATGAAGTCAGGTCGGTTTTTGGCTGAATTAGCTTCATACCTATATTTCTATAATGAAGCTAAAATACCACTTGCCACAATGGCAATAATCAAGAATACAATTTCATTTATTGTATCAATTGTCTCATTTTGTTGAACGTCGTGTTCAATTGGGAAGTTAGTGTTATTTCTATCCCAAGCCAAAATCGAACATAAATATTGTGCAAATTCTATTAATTAATTTACTGTGTAACAAGTTTTTATTGCAAGATATTACATCCTAATTATCGATTGATACCATTTTGATTCTATTTTTTATCTTGCAACATACGTGAATGAACACCGAGTCTTAGAAAAATATATGGAAAACAATTCATTTAGGAAATGTAGACCACTGTTTTTTTTTATACGGCAACGAGTGGAGTCTTATTGTTTCTGATCGACAGCTGGCGTCGTACATCATCATTTACCATGTGGTTCATCACTACAGATAATAATAACAGCATACATGGGACGTTTATGATAGTTCATATGTATGCATGGGTTCTAATCTACGGTGGGCGTCTACTTATGGATTTAGCTGAAATTCTTTGATGGAAACAAGTTGTCTTCGAGCTTCATAAGCTAGATACGCCAATGTCATACCAATCACCAGATCTATGACGACTTGATAGGAACATGCGACATCCATCATTTATTGGATTATCATTAATTTTATGGGCTACGAATGGTATGACATTGCATCACTTGGTTTGGATTGTTATGTGGGCATGGTTGTTTGAATATAAGCGTGGATGTGTGGGAGAATGGGAGCGTGCATGAAGCGTGAGAGTGTCGGGGTATTGGAGTGAGTGTGGGGGTTGGATGTGCTGATCGTGGTTCTTTCGCAAAAGGGGTCGCCAGAGTTTCCTTTTTTCACTTGTATTTCTTTCCATTTCTGTATATTCTCGTAAATTGCGTACATTTCTGTATTTGTGCTGAAGCAGCATGTAACAATCTATCAAATCCACGATGACTGAGCTTTAGTCGTTAAGGCGTTAAATAACTCTTGGTACGCATCCTGCTGTGAATCACAAATTCATATTTCTTTCAAAATTCCAAATATATTGTAAAAATCAAAAATTCAAACAAAATTCTAAAAATATTGCATAAATTATAACATAATCAAAATTTTAACTTTTTCCAAAATTCCAAAAATATTTCAAAAACTATAACAAAATCCAAAATTTCCATGTTCAATTATATTTACGTAATTGTTGACAAAATTTTTTTTGCCAAAAAATTATATAAAAAAATAAATGAAATCATTTTTTTGACAAACTTTTAATGCAAATATAAAATTCTCAATAATAATAATTTCATGTTCATTATGCATTTCATTTCATACCAATAACTAATTTTATTTTTTTTTAGAAAAATAAATGAAAATCATTCTTTTGACATGCTTGACATTATTTTTTTGACTAACTTATAATTCTCAAGAATAATAATAAAATTTAATGTCATGCAAATAGTTAATTTTATTTTTCCAAAAAATTTGGTAAAAAAATAAATAAAAATCTTTCTTTTGGCAACATTTTTGTGACAAACTTATAATGCAATAATCTAGTTTTTGATCTCACATACCAATCTCGAACATACAGATTTCTCCACATTCTTTGTTCCTACTCATTTTCACCTAAATGAACTTTTTTTAAGCATATTTTAAAATATGCATATTTCTTTGTTTTGACACACTTAAGGATTTTTTTGACACACAACCGGTACAGTTATCGAACACATCGTCCTTTCGGCTTTTACCATTGAGTTACCTATTTTAAGAATTCAAAATTTTTCAAATCCCTTGAGCCGTTTTCTGGATTTCGTCGGTTGTGACGACCGGACATGTAATGGAGAGCTGTTTCGTTGTCTAACAACGAAGTGGCATAGCAGGTCGCGTACCTAGCAAAATTATTTTTAGTCCCAGACTAGCTGCAGCCTATGGGGTCGAGAGAAGAATACCTGCTGCTCCAGCACAAATAACGGTACTTTCACGCGTAACATGAGATAAGAACTGATGTAAAACAAAGTTAAGTGAACTAAACAGACTCGGACGACCTCCGTATGTGAAAGAGCTGTAGCGGTTCTGCTACCAAACTCCGTGCTGCAGCGTTAATGGTGTATTCAACGGTGTTGTTAAATGTTTTATTAAATTAGTTTTAAAAGGTAGGAAGCGTTGTTCGTTTCTTTGTTTGTGGGACATAAATATAATATCGAAGTGAAGTCCCACAGAACCACGATCACCCCGTCCAACCCCAAGCGTCTAACCCATTCACACGCTCTCGCAATTTCATCCACTCACTCATACACATACCCATACATACATGCACACATTCAAGTCCATAATCCCATTCACAACACTCGCGTTAGTAAGTTCACTGAGTATATCGTAATACCAACTCAAAAAGAAAATCCCCAAAGAACTTCTATTTTCCTTAACGTCCCGACCTATTTCATTGTTGAAGGTATAATACAACCGTTGGAAATATACAAGCAAAAACTTCGACAAGCATTTCCCACAGTTTTTTCACCCTAAACATATCCAGGCGGGGTCTGAAAGGTTCGGAAGTACCGGTTCATTATCTTTGGTGTGATCGAGTAAACACACAAAGGCACCATGTAGACGTTGTCTTTTCGAGGTTTCATTTATATTGGGAGACGTCATACTATACTTACATAATTTTATTGCGTCAGTAGAACACCTACAAGTGTTATCATTATCCATAAACATCCAAGTATTATACCCTAATGTCCTCTTCCTTAACCTGGTCACTTGTTAGAGATAACGGTGCCGCTCAACAATTATCAACGATGTTGTTCTCTTTATCACTAGACAACCCGGAGCTTTGATTTGCTAACCTTTCCATACACTTTTATTATAACCTTCGGCTTACCTCGCTATCCTTTAATCGGAGTTATTCACAGTTTAAAAGGACCAATTCCACATATATAATCATGGCGGCATCGGTGTACTTATGCGAAGGATATTTACACAATGAAATTAGTTGTTTGAGTTCACAATAAAATTATTTAGTTATGTTTTACTTATATCAGAAAAAAAAAACTCAAATCATTGAAATAAAAATTAATTTGGTTACATACATTGCACTTTCAATTTATAACTCTATCCACACATCCATATCTCCAGATACACACTCACACACCTTCCAGCATATCGATCATCCTTCATGCAAAGCAATAAAATAAAATTGAAATATGGTTCACCTCATTAACGGTGTTTCTCACAGATGCGCGCATTCGCTTCAATTAAAATATAAATATATGGAAGAACTCACCCCATGGTATTGTCCAATCCCACCTCTAATATCCTTCAAGTTTAGTCGCTCATCTACGGTAGGTCAACCATAGACCAGAAGTTGAGATCCAAATTTTATAGTGTTAACGATTGGTGAAATTGTTACGAATTTACGCGGACCCCAAATAACCAATAGTAGAAACGAACTGGTTGGTATTACTAGCAACCAGTTGTAGCGGTTGTTGACCGTTATCCTTCTGTGACGAATGGTTTAAAATAACAACTTGTAAACAACGGCAATAGTTGCAATCCACAATTCAACGGCTAATAATATGGCCTCAAGAACATTTGAACCAATACGATAATTATCTACCAACCATACAGCTTCAAGGACACCTTTATGTTGTATTTCTTTTTATTCAGACAACGGAATGATTCACTGCCTCCACGTAACATATATATAAGTTTTTGTTATATTTCGTTTTTAATTTGCTTTTAATTTTCTTCGATTCTTACATTATATAATTTATATTATATGTACATGGTTTTTGGTTTTACTTTTTCGTTGAAAACCACACCAACACAAAAAAAAAACATTGGTTTTTGTCACTGACATTCATTAAGAATCAAACATTATATTGGTACTAAATAAATAATTTTCACAAACATATAGCGTTTGGAGGAACTACTTGACAAAAATTGACGATTCAATAGTTAGTTTCTATAAAACAGAGAGAGCCAAAAATGGCGGTCACCACTGCACAGACATATAATAAATTTTTTTTTGTTTTACGGATTCACTGTGTCTAAGATGGATCAGATTAAACACCATAACTTGGTTATATATAAAACTAGGAAAAAAATTTGGCTAGTTTAATTTAATGAACAATGTCAGGAATTCACAAAAATAAAACATTTTTTATTAATCGATATTCAAGATGAAAAATTTTAAGCACTCTTGACAGCTTATCTATTTAATCCAATTAGACAAATCAGCTGAGACAAAAAGTAAATATCCGAATGAGAGAGTGATGACATCTCGTGCCATTTATTTATAGTCAATAAATGATAGCATTAATTGGTAGCTCGTTTTAATAACCGAAAACCCACTAAGTAATCTGTACCACTAACTTGTACTAAAAAAGAATGGAAACGAATTATAAAAAAAATATTGATTACAAAACGATTGTAAAAATTACATATGGAAATAGCGCGATTATGAACCAATGATACGGTACAATTGTTTTATGCTAGCTTGACAGCAATTAACGACTACACACTGAATATACATACTGAATATAGGATTACATTGGAAAATATTACACAACTGTTTTAGGACAATCTTTGTTTTACGGAAACCATTGTAGATGGCAACCACGGTCTGAGTTTAAGAAAATATAGTAAAAGGAGAAACGAAAATAATCATAAAAAATCTCCGCTAATGCAAATTTGATGCGTGCGAGAAAGTAGTACATCTCTAAATCAGGGAACCAAACAACTGGTTCGTTGATCACCAGACTACTTCGTAACAGACGGCCGGTCAGTCAGCCGGCAGGCAGACATACATTTTTTTTGGCTTTTTTAGAAACAGTAGCTCCTAAAACGTCGAGAAATGCCAGAAAAGTGGCAGTAAGAATTTTACTTTTAGATCATGAATGTAATACTTAGGTCTTTCAGACCGAAGTAATATAGATATTGTAGGACCGCTACCAAACTCAAACGGGTATTCGTACGTTTTAACATGCATCGACCATTACACACGTTGGGTTGAAGCACTCCCAATTATTGATACAACGGCTGAGTCGGTTGCAAAAGATTCGGGGTTCCCTATTTGTTTACTTTGTTTTCCCCTTTTACAAGATTCGGGGTTCCCTATCTGCTTACGAGTAATTAGGGGGGCAGTTCGAAGCATCTCTATTCACGGGATTAGAAAAATTATGGGAATTAAACACTGCAGCTCAAATCCTTATCATCCACAGGCAAACGGTCTAATTGAAAGGTGGCATCATGACGTAAAGGCTGCCATAATAAGTCATAAAACTCTAAATTGGACAGAAGTCTTGCCAAAAATACTGATGGGGATGAGAGCGGAATATAAAAAAGATCTGGGAGCATTTGTATCCGAAATGGTATATGGCTCCACAATCGTATTACCAGGTAAATTTTCTGATCCAAAACCATTAGAAGAAGACCAGCACTCGCTTTTAGTAACTTTAAAGGAAAATATAAATAAATTAAAGCCAATTCTAATGTCGCGTCATTTAAAAAAAGCAATATTCATACACTCCGAGTTACAAACGTGTTCCCATGTTTTTGTTAGAACGGAACGGTACGTGCACCTTTACAAACTCCCTACGAAGGTCCGTATCCAGTGGTCGAGCAAGTAGGTAAAACATTTAGGGATAAATTGAAACACAGAGAAGCAATAATATCCATCGAAAGGCTTAAGCCTGCTTTTATTTTAAAAAAAAACGATGTACAGTAATCCCTCCGACTGCGCGGTAGTTCCGTTCCAGAAAAACAGCGCGTAATACAAAACCGCGCAATGTGAACCCTATTTTGTATGAAAATTTGGGGTTAGGTTCCAAATTTTGAAAAAAATTGAAAAACAAAATTAATTTAAAGTTGGATAGAATTATAAATTGAAAAACATGTATTTCTTCAACAACTCTTAAAAAAGAAAACACTTCATAAGTTAACAGATAAATTAACATAAATAACATTTCAAAAAATAACTTAAATTTACAAAAATTATATCAATAATCTGAATTTGTTTAGAATATTCTACCTTTACTGGCTTGAAATTGAATTTGATCTATATTGAACGTTCCAGCCACACAGTCAAAAATAAACTGAATATGTAATGCGAATTGCCACATATATGGGTCATTCTTTTACAAACCGAACATCTTTCTGACCAACACATTTTTGATTCGGCTGAAATTTTAGGGCTTTTATATAGAAAAATTTCCAAATTCCCATTTCCCAAGAAAAGAAAGATATACGTGCTTGAGATTTTTTTTGGGTTGGAAAATGGAGCGGTTCTAAATTTCGAGGATTTCGTGATTTTTGGCTTGAAAATTTATTTGCAAAGATTCATAACTTCGGTTCTGGTAATGAAAGACATTTTTTTCTGTTTTATTTTAAAGCTAAAAGATGAACTTTAAAAAAAAATTGTTATCTACAAAAATTATTAACAAATTCCAATGTGTAAACAATTTAGCAATAAGTCAGATACTTTCTCTCTGACACCTGCAATTTTGCTCTCTCGTGTACGAGTAGCATTAGAAAAAAACCAATTTATCGAGCGCGGAAAGATAAAAATTCCATAATTTTTTGTTGTCCCGCGCTATAAATTAATATATTTCTAACAGTAAAACTAATTTCTCCCTTAGTTAAAAATACGTTTTTCTTGAAAATTGAAGCGTAGGGCAATCACTAAAAATCGATTTTAACATTTTATTTGTTTATAACAATAGGAATTTGCTAATAATTTTTATTTTGTTTATAACATATTTTTCTATTAAAATTCCATCTCTTAACTTTAAAATAAAATAAAATAAAAGCTTCTATCATTAGTAGAACCGAAGTGAAAAATAAGTCGTCAAACCAAAAATCACGAAATTTAAATCGCCTCTATTTTCCAACAAAAAAAATCCTCGAACAAGTATATTTTTCTTGATATCATACTAGTAAAAAATTTTTAAGCCAAATCACAAATCCGTCGTTCAAATTTTGTTCAAATCTGTTCGATTTTTAAAAGAATGACCCATGTGGGAAATTTAAATTTTTCTTTTCATTTTAATTTTACGAAATTCACCTAAATATTCTAAAAAAAAATTTTAAACGTCGCGCAGTGTGAAATTTTAATCGCGCAGTGCGAAAATTAGTATTGAAAACTCATCTCGCGCAGTGGAAATCGCTCAGTTAAAACCCGCGCAGTCGGAGGGATTACTGTATACGAGTTTTCACCTCATCCACTAATATCTCCACCTTGGCAAGAGGCCGAACGCACGCCAACCGAAATAAATTTTAGATTAGAAACACCATCAAACGCATTATAAAAACCAATAGTCATGACAGCAAAGAGAGGTTGTAGAGCGAATATGTGGTAAAGTTGGGACAAGATTTTATGGCAGATTATCAATAATATGTCAGTTACTTTGTTCAATCGAAAAATGCTTTGATGTTAATCCGTAAGCTTTCTACCATGCACCAAAAGTCCACTCTGCAATAGTGAGACTCGTGACTTTTGATACTCCATTAACATCTGAATCAAATGGGAAAGTTGAACTAATTGCTACCCTAGCCTTTAGTGAACGTCGTAAAATGATTAAATCATCTTTAAAGAAACTAGCCTCGCATATAGAATCCGGATAGGACGAAAAGTACGATTTCTTTCACGATATTTGGAGCAAATACATTATATGGTTTAACTCGTAAAGTTAAGTATAAATAAAATATTTTAATTGTCAGTTTGAGAAATACTTTTTTAATAACCAACAGTTTTATTGAATTTCAATTAATTTCTTACATTAGCAGGGACATTTCTAAACTGAAATAATATAATGTTACAAACATATTGTTAATTTATTGTTCCAAAAATAAAAAAAAAATAATACTAAAAAAAGAAAAAAGAAAAAATTTATACAGAACCATAATGTATCGTAATTTAAGTATAAGTAAAAATGGAATCTTGTTATGTTAATATAATATTATTATAAATATTTACATTGTAAATTTGTAATGTAGAGTAAAAATGTAACACGAATAAGAATCACCCCAGATTCAGAATAGGTGCGTAAAAACACCTTTAACGTTTTTTCTGGTGGGGGAGTGTTGTGGAATCTAAAGTACATCATACTTTACATTACAATATGCGTACACACGTTGTGCGGTAATGTAAGGTATGATTTACTTCAAGGTTCGTTAATATGTGTACGCACCATAAATCATGAACGAATTGAAGATTAAAAAAGAAACAAAAATATATATAGTTTAGTTGGTAGTTGGATTTTGAAGAAAAATAAATATAATTTTCCACAAATAATTTTCATAAAAAAAAATTATTAGAAATTGTGTGATCTTTGCTGTGTATTGTGAATATTACTTAATTAAGATAACAAGTGGAAATGCTGCACCAGAATCACTAAACATATATTGACTAAATTCACGCTCACCCCCACTTTTTTCGGCTTCAATTTTATAAGATATTTTCATAATTTTGTGAACAGTAGAAAAGAGGAAAATCTTTACGTTAACAAAACGAATTCTTTTAATTATGGTTTATTATCAAACCTCTTATAATAGTAGTTTGTTGAGTTTGTGTTCGAGAGAATAAAACTCATTAAACACGAATTCAAAACTCTGTTTTATCCTAATAGATGAGTCTATCGTAAAACAGTCTATAAGTCCTTATAGTTCACCATTATTAGTTGTTTCGATACAGGACGAGGAAGGACGCAAAAAATGGTGACTTGTAGTTGATTTTTGTCAGCTACATAGAAAGATAATGGATGTCATTTTCAGTTCAAAACACTACCATTAGGACTGAAAATCTCAAGAAACAGTTTTCAACGAATCCATCGGTGGAATGTAGACTTTTTAGTGCTTTAGTTCAGAGAAGTCTATATGAAGCTCTAGGATTTCATGGATAGTAACGGCTACGAATATTATCTGCCACTCCAAGTAATGTTTCAGTTTTGCAATTTTTATAAATTGAATCTCCGTAATATCACTCTGGATATTGTCATAGTTGTCGAGAGGATAAACTTTCTTTTACATTCAATTTCTTTTACATCTTCAATTATTAATTAAAATCTTCGAAGAGATTTTCATTCATATATGTGATAGCATTATAATCATAATGTACTCGTATATCCTTTGTTACTGTTATTAAAAAATTTAATTGTCGTTAAAAGGATTATAAAAATTTGTCGTATTAATATGTGATGCGTTCTTTTGTAACTAAATGTTCATTGATTATGTGTTTGTTCGTTTATTAGCTTTGGGTAGGATCTGTTTTATTTCTTTTGTTGAAAAATTTGTTGGATACAAACGAAAAACTTAAAGAAAAATATCTAAATTGTTAGTTGAAAATTATCTACTGTACGACTAGGTAGGTGAAAACAGAAAAACTCTTCTGTTTTTTCCAAAAGTCGTATCTAAAATTCCAATTCACTATACTGAAATTGAATTGATTTTTACTTTATTTTAGCTTTTCGTGCGTCGTTAAATTAACTAAGATTAAGTTAATTTAAGGAACTAGGAGACTCATGTGACTTTTTCAATTCGAATGAATATTTTGATAGTTTTTAAAAAACTAAAGAACTAAAACAGTTCATTCCAGAATTTGGAATAATCAAATGATTCTTTTAGATATTTGTATTTAATTGTTCAGAGCCAGAGGGTTATTAATTTGTGCTGTGCATGCTATTTGAACTTTACGTGATTAAAATTGAACATTTCGGGATTCAATAAAATACCGTCGCACTACTGCTAATATTGCACTACTGCTAAAACCAAATTCTGTAACTGTGAAACGGGAAAGTGCTAAAAATTTCTTCGTTACTTTTCATTAAAATACTTATCACTTCACCGCTTCACAATTACATAATTTTCCTGCTCTAGTGCTCAGATCAAACGGGATATATCATGTTTAATCATTTATTTGTCAGCTAGAATATAAGGTCAAACGGCTGAGATCACATGCTATCATGCAACAACTGTAGAGAAACTTCCTTGTTTGAACTTTATTCAATCGGAATTTTTCCTAATTGAGTAATTTTAATCTATAAAGAATTAACCAAAAAGCGTACATAAACCCCCAAGAACTCATTTATTTGTACTGTAAAAGGTATTGTGATACAACACTCTAGCAGAGCAATTATTTTGAAAATTTACAAAAAAATGGAAAAATGAACTTTTAGAACTTTAATTTTGATGAACACAAAATATGTTTAAAGTATGCGATCGAGAAAAACAAGAATGCAAAAAAAAAAATTTTTGTCGTTGGCATAGTGAGCAATGCGCAAAATATAGGGTAGGGGTGTCTTTAAAATGATGTAGCTCGATCAATTATTGTCGGATTTCCACAATTGTTTTTTTATTTTATTCATAAAAGATCACATTTTTTACAAAAATATTCTAAAAAATTAAATATTTAATTTTTATTTTTTTTATTAAATGTTTAATTAAATCTGTTATAATAAAAAAGCTACGTAAAATTTTAATAAATTTATGAAAGATAGTCCCAAGTAAGCTCATTGCTCAATAACATATCAAAACTAGAGGAGGCATTCTCTTATAGTTTCAAAGATATTGAATTTTAAGTAATCCAACATCCGATAAATTTGATCAATTTTTACAGTAAAATATTAGTATACCATCAAATATCAAAAATACCTCGTTAAATTTCGACCAAAAAAATTTATGAAAGAGAGCTGAAGAAGATTTTGCAGAAGATTTTTGCAAAAGATTTTCAAGAAGTTATCTCACAGCTTCATGAAATACATAATAGTCCTCTAACAAGTAAAACCGAAAAGCATAAAATCCTCTCCATTTTACCCAAATTGTGGTTATGTTCAGATATTGTAGACAACTTTGATGGTGTTTCTTTGTACCAAGCTGGGAGAATAAAAAAATAAATCACTCAACCAAAAAGTAATCGACAATCAAAAAATTCCGCTGAATACGCCGAAGTAATTTCATTTTTTAATTCAGATGGCATCTCACGACAAATGCCAGAAATTTTTGACTTTGTTATAATAAAGGAAAATGAAACGAAGAAAAAAATCCAAAAAAGGCTAATGGTATGCACTGTAAATGAGGCCTACAACCTATTTAAAAAAGAACATCCTGAATCACCAGTATCGATATCCAAGTTTTATTCGCTTCGACCAAAACATTGCGTTTTGGCAAATTCAGACGGTGTCCACAGACTCTGTTTGTGCTCAATTCACGAAAATTTCAAATTGCTGTTGCAGGTTGTTAGAAACCAGAACAATAGAATTTTTCTAAAAGACTACGAGTGTGTTCAGAAGATTGTATGTCCAGATGCGCAGTTAAAATGTTTTTTGAGAGAGTGCGCTGTGTGTAAGGATGTTTCATCATTTAAAAATGAGGTCGCAGAAGTTTTGAGATCAAACCCAAATGAACAAATAATTGTAAAACAATAGAGAAATACAGATCGTTGTAACCGAATGCATTTGAAATGTGTTCGTAAAATAAATTTTCTGAGCTATGTAATCATTTCAAATGATTTGAGACACGATGCTTCAGCTGTTTCTTTATTCATAAACCATTTAAACAATTTAATCACCGAAAATATTCAGATTTCGGATAATGTTATAAATAAAATAATATATTTTTCGGGCGGGGCAGGCTCACAATACAAAAACTGCAAAAACTTTCAAAATCTGCTATTTCATTTTACTAACTATGGCAGAAAAGGTAAATTAATTGTAACAAATTATTAATGAAGGATAAATATGTACTAAATATTCTGTTTAATTTAGCTGAATGGCATTGCTTTGCTACTGCTCATGGTAAGGAGCCATGTGATGGTGTTGGGGGTACTGTAAAGCGAAAGGAATACGAAAATACCATTTTGACACCAAACTCATTTTATGAGCACCTATTAGTGGCAAATACAAACATCGCATTCGAGTATTGTACGACCGGTGATTACGACACGCACAACGTATTGTTAGAACAAAAAAACCTTACAATAAAAGGTACTCACTCATAAGCTACATAGTTTCAAACCGTCAGAGTCTGCTAGTAATAATTGTTTGTAAGTTCGCTATTGCTCAGCTGACAATGAATATCAAACTGTAAAGCTGATAAAATGATTAATAAAATTCGATAAAAAAGCTACATACTATTTTTCTTTCTGAGCTATCTTTCATAAATTTTTGGGATTAAAATTGAACGAGGTATTTTTGATATTTGATGGTATATTAATTTTTTTACTGTAAAAATTGATCAAATTTATCGGATGTTGGATTACTAAAAACTCAATGTCTTTGAAACTATAAAGGAATGCCTCTTCTAGTTTTGATATTTTAGTAGGCATACTTGGGACTATCTTGCATAATTTTTTGGGATTAAAGTTTTACGGAGCTTTTTTCTTATAACAGATTTAATTAAACATTTAATAAAAAAAATAAAAAATTAAATATTTAATTTTTTAAAATATTTTTTGTAAGAAATATGATCTTTTATAAATAAAATAAAAAACAATTGATGAAATCCGACAATAATTGACCGAGTTACATCATTTTAAAAACACCCCCACCTTATATTTTATATTTGCGAGCGTCACTATGCGAGCGACAAAAAAGTTTTTTTTTTGCATTTTTGTTTTTCTCGATGCGATCGAGACGACTTTGAACATATTTTGTGTTCATCAAAATTAAAAGACTCGAAGAAAATGGATGTAAATTTTCCCAGGAATTGCTCAGCATAAACAAAAGGTCGCTTAAATAGTTTCTTTTACGGGAAAATGCTTCGTGACAAAAAATATTATTTTAAGTGTGTAATAAAATGGTTTATTCTCAAGCAAACGTTTTAAATTTGCGGGAGAGTAAAATCCATTACACATGAATTGATTACACTACATTATTCTCTGACAAAGAATTGTGTATTACATAAAATAAAAAAATTTTCTTCAATTAAAACAATAAATCTTTATTGTTTTAATTGATAAATCAATTCCTGAATAAAACAAAGCTTGATGATAAAAAAAACCGCATCCCCAACAATCAACCAAATTCAACTAGACGAAATAAGAGAATTTAACCTAAAATTTGATTTTTCAACCAAACGTATCCAAGCTATGTGATTATAATTTGAAAAATATGCAGGGGCTGAAATCTTACGGCTCTGAAATATCAAGACTTCGGTCTGGCTTAAGGATTTTGATACAGCTTTGGCATAAAACTTTTATGATGACATGGTTTTTAGTTTTGGCAGCGATGTATATCAAACATAGCTCTTTGTTAAAGTACAAGAATTTTTTTATCTCTGTTTAGAAATTTATTACAAAACTAACACGAAACATCAAAACTTTGCCGGAAAACTATAACATATTATAAATTAACATTAACATTCATTTCATGTACTGAAGGGGTCAAACATGAAAAGTTTCTTGCAAAAAATATTAAAATAAATAAATAATTTAAATTTTCAAAATTAAAAATAAAATGCAAAAAACTTGAGGAAATACAAAAGAAAAAAATGTTGATGCATAGGCTGACTTCACCACAGCTCTGGAAACATAGTGTTCTGGATATATAGTGAGCTAATATCCATAAAATACTTTAATTAAAAGCTAACCAATATTATGGACTTCGTAGTTCTAATAATAAAAATACTAAAGCAGGCAGTAGTATCCCAACAAACATAAATTTTGTTGTAAGAGAAAAAGTAAAAAAAATTTTATCGGAAGTGACAAAGCGGAATTTAGGATGCAGAACTGTTGTAAACCGTACTAAATGTGTATGTACCATATTTCATCCAGCTCGATTATCAGGTACAGAAGTTATTGAGCTTCCAAAATAACAGGTCCTCGGAGGACCCCCTACCACTTTGTTCACTATTGCTAAAAAAAACTAATCAGTTCCTTGCCATACATATTTGCATCTTTTTGCAAAGTGTAATCAAAATTACTTAACGAACGAATGTTGCATGCTTCCAACAAACATTGAAACAATAAACAGGTGTTCGGGAGGACCCCACCACTTATCCCAATATTGTCCAAAAACTAATCAATTCTTTGTCAATAAAGTCTTTATCTTTTTTCAAAGTGCCATTTAAATTGATTAATGAATGAAATCTGTATGCTCCCAACAAACTTTAAAAACCAAGTGTGAAAAGTCAGCAGTTGTATGGTAGACCCCCCGCCACTTTGATCTATGTGTCCCAAAACATGATAATTATCTTCTCACACTAATTGAACCCTTTTTCATAAGTTTCATCATAATCACTTCATTATTGTAGGCTGTATTGTGCATAAAGACACTGAAAAATCTTCAAAAATTTACAAAAAAAAAAAAATTACCGGAAGTGAAAAACCGGAAGTTGGGATGTAGAACTGTTGTGAACCGAACTAAATGCTTATGTACAAAGTTTCATCCAATTCGATTATCAGGTACAGATGTTATAGAGCTTTAAAAAAACAGGTGTATGGGACACCCCCCCACCACTTTGTTCACCATCGCTCAAAAACTAATCAGTTCTTTGTCATACATGTTTGCATCTTTTTCCAAAGTGTCATCAAAATTCGTTCACGAACGAACGCTGTGTGCTCTCAACAAACATTGAAAAAAGTGTGACACATTAAACAGGTGTTCGGGAGGACCCACACCACTTATTCCAATATTATCCAAAAAATAATCAGTTGTTTGCTACTTAAGTCTCCATCTTTTTCCAAAGTGTCATTAAAATAAATTAATGAATGAAGTCTGTATGCTCCCAACAAACTTAAAAAACAAAGTGTGGAAAGTCAGCATTTGTATGGTAGACCCCCCACCACTTTGATCAATGTGTCCCAAAACATGATAATTATCTTTTCACACTAATTGGAATCCTATTCCATAAGTTTCATCATAATCACTTCATTGTTGTAGGCTGTAGTATGCATAAAGACACTGAAAAAAATTCAAAAAAGTACAAAACAAATTTTTTTACCGGAAGTGAAAAGCCGAAAGTTGGGATGCAAAACTATTGTAAACCGTACTACATACTCATATACCAAGTTTCATCCAATTCGCTTATCAGGTACAGATGTTATAGAGCTTTCAAAAAAACAGGTGCTCCAGGACCCCCCACCACTTTGTTCACTATCGCTCAAAAACCAAACAGTCCTTTGTCATACATGTTTGCGTCTTTTTCCAAAGTGTCATCAAAATTCATTCACGAATGATTGTTTTATCCTCCCAACAAACATAAAAACTTTGTGGAAAAAACCACCTGTTGTATGGTGGACCCCCCAATCCTATATTCAATGTGCTCTAAAAGCTGATAAAACCTTTCTCATGTTATTGCAACGTTTCATGAAAATCGATCGGTAATTGTAGGCTACAGTAGGGATAAACACCTGAAAAAAAAACTTTTTAGCCGGAAGTGACAAACCGGAAGTTGGTATGCAGAAATTGTAGAAACAGTACTAAAACCTTATATACTAAGTTTCAATAAGATCATAGCTCGGGATCAGAAGTTATTCAAGATTTAACCTTAGAGGTGTTCGGGAGACCACCCGCCATTTTGTCCAAATTTGAAATGAATCCAGATCTTCCTATTTCAAGTGAACCTGTATCATTTGCCAAAGTTTCATCAAGATCCTATGCAGAAAACTAACTATATTAAATAAATATTTAATACTTTTTGTAATATATTTTTTTGTAAATGGTGTCGAGGACTGCATCAGCTAACACATACATTTAATATTTTACATATATTTCCTTGAAGTATTGCCGAAACTAGTCGGAATAATATATTTTAATTTATTTTAAATAAATATGTTTTTTATTTAAAAAATATAATTGAATATATATTTGGATACAAATAATCAATCAAATCATAAATATTCAACAATATCCAATCAAATAACAAAAATAAATGCATATTTCTTTTAAAATTCCAAAAATTTGTAAAAATTAATTAAAATCAAACTTTTTTCAAAATTCCAAAAATATTCCAAAAATTAGAATAAAATCCAATATTTAAAATTTTTCCAAAATTCCAATAATATTCCAAAAATTCTTAAAAATTCAAACTTTTCCGAAATTCTAAAAATCATTACACAATCAAAAATTGAAACTTTTTTCAAATTTCCAAAAATTATAATAAAATCAAAAATTTAAAATTTTTCAAAATTCTAAAAATATTCTAAAAATTCTTACAAAATCAAAAATTAAAACTTTTTCCAAAATTCTAAAAATATTGCAAAAATCAAAAATACAAACTTTTTTCAAAATTCCAAAATTATTGTAAAAACAATAACAAATTAAAAAATTTACATGTCCAATTACATGTTCAATTACATTTACGTCATAAAAACAGCTGAATTCTTTTTTCCCGAATAATTGGCTAAAAAATAACAAACTTTTTTCAAAATTCCAAAATTATTGTAAAAACAATAACAAATTAAAAAATTTACATGTCCAATTACATGTTCAATTAAATTTACGTCATAAAAACAGCTGAATTCTTTTTTCCCGAATAATTGGCTAAAAAATAAATTCATCATTTTTTGACACACTTGACATTATTTTTTTGACAAACTTATAATGCCATAATTCTTTATAACGAGAAAATATTACAAAATCAAAAATTTATATTTCTTTCAAAATTCTAAAAATTATAATAAAACCTAAAATTGAAACTTTTTTTCAAAATTCTAAATATATTCCAAAAATTATTACAAAATCAAAAATTAAACTTTTTTCAAAATTCTAAAAATATTGAAAAAATTATAACAAAATTAATAATTGAAACTTTTTTCAAAATTCCAAAAATATTCCAAAAATTAGAATAAAATCAGATATTTAAGTTTTTTTTGAATTCTAATAATATTCCAAAAATTCAAATTTTTTCAAAAATATTGCAAAAATTATAACAATATCATAAATTGAAAGTTTTTTCAAAATTCCAAAAATTATAATAAAATCAAAAATTTAAAAATATTGCAAAAATTATAACAAAATCAAATATTAAAACTTTTTCCAAAATTCTACAAATATTCCAAAAATTCTTACAAAATCAAAAATTAAAACTTTTTCCAAAATTCTAAAAATATTGCAAAATTTATTACAAAATCAAATATACAAACTTTCAAATATCAAATATACAAAAATATTTCAAAAACTTTTCCAAAAAATTGGCTAAAAAAATAAATGAAATCATTTTTTGACACACTTGACATTATTTTTTCTTGACATATTCTTTTCACCGATACAAGTTTGTTATTCAATACTAGAATGTCTAGAGTATAACAAAACAGTGATCACCAGAGAAATTAAATGACTAAACCTGAATCTATTAAATATATGTCAATGTAAATTTTTTGTTTTTATACTTCGCTAGAGTTGTAACCTAGTTTTTGGTTTATATTAATTAGCGTTGACATTTTTTGGTAGAGTTTATCTAGTTGGCTAGCCCTGATGAGAATGATAAACTTTTTTAAAGTTTAAAATTTTCTCATTGGTTCGAAACTAGATCGCTTGAAAATTGCATGGATTGCAAAAAGTCTCATAATTTGCACCATAATTTTTTAGATTCAGTTCTTATATTATTCTTGATGGGAGATTTTCCATCGGGGTGATGTTATATCCCGAAGAACTTACTGAATTAATTAATTATATAACTGAATGAATTGTCGCTTCATAACATATGATTATTAAAATTTATATAAATAAACAAATTGTTGCATCAACTTAGAACAGGAGATTGTTGACAATTTATTGTAACTACCAAAAATTATTACACCAAAATCAACGGGTGATTGTTTTAAAAATTTTTATAAACGCCAAAATTGTTGGATAAAACGAGCGTTTGTTGAAAAAATTGTTTGAGTGCGAAAACTGTTGCAGTGTAATGAAGTGCCTCTCATGATGATAATGGGAGTGGCTTAGCAGGAAGCGTACCTAGAAATGTTGTATTGCCGTTCGACCTAGTCTCAATCATCGTGGATAAGAGATATTAATAACCTGCTGCTTCAGCACAAATACGGAAATGTACGCATTTTTCAAAGTAGATCAGAAATGGAAACAAATACAAGTGTGAAAATGAGACTCTGGTGACCCCCTTCTACGAAAGAACCACGGTCGGCACGTTCAACCCCCTCGTTCACTCACATACGCCCACACACACACACACACACACACATATTCACACCCCTAAATCATAAGAATAATCAAAAAAAGTAAAAAAAAACAATCAAATAGACTCACCCATGGTTATATCCTCCTAGCCTCCAAAATCCGGCTGGTTTCAGCCCTCCATCAGCACCGCATATACGTTGATCAAAAATAAGATGTCGCAATTGATAAGACGAACCGATGAATCAATTCGTAATCAACAGCGTTGAATAAATTGGCAGTTAAAATCGTTGAATAGATTTGTAGTAAAAAGCGTTGACTAAATACGTAGTCACAAGCGTTGACTAAATGTATAATCAAATGCGTTGTACAATCAAAATCGTTGAACAATTTTGTAATCAAATTTGTTGAATAAATTCGTAGTCAAAAGCGTTGACCAAATTTATAATCTAATGCGTTGAATAACTTTGTAATCAAATTTGTTGGATAGTTTTATAGTCCAAATCGTTGAATAAATTTGTAGTCAAAAGCGTTGACGAAATTTGTAATCAAATGCGTTGAATACAATTGCAATCAAAATCGTCGAACAAGTTTATAATCAAATGCGTTGAATCTAAGTACAATCAAAATCGTTGAACAATTTTGTAACCAAACTCGTTGAATAAATTCGTAGTCAAAAGCGTTGACTAAATTTATAATCAAATGCGTTGAGTAACTTTGTAATCAAAATGGTTGGATAACGGTATAGTCCAAATCGTTGAATAAATTTGAAGTCAAAAGCGTTGACTAAATTTGTAATCAAATGCGTTGAATACAATTGCAATCAAAATCGTTGGTGACGTTGGCAATCAAAATCGTTGAACAAATTTATAATCAAAATAGGTGAATAAAGTTGAAATCAAATGCGTTGAATAGATTTGTAGTAAAAAGTGTTGACGAAATTTGTAGTCAAGAGCGTTGACCAAATTTATAATCAAATGCGTTGAATAACTTTGTAAGCAAAATTGTTGGATAACTTTATAGTCCAAATCGTTGAATAAGTTTGTAGTCAAAAGCGTTGACTAAATTTGTAATCAAATGCGTTGAATACAATTGCAATCAAAATCGTGGAACAAGTTTATAATCAAAGGCGTTGAATAAACTGGTATTTAAAATCGTTGAATCAGTTTGTAATCAAATGCATTGGATGCAATTGCAATCAAAGTCGTTGAACAATTTTATAATCCAAAATCGTGGAAGAAATTCGTAGTCAAAAGCGTTGACGGAGTTCATAATCAAATGCGTTGAATCGAGATGTAATCAATATCGTTGAACAATTTTATAGGCAAAATCGTTGGTGGAGCTCGTCGTATAGAAACCAAAACTTTCTGATTCAAATGATGGCGGGATGAAGGAGGGTTCGGGTGATGGTAATAGTAACCTTGGTGGCGGCAGATTGTGATAAAATCAAACAAACAAACAAAATAAATGTTTTGTACCACTACACAGTCCTTTTTCGCTTGAATCCGTCCCGATCTTACAGGTTAAATTGAAGACCCTTACACGACCCTCTATAACATGGCAACAAGAATACCATTCATGTGAACCAAACCATGATCTTTATACAGCCTGTCAGGATCATCCGTAACTTTACGATCAACACTCACAAACAAATATCTTTTTCTTTTCTTTTTCCGGGTATTTTTTTATCTCTTTTTTTTTTATTTTTGATTATTATATTAGGTATACAGTTACTTTGCGTAATAATTTATTTAACTATAGTTTACGTAATAATTTAAAAAAAAATGTTTCATAGATGAAACTATCATCTTATATCACAACCAATCGTGTGTTATAAATACCTCTAAACTAGTAGTTCACCACCAGGAAAATGGTGATGTTATCACTAAATTATTATTTTACAACAAAAAAGGCATGTTACAAATAACTTCAAATTGTTATGCACAGTGACGAAGAGGATACTATTATCTTTACATTATTATTTCACAGCCAAGAACGAATGTTACTAAGATTATTATTGCACGACAAACACAAATGTTACTAAAATTATTATTGCACGACAAAGATAAATGTTACTAAAACTATTTTTGCACAACAAAAAAATTGATATTATTATCTTTAAATTATTATTTCACAGCTACGAACAAATGTTACTAAAATTTATTATTGCACGACAAAGATAAATGTTGTTAAAACTATTTTTGCACATCAAGGAAAAAATTGATACTATTATCTCTAAATTGTTCGGGAGAGGCATCCAGAATAATCCAAACACTTATTCACCATAAAAATTGGTTTTTATCATTTTATCTAATTACGGAAATTGATTATACTGAACCTTTGCGCTTCATCCAAAAAAAACCAGTCTTCCAAGCGACAATGCTTTGTCTTTTTATGTTTAAGTCAATCAACTCGAATCCGTGAGTGGTCAGCTTTGGTCATCTACCCAGGGCTTCTAAACAAACGCAGCACTTAGTGTTCACTTACGGCAAGTATCAATTCGGTAATTTAGCACATGCAATTTTAATATCACTTATCATTTATTCACAAGTTAATGAAAAATAACAATGGATGACAGCTTAACCACATGAACAAAATCCAAAGACGTCAAAACGAAATCAGCTGTGTCATCAGTTTGCAAAAGTAATAGAATTAAGAGCTTGAAAAGACTACAGTCGATCCATATATACCAAAAAAAATTCTTTTTCGAAAATCGAAAACCTCGAATATAGGGTTTCAGATGTAAAACAATTAATTCAAATCAAGTGTTAGGAAATTTTTTATAGTTATACAAAACTGTTTGGTTTTTCAAAATATTGCGCAAAAACAATTTTACGATACAACTTATTTCCGATATATTAATAACATTTATCATCGAATTTAGAATGAATCAACTGCTAGTTTAATCGACGTTAAGGAGTTCAGGCATTACAAAACTACAAAAGTCGTACAGTGAAGTTCGGTTTTATATCGGAAAGATTGTTTGAAGTAAATTTTCTTTTTCTCAGGCAAAGAGAAAAAAGATTGAATGTATAACAAAGCAAGATAATACTTCTTTGCATGTTAATGACTGTAAAAATAAACGCACAGCTGTTGTAAGGTTTTGAAAACTTCGTTGTGTAAGTTACGTTTGATGTTTAGAGAATTCAAATTGAAGTAATAGAGTGAACCAAAGTGAATGGAAATATAATATGAGTTAATTTTAGTGAATTGCAAAATTAAATAGCAATGTTTATAGAGACAAAATTTAAGGAAAATTTTTTCATTCATACAATTTTCGATCAAGATGAAAGTTTACTATAGGTAATGACAACTTTTAATTAATTACAATTTAAAATCAATTAGTGCAAGGAGTTCAACTCTCTTCAAACATGTCCGTCCAGCTAATGAAAATTTAATTAAATTTTAAGAAAAATAAGAAAACGATGAGCTACGGGGACTAAAAGAAATATGACTATTGATGATGAATGGTTGGGAAACTATTATGAGCGGTACCGGTTAATAATAGGAATGACACTTAATGAAACTACGACTATGATATACTATGTTCAGACTATCCATTACAGCAGCAAAATAAATAAGTGATTGTTGAGAATTTATTTTGATTCCAAAAATTTTTGCACCAAAATAAACAGGTGATTGTACTATTCAAGAATCTTCAAGAGATTTTCGGTGGAAAACAACCGTAAAATCGATTAATTTTGTTTTATCAATATCATCATTTTTCTTTTGTTTTCACACAACAAAAACACAGAAAAAGTTTAATGTAAATTAAATTTCAAACATGGAAAATTTCTATTCAAAATACATTCCTTAGTTTTAAAATCCTTTAAAATTATAACATTTGATATCATATCTAGATTTGATGTTAATTTTTTACGTCCCTGTTTCGGCGCCAAATTGTAATAAACAGGTTTCTGTTTACATCTTGAAGTTACAAATATGAAAAAAATTTAACATATGGCCTCTATCCAGGAAAATCTCTAACCTAAGTTAATCATCTAAATCAACAAAAAAAAAAATACTTCATAATATATGCAAATAAGAACATAAGAATAATAATAATAAAAAATAACTTAGCTTAAGATGTTGATTGTAGTACTTTAGATACTCTTGTCCAATAAAACAACAAGTGTGCGTTTAGTAACACATTTTTGATGAAAATTTATCGCAAACAACGATTGTCGATGTATTTGATTCTATTTCATTAAACTCTTTCTTATATCCCATAAATATTCGTTATAATCTTATTTTTAGCAGTTGAAGCAGTTTAATCAAGAAACAAGGCCTAAATTTTCTCTTTTTTATATGTATGATATTGATAAACGGAAAACTCGAAATCTCCGTTCTTTCTTTAAACTTGTATCGTAGATTATTTTTTTTTTGTTTTGTTTTCTGAAATACTCTGTATCAATACTAGATTACATGAAATGTAGTATTTTAGTTTTCAAAATTTATTAATAAGATCAAACAAATTTTATTTCTTTTTTTATCTCATTTCGAAGTCAATTCTAATTTTTGTTCTAGTTGTTGATTTTACCACTTTGACCAAACTTTTGTTTTTATTTCAATAATAAGAAATAAGAAAATAATATAAATAAGAAAGAAACCTTTTTGCCAACACTTCTTCCTATAATTGAAATAGCAATAATTGTTTTTTCTTTCAAATATTTTAATTTAATCAATAAAAAACAGCACTTTTTGATTTTTTCCAAAATTTAAAAACTATGTATCGTTATAATTGTAAAGTATTTATCACATCAGTTAATAATATTATATGGTTAAGTATTGAGAATGGAAGTTCAAACTTAACTCGTAAAAGTTGAAAACTTAGCTTACATTATAATTTGACATCGCTTCACAGAACGATTCACTTCAAAGAAATCCGTTTATCTCATCGTTGTGTTTAATTGTATCATTTTTTAAATAAATATTACTCATATATATTGAAAATCTGCCGTGTAAAAAATAAAAAATAAAGACAGAGAAAAATTATTCAAATTAACCGCCCCATACTATTCAATATGAAAAAAAGTCTCTTCAAAATTTAACCAATTATTAATATTGCGAACATTCTTCATTTATAACAATGTAAAACAAAGCGCCTTAATAATGATTCAAAGCAAAAGCCTGCGCAGAACTTACGTACTTTATTTTAATACCGGTTTAACAAAACAGTATTTGTCTCACAGGAAAAACGAAAAATAATACCTAATAGAAAATAATTGATTAATCATCGAAATAATAGTAGATTCGTTAAATGCTTTAAAATAATTAAAAAATTATGCATTACCGTGGAACGTCAAAATAGACAAACGTTATTCTATGAAATGAGGCCCAAACTGTTTGATAGTACGGAATGTTTGTGTGATTATGCGAAAACTGTTTATTTTAGATTTTAAAAGAAAATGTCTGCTGAACAGATTTGTGTTGGTCGTTACATGTACACAAACACGAACTGTTATAATGATCTCATTCTGATCAACTCACATGGTATAAGCATTTTCATCTGCTTTAATTCGTAAAAGGCAAAGAGTGCAGAAAAAAAAGAAACAATAATAATATCTTTGAACCTTATTATTTTAATAATGAAGGTAAATAACAATATTGGTTTACATCGACTGATCAATATTTCGATTTAAACATTTTCAAAGTTGGTGATGCGCGTCTATGATATTTTCGTGTATCATAGATGTGATCTAACTTGGATTATCGTTTTTTATTTTTACTCTCAAAGATAAGTTACATGAAAAAACGATTACAAGCAATAGATCATGAACAATTGGTTCTTTTTTCGTCTTTTACAGATATTTCGGGGATTTCATGTCCCCCTCCTCAGTGTTCTATAATTATGAAACAAATTATTTTGTATTATTTAAGATAAGATTAAAATTGACACAAAACAAAACAATTACCTTATTACAAATTAACTTATTTCATTAATTAAAAACTAATTGGTCCCAGCATCTTATAAATGTTCGTTGACATGAATTGATAAAATTAGTTTTAAAAAAACGACACAACAATGATAAAAATAAATTAATATGAAGAACTTTTTTAAAAAATTAATCTAAAATAAATATTTAAAAACAACATAACTATGCTAAGACGAATGACACGGCGGTTTATCACAAAATTTTTTTTATTGTCAATATTTCTCCTTAATTCGAAATCTGTCTATCATTAATTTTAAAATAATACCAACTACGGGACATCATAATTAGATTACGCCAAAATATTTTGAAAATAAGTCGTTTACTATCAATTATTGTAAGTGATATTGTTTTTTTTCCTTTTGTTTATGTTATCCTGGTAATTTCTTAATATGGTTACAAAGCTGCGTGTAAGCTGGACTTAGGGAATCTATGTCGGAATTGTGGTTTATTGCTGTTTTTCTATTTATATGTATGGTCAATGATTCTTGTATGAGACGTTTTCTTCAATTATCTTCTTTGGTTATTATGATAGCCTGATCATAGTCAAACTTGTGACCTAACTCTTTGGCGTGTTTGAAAGCAGCTGTGCTATTGATTTTTATCACTGTGGACCTTATATCGTTCTTGTGCTGTTTTATTCTGTTTCCGAGTTTTTGTCCTGTCTGACCAATATATTTTCCCCCACAATCTTTGCAGTTGAATGCGTATATTAGTCCATGCTGGTCTAATGTGTCTATTACTTCATATGGTGTAGGAATGATCCTGTTGACTGTTTTTTCTGGTTTGTACGCGATCTTTAAACTATTGCTATTGTTTGTTAATAATCTTGATAGACTCTCTGACAGATCATTCGAATATGGTAAAGTTTTGTATGTCACTTCTTGAGTCCTGGTGCCCTCCTCGGTAGTACTCCTGTGGTCATATTTCGTTATTCGTTAATTATGTGTCAATTTTAATCTTATCTTAAATAATACAAAATAATTTGTTTCATAATTATAGAACACTGAGGAGGGGGACATGAAATCCCCGAAATATCTGTAAAAGATAATAAAAAGAACCAAGTGTTCATGATCTATTGCTTGTAATCGTTTTTTCATGTAACTTATCTTTGAGAGTAAAAATAAAAAACGATAATCGACAGTATACTAATTTCAAAGTTATTCACCTCAGCGCAGATTCCGGCAATCATTTTAGAGTCAATCTCTTTGTAACACCTTCCAGCATATTTTTTTCAAATTTTTTTGGGACAAATATATTAAAAAAAAATTTCAAAATAGACAAGGCGTTAACCTGCGCTTTTAAAATCCAGAAAAATGGATTTCGGCGAACGAGATGTTAACCGAAAGAAGAGGTTAAAACAAGCACCGTACTGAAGTTTTTGTTTGGTCAATGATGCATTGGATTTAAGACATGTTATTTGTTTTTGGTCAGTTGTTTCCTTGAGCTTTACTACTGAGAAAACAAAAGAATGTCTTTGAAGCTTTGAATTGGAAACAGTTTGAAAACACTTAGACTCATAAAAAACAACTATAAATTTTGTTGTTTTGCTGCCTTGTGCCAAATATCAGTGTTAGTTATCTTTCGTAACTTTTTTTAATTTGGCCTAATGTTGTCAAGAATTCAGCAAAATTTATTATTTTGTCTACTGAAGAAAACGGATTATGTCGTAAAAGATTATTTCTCTCATAATATTCACAATAATTAATTAGTTCCCCAATTAATACAAAAATTTGCAATTGCCAGATCTGATTTTTAGCAAGATTTGCTTGTTCTTGTGAGCTTTTATTTGGTGATCTTCAAACATTTAAAAGAAATCACAGACATTTTCAATTCTGATTATCACACAATATGCACTAGAGTTTTTATATTTATTGTCGAGTAAGTCTTGATGTGATTTTTGATAAGAAAATGATCGATCACCGATGGCTTGACTCAATTTATTGTTGTTGAAAAAATTGAAGTGTCAAATTTTGGTGACCTTGTATCTCTAATATGGTTTTATTTGATAATAGTATTCGCAAAATAATATTTGACGCACATTTTACGTTTATTTAGATAAAACTTAAATTTCTGCTTATTGACTATTTAAACGATTAGGGTTGGAAAACCCTGGTTACATGGTTCGAACAAGTTTTGATTGTGTTCAATTAAAAAATAGTTCTGTTTTATGGTGTTGAAAAAATAGGTTTCTAACCCTTAATTTGGATGCATTTAATTGCATAGCATTACCATAGTACATAGTTTTTGCATTTTGTGAATTTGAATCGTCATGGGCTATTACATATTGTGTTATCAATTTTAAGAAATGATGCTTTCATTATCAGCAGATAACATCGCAAATGGGTATAAAAACGAAAAACATAGCAAATGAAATATAAATAATTGATCGTGCTGCAGTTTGTGCGTTTATTTGGTTTATCATTTTACTTTTATTTTAACGATTTACGGCTCAGTTTTCATCATATTTACATAACATGAAGTGTATTTATTGGTTTACGGTGACTTTGTTAATTAATTTTCATTTAAATTGTGGTTAGTCTGAAAAATGTGCACATAGTGAAGAGTTTTGTAATTGAATTTTATTTTCTTAGTTTTAGGCAAGCCAATATTTAACACATACGATTATGAAGAAAATAATTCAATAAGATGGAAATATATTGTGGTACTAAGGACTATTATAGTACCACTTATAAACACCTGCAAAAAAGGTTATGAGCCTGATGAAAAGAAAAGATGTCGTAAAATACAAAAAATATTGTTATTTTAATAATTTGTTGTTTTTTTTTATGAATAATTAATTTATGTAAAAATAAAATATTGTAAGTGAAACATGTAAGGTGTTGTTGATTTTTTCACCTAGTTTACATACTTGCGTGTGGCAGGCAATAGCCTAACATGAAACTTTTTTTCTAAAAAGTCAATAGTTTTTAATAGTTGGATTTCCTGAAATCTTCAAAGTCGGGAATGTGACTTTTGAGTTCTAGAATCAAACAATCTACAACTACGCAAGGAATGGCTTTGTTTCTTTCAAAACAAATTTGATGTACAAGATCATTTCCTTCTTCAACTTCATCTATGTGTTTGAATATCAACTGTCCATTCATCTTGTTGTTGACTACTCCTCAACTTAAAGTAGCTATATTCTCCATCGAGCGATGAAATATCAAAGAATAATCTATTCGATCAATGATATTATTCATGCCTTTGATAAACCATTTGGTGGTTAGAGGCTTACGAGCCTTCATCGGCCTTATCACTCGACGATACATCAATTTGACGATATAGTTCAACTAACATTTAAGAATAACCCACTTCTAAGAGGCTCCTTTGCTAAGTAACTCTAGCCTTGGTGTATAATGTATATTTGTACATTTTTTTATTCTCCACCCTATCCTCCAGCTTCTGATTGGTTGGTTGATTGCATATTCCAAGACCACCATTGGATTCAGTATCCTCGATTCATAGAAAAACTAATATTTATTATGTATATTTGAACATTTTCCTAATTGTAGACCCAAACTCTTATCCTCTAGTTTCTTGCCTGGATCTTAAATACTAATTTCAGCATCACCATCGTATTCACTACCCTCAATTTATCCAAAATCGGTACCCATAATATATTTTCGGCTTTCAGCCCAAACTCCCACCCTTTAGTGACACCCTTATATTTTTGATCCCAATTTAAACATCACTGTTGGATTCAGCGTCTTCAATTATGTTGAAATCAATAATAATGACCATAATTTTGATACTATTCATGACCAGACCCCCAACTCCCACCCCTTATGGAACTACCCTGAGTCCGGTCAACATTTTTACCATCACCATTGAACTCAGCATCCTTGATTATGTAAAAGTCGATAATAATGACAATAATTTCGATGCTTTGTATAACCGACCGGCGAAACCCTCCCCCTATTATTGGACTACCCTGAGTCCGACCCCAATTTTTATTATGTCGATAATTTCGAAACTTTTTATAACCGATTTTATAACCGACCCCAACCAAACATGACATGCTAAAACAATATTTTTTTCTACGATAAGGGTACCCCCTTGAGAGTAAAAAATGGCTATGTCACTGATCAGGGGGTTATATGAGAGATTTTATTTGTTATGAAATTCTGGTTCTAACGATATTCCACATAACATATTTTACTCATTTAATGTGTCAACCCCACCCACGGGGTTGGTTGGGGGTGGGAGTGCAAACCAAATTTTGGACTCAAAAGTGGCGCCGGATTGAATAAAAGATAATGGTGACATTAAATTTTTTTCTATCTCTTCTCATTTATTTTATATAGATTTTTATATGCTAAAACTTAAAGAGGGTGTATTAAGGTGGGGGTGGGTACAAACCACCCCAATCTCATAAAGTTTTCAGGAGACTGCCAAGCCCGATCAATTGATACTAAATTTCTTAAAAAAAAACGATAGTTAAGTTATAATAGACTAATTTTAATTTAATTTTTTTATATATTCTTCGGGGTAGTATTAGAAGTCACGTCACCTATTGCCAGACACTTACTATCGTGGTAACCCCCTGCCAGACACCCTTAAACATTATCAAATTGTTGCTCTCGGTCTATAATATACACCACTGTCCGTATATTAAATTAATATATTTCTGATTAATATTCATATAAAAAGTAATTTTATTTTATAAAATAAATAAAAATGGTCGTCAGCTGTACGTTTGTAAGTGTACAGATCGTTAATTTATTTGCAAAGCGACGATGATGAACTGAGATGCACTGAGCGCGCAGCATGTTATGACACTAGCTGACGGTCTTTCCCCCGTTAAAAATACAGCTGACGGTTTTCTTTATTATTTTCAAAGTATGAAAATTCAGCTGCATGAATTACGTAAGGTATAAAATGAATTTATATTTACAAGTTTTCAAAATGGTTCATATACGTGACTAACGTATAACCCACCCTCTTTAATACAGCTGACGATTGTTTTTTGTTAAAAATAATCTAAAATATCATCTCACAAATTTTGGAGCGGTATCAAAATGCTAGGACCAATTTTTTTTACCGACTTTCGCATGTTGCCACCTTTAGTTGTAACGACGGACTATTTCCAATTTTTACTCTAAAAATAATAGTTTTCAAATTCAATAATAATTTTATTAATTTTTCCCAATTGTACTAAACATAGACATTTATACGTACTTCTGTACATTTTTTTTTATGATATAAATAAGTTTACGTAAATTAAAAATACAAGTTTTGATAAATGATGGAAAATGAAACAGAAGATCGAGGATAATATGATATAAAAACGATCAAATTGTTTGAATTGAGTTAGTTAGTATACATTTACGATCAGTAAATTATGTAAATTGAAATAAAATTAACACTCAGTAATGACTGAATCGTCCGTCATACAGCTTTCTTTTGAATAGTTTTAATATTGTTAATTATTTTGAAAATGTTGTTATAAAACTAAAAAGAAAATAAATTTGGAACGGATTTGTTTCTGCTTGATATAATAAAACGTTTACTTAACCATCAAGATAAACGAAGATGTGAAATAAAATATGAAGAAGACAACATTGAAGAAATAAATTAATGTAAGCTTTTTTTTAGATTTTAGTTTATATAATTTGGCACACTTTCGGTTCAGTTATCGAACACATCGTCCTCTCTTTTTTTTCCATTGAGTAACCTGTTTTTAGAAAAACAAATTTTTAAAAGCCATCCAGCGGTTTTTTAGATTTCGTCGGTTGTGACGGCCGGTCGGCAGATAGACAAGCATTTTTCTATTGCTTTTTTAGCATCAGTAGATCCTAAAACGTCGAGAAATGCCAAAAAATAGTTGGTGATATAATTTCAGTTTTGGCTCATGAATACTTAGGTTTTGTCAAAACCGAAGTAATATAAATTTTACGTTTGGAAAAAGAAATGTAAAAATACTTAGGTTTTTTCAAAACCGAAGTAAAAGTATTTATCAAATTTGACTCGATTTAAAATAATAAAATTTATTTGAAATTTCTAATACAGCACTGTATTACGCATAATTTAATTTTAGAACCGTAGGTCATAACAAAGACAAGAGTTTATTATCACAATAAAAAATTCTGTGATAAGGAAGTATGCTAAAGACAGTTAAGTTTAAATGTTTAGTTCAACTAATCATTATACAGTTTAAAGAGACACGATAAATATGAATTATAAAATTGTGCTAACATGTATTTTTGTAACGCTGCTCCATCTGAATTGTGGTAAGAAATAGGAAAGAGTCAATGTAAAAGGCAACTTTAATGTTTTGAAATTAATTTAGTTTTAGGTGATTTAGATTCTGTTCATAAAGAAGATCAAAAACACGATGTACAGAAAGAAAATGGTTTATTACAAGCAGAACATCCTGTTAATGAAGTCACATCAGGCAATATAAATAATACAATAACTGAGAAGACCAAAGACGTTATAAAAGCAATTAAACGTATTCATATTATAGAACAAATGTTATTTACAGTTCCACTTTTACAGAAGTGCAAAACTGGGTTTGCAACTGATAATTTAGGAAGGTGTCGTAAAATAATAACACAATAGGATGCTATAGTTTGCATAATTATGTTTCCTATAAATCCTTTGAATCAATTTAATAAATGTATAATTAACATTTCTTAGCGGTTTTTGAGTCTGTAATATTATCAATTGACTGAACTAAATTTTTTTTACTGTCTAATGAGATGAAAAATAAATCAAATTTAAAAAAATCGAAAGCAAACCATTTGGTTTGAAAGGGTGCAAGTAAGGAGGTGGATTGTAGGTGTGGAACAGTCATTGACTTCTTTGAAAGATGGCGTTCTATAGCGGAGCTCTGGCTTTCTATACTGACCAACAATAAGAAATAGCGAGAAACGATTATGATCAACATCTGCGAAGAAAAGATCACCTATCAGTCAAGAATTAATAACTGGGTTTGAAATCGAATCCAGATTGTCATTCAAAGAGCACTTCAGAATAGTGGTGGCCAAGGTAGTTTAGTTTAACACAATATTTTTACGTATCATGCTAAACCTAGGGAGAACAACCCTATGGATTGACTTGGCTCTTTGACGCAGTGATGGGGCTCAGTAGACTCAATAATCTTAGGTGGTACAACGGTAGAATCACCCATGCTGCTAAGTCCTACGTGAGAATCAAAGTCAAGATCAAGTTTAAAACTCAAAGCTAAAGTAGACGCGTACTGTGATAGCTTAGTATGGTCAAGGGGGTGCTTGATGGTCAGTATAAAGCTGTGGTGACCAAGCGCTCTTCATTTTTAATCAATTTCTCACCACAACACAGGACTCTGTAGTTATTTGACCATTTTACCCTGTTTTAAATAAATATTGTATGGAAAACAATAAAATTTTAGATAAGGGCTATGATTTTCCAAACTCATCTCATAAACTAACAACAAAACTGTGCTCTATGTCTTACTCTAGAATCATGCCTGATTTATGCACATACCATGATTAAGTCTAGGGTAATGTCCAATTTACCCGTTCACTAGGGTGGCCCTTAGATTACACTAGAATTTTTTTTTTCATTGTACAGTTTGCGGCACCCTCCCATTTCGTGTGAATACCCATAAAAATATTATTTGCGAAATCTGATATCAATCGGTCAATTCTAAGACGTGCCTCCGACCACTTAAAGTTGAGAAATTTTGTTCTGGACCCTAAAAAAATTTTTTTTTTTTTGTGCGACACCCTCTCATTTCGTGTCAATACCCATAAAAAAATTATGTGTAAAAATTGAAATCAATCGTTCAACTCTAAGGGGTGCCCCCGGCCACTTAAAGTTGAGAGGTTTGGTTGTGGCCATTACAAAGAAAAATTTAAATTTTTGTACGACACCCTTTCATTTGGTGTCAATACCCATAAAAATATTATGTGTAAGATTTGAAATCAATCGGTCAACTCTAAGGGGTGCCTCCGGCACCTTAAAGTTGAGGGGTTTTGTTGTGGCCATTATAAAGAAAAATTTAAATTTTTTGTACGACACCCTCCAATTTGATGTCGATACCCATAAAAATATTATGTTTAAAATTAGAAATCCATCGGTCAACTCTAAGGGGTGCCCCTGGCCACTTAAAGTTGAGAGGTTTGGTTGTGGCCATTACAAAGAAAAATTTAAATTTTTTGTACGACACCCTTCCATTTGGTGTCGATACCCATAAAAATATTATTTGTAAAATTGGAAATCAATCGGTCAACTCTAAGGGGTGCCCCCGGCCACTTAAAGTTGAGGGGTTTTGTTGTGGCTATTATAAAGAAAAATTTAAATTTTTTGTACGAGACCTTCCCATTTCATGTCAATACCCGTAAAAATATTATGTGCAAAATTTGAAATCGATCCTTCAATTCTAAGACGTGCCTCCCTCCGGCCACTTAAAGTGGAGAAATTTTGTTCTGGACCTTAAAAAAATTTTTTTTTATTTTTTGTACGACACCTTCCCATTTCATGTCAATATGGGTATTGAAAATATTATGTGTAAAATTTGAAATCAATCGTTCAACTATAAGGGGTGCCCCCGGCCACTTAAACTTGAAAAGTTTTGTTCTGGCTATTACAAAGAAAAATTCAAATTTTTTGTACGGCACCCTCCCATTACGTGTGAATACCCGTAAAAATGTTATTTGCAAAATTTGAAACCGATCGGTCATTTTTAAGGCGTGCCCCCTGCCACTTAGAGTTGAGAAGTTTTGTTCTGGCCAACAAAAAATTTTGTTCTGGACCTTAAAAAAAAAAATTTTAATTTTTTGTGCGACACCCTCCCATTTCGTGTCAATACCCATAAAAAAATTATTTGTAAAATTTGAAATCAATCGTTCAACTCTGAGGGGTGCCCCCGGCCACTTAAACTTGAAAGGTTTTGTTCTGGCCATTACAAATAAAAATTTGAATTTTTTGTATGACACCCTCCCATTTCATGCCAATACCCGTAAAAATATTATTTGCCAAATTTGAAATCAATCGGTCAATTCTAAGACGTGACTCCGGCCACTTAAAGTTGAGAAATTTTGTTCTGGACCTTAAACAAAAATTTTTAATTTTTTGCGCGACACCCTCCCATTTCGTGTCACTACCCTTAAAATATTATGTGTAAAATTTGAATTCAATCGTTCAACTCTAAGGCGTGCCCCCGGCCACTTAAGCTTGAAAGGTTTGGTTGTGGCCATTACAAAGAAAAATTTAATTTTTTGGACGAAACCCCCATATTGCGTGTCAATACCCTTGAAAATGTTATTTGCAAAATTTGAAATCAATCGTTCAACTCTAAGGCGTGCCCCCGGCCACTTAAACTTGAAAGGTTTTGTTCTGGCCATTAAGTGGCCGGAGGCACGTCTTAGAATTGATCGATTGATTTCAAATTTTGCACATAATATTTTTACGGGTATTGACATGAAATGGGAAGGTGTCGTACAAAAAATTTAAATTTTTCTTTATAATGGCCACAACAAAACCCCTCAACTTTAAGTGGCCGGAGGCACCCCTTAGAGTTGACCGATTGATTTCAAATTTTACACATAATATTTTTATGGGTATCGACACCAAATGGAAGGGTGTCGTACAAATAATTCAAATTTTTCTTTGTAATGGCCACAACCAAACCTCTCATCTTTAAGTGGCCAGGGGCACCCCTTAGAGTTGACCGATGGATTTCTAATTTTAAACATAATATTTTTATGGGTATCGACATCAAATTGGAGGGTGTCGCACAAAAAAATTAAATTTTTCTTTATAATGGCCACAACAAAACCCCTCAACTTTAAGGTGCCGGAGGCACCCCTTAGAGTTGACCGATTGATTTCCCATTTTACAAATAATATTTTTATGGGTATCGACACCAAATGGAAGGGTGTCGTATAAAAAATTTAAATTTTGCTTTGTAATAGCCACAACCAAACCTCTCAACTTTAAGTGGCCGGGGGAACCCCTTAGAGTTGACCGATGGATTTCAAATTTTACACATAGAAGTTTTATGGGTATCGACATCAAATTGGAGGGTGTCGTACAAAAAATTTAAATTTTTCTTTATAATGGCCACAACAAAACCTCTCAACTCCAAGTGGCCGGGGGCACCCCTTAGAGTTGACCGATTGATTTCAAATTTTACGCATAATATTGTTATGGGTATCGACACCAAATGGGAGGGTGCTGTACAAAAAATTTAAATTTTTCTTTATAATGGCCACAACCAAACCTCTCAACTTTAAGTGGCCGGGGGCACCCCTTAGAGTTGAACGATTGATTTCAATTTTTACACATAATTTTTTTATGGGTATTGACACGAAATGAGAGGGTGTCGCACAAAAAAAAAAATTTTTTTTTAGGGTCCAGAACAAAATTTCTCAACTTTAAGTGGTCGGAGGCACGTCTTAGAATTGACCGATTGATATCAGATTTTGCAAATAATATTTTTATGGGTATTCACACGAAATGGGAGGGTGCCGTACAAAAAATAAAAAAAATTGTTATTAAGGGCCACCCTACCGTTCACTCTAACTCAGACAGCACACCTGTACGATAAAGACCAACATATCTAGTACCTAAATGAAGTTGCGTTAAGATTAATCTGTACAGGTCAGAAATGGCCTTAGTTAGCCTGAACCAGTTGATTGAACAGGATGCTCAAGATCTTGTGTTCATATTGGAACCGTGGGCAGACAGCAAAAGAATAAAAGATTTATAGACAAACAAAAATACAAATCTGTTCTATTTCTCAGATGTGGAAAGACCGAGAACCGCGATTCTTTTCAACAACATCTGAAAACATTTTTTTGAATGAATTTATCTGCAGATATCTTACAACCGTCCAGATAGAAATTCATCTTTCTGAAGATGTATTTCATAAATTCTTTTTAGTATCTGCATACTTCCCGGAGAACCAGGATGAGACACCACCAGAAACGGTACAGAAACTAATCAAGTATTGCAACAATTGTACTATAAGTATTTCAAGCATTGAACTACAACCTCATATTAGCGTGTGATACTAACGCTCATCACAGCGTGTGGAAAAGTAGTAACATTAACAATAATGTGAGCGTCTGCTTCAATTTTTGTATACAAACAATATGTTTATTGCAAACAAAGGTAGTTAAATTTCTGTTATGAAGGGTGATTCAGGCTCCTTCATGATTGAAGTTCAAACCACTGTCCGTCACACATCAAATTTACCTTAACAGAAATTTTCATAGTTATTTTCGTGTTTTCCTCTACACATAATTTCTTATACTCAATCCATAGTCATCATCTACTATAGTTTCCGTTAAAAAAATTATTATCCTAAAATAGTTGTGTGATAGTTCCTAGTGTAATTTCCTATATTTAGTTTGTAATCATTGATCGCTATAAAATTGTCAGAAAACGATTGTGTAATGTCATTGATCCATAATCGCGCTATTTTATAATTCGTGCAATCGTTTTGTAAGCAATGTTTTTTTAAAAATATTTTCCAATTTCTATTACAAACTAGTAGTCCATACTCTTTAGTGGGTACAATAACTAACGATAAAACAAAAATCAAATTTACAAAAATCAAATTTCCCAAGAAACTATCTTATCGATTCGTTATTGTTGCATAAACAAAATAACGGTATTAACTGACTATTAATAGAAGATGACAGCTAGCTTCGGTCTCTTGTGGCTTTTTGGATAATTCTTTCGTGAATATCAACATTTATTGAATTTATTTTGAATTCACATTTTTCCATTAAATTTTAGTAGTGAAATTTTTAATTAGATCAAATTTTATTAGTCCAATTAGTGCAATTTTTTTTATTAGTTTAATTTATTAATGCAATTTAGTAAAAAGTTATATATTTGTGCTTGCAATTTAGAAAAATTCTTATATTGTTTGTGATGTACAACAAACAAACAAAAAACCTTTAGTTCGATTTTTCGTCTGATTAGGCAACAGCTGTTTTATTTTTTTTTTGACGTTTGCTGTTGATGAGTTGGCGGACATCATGAAAAATAACAACTTGTGGAATTTTCGATTGGTAATTTGTGATGAGATCTTTTTGTAATATTACAGTAATACGCGTATTTTTGAAGTTAATGGCACGATTTTATATTTAACCATTATTATTCCTCGTATAGTTTGTTTTGATTGTGATTTAGCATGTGATGCAAAACATACCAAGATAAAAAAACAAAAATTCAGTAGTTGTCTTATGATGAAGCACAATTAGTCAAATCGAATGCTAAACATCTGGTTTCCTTTTATAACATCGGTTCGAAGTACCTTAACGGATGATAGGGATAGGATCTATTGAACCGGAATACATGAGAATCCAGCAAATACATATGATTCCTGATCGACATAACGGTGTAAGTACATAGCTGTTCAAACAGAATCAAAAAAAAAAACAAAGAAAGCTTTATTTGGTGTCATAGACCAGTGACGATTACCGTTGGGTGGGTGAAAAGAATCCAAGATTCTATTGTTGGTTCAGTATACCACGTATTTTTCCATACATCGTGTAAGCGCCCTAACCTGTTTTGTTCAATCTACAATCTCGGGTCAATCGCAGTGTTTGATCTTTATCACTGCTGGTTGCGGTTTGATAACGGGTGGAATCACACACCGAAGAATCACACACGCTCGTCATCCGTTAGTTGGCTGATATATATAACGGAACATAAAACAAAGGACATTTCATTTTTTTTAACATCTCATAGAATCTGTTCATGGATTAAGGCAACTTTTCGATATAAATATAAAGTATAGTTCTTGAACCGAAGTGTTATTATAGTGATTGTTTAATTATGCATTTTGTGCCACAACCCAATGTGATAAACGGTATCGTTTTCTTTTGTTAAAGAACTGTAATTAAATTGCATCATCACGGTATATAATAAAAGAGAACAGCGGCTAGAGCCACGGCTTGGTTTTATGAAAAAAAAATATCCGTGGTTCGGTTCGGTCATTTTTGTCAATCGACCACGAAACTTATGAAGTATCTAATCACTGGGAAAGTCATTTTTTTATGGGTAGTTTTCTTAATAGTAAAATAATTTATTAAAAATTCAATTATTAGAAAATCAATTTATTAGTAGTTCAATTAATACAAAAAAAAATAATAATGTATTAACAGTTTATGTTCTAGAAAATTAATTTATCGGTAGTGCAATTTATAAGAGAAAAAAAATTTAATTTATTAACAATCTATGTTCTAGAAAATTAATTTATTGGTAGCCCAATTAGAAGAAAAAAATTAATAATAATTTAATAACAATTTACTTATTAAACAATTGATTTATTAACTGGTTAATTTATAGGAAAATTATTTGTTAGTAGAGAGAATAATGATAATAAATATTTTCACTAACAGGAAAATAAATTATTAGTGATAACAAAGAAAAAAAGAGGTTGAACGCTTGTGTTATTTATTGGGGTGAGATAAGAATAAGGAAGTTCGACGGCAAGGACTGAGTTAAGCGGTGTAATTGAGTTCAGGAGAGTTATATATTATATATAACTAATACAACAACGCTCTGCGTGTATAGTGGATAGTGATTGCGAATAAGGCAGACCTATTTAACGAGCTGTGTTTTCTCCTCTTGTTGGTGATTACACCTGAACAACAGCTCCAAATAATGACAGCGACAAGTCCAGTTTGGCTACATTTATTGAGATTGTGATTTGATTTGACTCTACCTAACAAAAAAAAAGAGAAATTTCGGTTTAAAGAAAGAAAATAGTATTTATGTTTGTGTTGTTATGTGGCTACTGATGTGAATCGCTTATTGCGTAAATTGGTTCAAGGAAGAAAGCATCACATCTACCGACCATTGTTAACTTCTGCAACAACTCGGCGTAGGAGGGATTCATAGGTGACCTGACTGGTCGCAATATCTGATTCACAAACCGTGTGGGGTTAATAAGATGCTAGGATAGGAGAAACGGGATCACGGAACAGGGATCGGCCACGGTTAATACTATGGAGTGAGTCATAATTTTTTTATATATTTTTATGGGTATGTACGTATGTAGGAATGTGTGTTTGTAGGAACGTGTGTGTATATACATGGGAGGGTGGATGTATGTATATGGGTGTGAATACGTGTGGAGGTGAGTGTGAGTGCGTGGGTGTTCATGGGATGTCGGTGCGTGTGAATCATTGTAGATGCAGCTCACGTCATTTTTATAACCAGGTCGATGGGGACTTATATCAACAGATGAACTATAACAAACACCATTCAATGGAACACGGGGCCCATTTAATCCAGCAACCGTTCGATTAATGATTGGCATGTTGGTTAAAGAAACTCGCAGTACTGTTAGCTTTCTAGAATTTTCGAGCTCTATGGACTTCTGTATCCGACGGGCAAAAATGTTGTAGATCATTTGATACTGTTAATTCTGGCATTATGGATACAAATAAATGGAGGACAGCATTGGCTGCACTTGGAGCTGGATTATCAGATACTTTAATTTGATTATTGATACAGAAATTGGAGCACATCGCACATGGAACAATTTTATTTGGTGATTGCATTCATTGTTGTATAATTTTATGTACCCTCACATCCACCATTAGTCAATTTGATGCAGTCATGGGTGTTAATATACCAACTCACTACGAACAATGTCTTAGCCTGGTTTATGACCTGAAAATTTAAATTCTTTGTAATGATTGTATTTGATTTAATAATTGCTTCTGTATTTTTCTGTGTTGAGAGTAGCAACAAAAGAGAAGGAATTTTCAGCATATACTGGCTTGAATGGCAAATCATTTTCAATTTATAATTGTGTGTCAAATGATTATTGAATTACTTTTAACTATATACAACTTACAAATTTTCGAATATATAAATAAATATGGATATTCTTGGCTATATTCCTTTTGTACTTTAAGGCATTTGTTATGCTAAAACGAAAATCACGATTCTAGGTACCAAAAATTTACTATTAATTATATAAGTAACAACCAGTCATTAGATCCGCTCTTAAGATCGCAACTCATTAAATCGAGGTGAGCTGGTGTGACTATATGCGTGCCTGGACGTGTTTATGGGTGAACGATGACATGTGTGTGTAGGTGTATGTGTGAAATAATGCAATATAATACGGGGTTGGACGTCGTGATCGTGGTTCTTTCTCATGAGGGGATCGCCAGAGTCTCAGTCTTTCCCTTGCTGTTTCTCATATTCGTACTTATCATGTTAATATGCGTACAAATTCAGTTATTTGTGCTAAAGTAGCAGGAATTCTTTCTTGATCCCATAGATTGCAGCTAGTCTGGGGCTATAAATAAATCTCGCTAGGTACGCGACCTGCTATGCCACTTCGTTGTCCTTCAACGAAGCAGCGCTTCATTACACTGCATTTAGAAATGCAATCAGAATTGAGGTTCTTGACTTTACTCTGACTTACATAAACACTGATAACCATAGTAAGAACTGGAATTTTTCGAAGGAAACTTTTTTTTCTGATCATGCTTATATATGTTTCAACATAGAATACTACCCGAAGAGCATCGAGTACTTCAAAAACCCCAGAAAAACCAACTGAGATTTTAACACACCTACATATCTCAATAATCATGTAAATAGTTGAGGCAGTATCAACTATTGACAACTTGAC